>PVKZ01001409.1:0-402062 GCA_004027375.1 Macroglossus sobrinus | reverse complement strand
CTCCTGGCAAGCAGGCTCCGGGCATCTGGCACCGGGCTCGCCCGGGGCCTGCCCGGGCCGCTCTTCTCCTAACCCCCCCAGTTATCCGCGTCTCTACGTAGCCGCGTGGTTACAGGGACGATTTGTGTAGTGCGGCGTCTCAGACAATGGAAAGTTCTGAGATTTCCTGGACATTATGTCGGGGAGGCGGGGCCGGGCCCGGGTGACGGCGGTTTCCCCAGCCCTGTTCCCCCCCTTCTCTGCCCCCTCAGCCACCGGGCAGCAGAAAGAGGCGGCCAGCCTTCTCCTGCCCTTCGGCCGGCCGGACGACCCACGGCTGCCGCGCGCGCCACCTCTGCACCTGCCTGGCTGAGGTGAGATGCCCGGCGCGCGCCACGAGGGCGGGCGCTGCGCGCAGCTACAGCTGCCGGGGCGATGACCTCGAGTGACGCGCGGGGGAAGGGAGTGCGAGGCGGGTGGACTCACCCCCAAGGGGGTGTGGGAGGTGACCTAGTGATGGGTCCCCACTTCGCCACTCAGGAACCTAGGACAAGTCAACGAAGTTTTAGGGACCTTGGTTTTCTTACCTAGAAACGAGAGTAAACACACCCTGTCGCCCAGCTCCGGGGGGGGGGGATGACAGCTCTCCAGGGGGAGACGCAGTTCGGTGGGCCGGCTGGGGAGACACAGAACCCAGGACAGGAACGGGCAGGCGCGCTCTGGGCTGTGTTAACCCATCCTGCTCCGGCAGGAGAATCTGAAATTTAAACCATCAGAAATGGCTAGGCAGGGACAGCGCAGATCAAGTGCAATCGAAGTGACGCTGCGTGTGCACTTGGTCTTTCCAGGAGAGGAAAGACGTTTGGGGGAAGCCGAGCCTTCCTGCTTGACACCCCCACCTCACCCCGGGCCAGCCCCAAAGGGCACAAGTAGCCGCGTGGGAACGTGGCGGTCCCCCCCTCCACGCCGTGCTCGGGAGGCGGGTGCCAGGGCGCGGGAGTAAAAGCCCTCATCCGTGTCGTCCGCAGAGGCGGCCGGTCCCTCCCTGGGACGCAGCCCCACCTGGCTTCACTTCTTCCGCCGCAAAAACTCCCAAACCCCGCAAACTCGAGGCGCACCCCTCGCAGCTGTGGGCACCGGTGCCCCCACGGCCACTTGCAAGCGCGGCGCGTGGCGGGTGCCAGCCTCGAGCTTCGCGCAGAGAAAGCGCGCGGAGGGACCCGGGGAGCTCGGGCCTAACCCACCAGGCCTGCAGCGTTGCCCTGGGGCCTGTCGCTAGACACGAAGCCACAACCAAGATTTCCGCTCCGCTGTGCCTGGAAAGCCGGGGACTGACCCGGGTCCCTCGAATAATCCGGATCCTAAGCTAGTTCTCCCCCGTCTTTCGGGAGGAGCAGAAGTTGGTCTGCCAGCGGGAGCTCAGAGTTGATTGTGGCCGCTGGCAGCTGCCCGAGTAGGAATACAGAGATTCCGTGGCATCTTCGAGGTTTATCTGGGTATCTGGTGACTGGACTGTCGCCCTCCCGGTCACCACGCCCCCCCCCCGCGCTGTGCGGGAGACGGGTCCTCGCGGGAGCCGGGGGGCTCTGAGCCTAGTGCGGGGGGCCGCGTGGGTCAAGGCCGGGTTTCTCCGCGCTTCCCCGCGGTGCACCCCGCGACGCTGAAGGGGAAGAGAATTTAAAATACACTGGCCCAAACTCACTCCCGAGAACACTTTGAAGTCGGGTTCCTGTGACTGCGCCACTCTCCCCGCGCCCTCCCCCGCCCCCCGGCTCAGCCAGATGCACCCGAAAGCGGCACTTTGATCTCGGAAGCAGCCATTTATATTTCTTAAAAATTTTTTTTTTTTCTGTAAAAAGATGATTGGGCCGGGGGAGCAAATAATGCGATTCCGCGGGCGCAGGGCTGAGAAGAGGCGGCTTTCTGGGCCGGGCCAGGGCTGGGCCCGGGGCGCCAGGCACATCTGCTCGCCCGAGTTTGCCTCGCATTCCTCTGCGCCAAGAAGTTTCCCTCCCGCCCCCCACACCCCGCCCCGGGGGCCGAGGCCGTGCGATTCTCCCCAGGCAGGAAGCCGGGCTTTCTGTGTCTTCCACCTAAAGATGCTGGGAGGGAAGGTGTGGCGAGGAGAGGGGAGAAGGTGCCGAAGGAAAAGCTAAGACCGAGACTCCGTGTTGGGTGAACTGAACTGGAGGAGAGAGGAGGAGAGGAAGGAAGGGAGGAAGACCACCCTCCGCCTTCAAGTGGGGGACGCGGGGACCTCCCCTCTCCTCCCCGCGAGTACAGACTTGGTGGGTGGGGGGCAGTATGACCCAGTTCACAGCCATCTTTGCCGCCGCAGGGAAATAAACCCCCACCTGCAACCTTTCCTGGCCTTTTCGCTAATCATCTCAAATCGGATTAAGATCTAGGAGACTATTAAACCGCTCGAGCGCCAGTCAAACAAACACCGCAGCGGGCTTTTCACCAACTCCTCCCACCCTCACACCCAGCTGAAAGGCCCCCGGCCTCCCGCCGGGCCGGGCCTGGCCAGGCTCCCACACGCCCGGGGCCTGAGTGGAGTCTCTGATTCCCCCGGTGGTGGCGTCCTCTGCCCTTTCTCCCCGTGACTGCTCCCTGTCTATTCTCTGACTGGAATCTCTCCTCTTCCCTCTCTGGAGACCCGGGGACTCCGTACGCACGACGTCAGTGCTTGAGCAAGCAGGGTGGGGGGCCGACCCCGTCGCCACCCTTGGGGCTGCAGGCTGGCCCCGCTAGGCCGCTGGAGTCTCTGTGGGAGTCCGCCAGGAGCCCTTGGCTGCAAACCTTCGGTGGTTGGCTCCAGGGGCTCTGCGGGCCCGGAGGGGCTTGCCCCCCCCCCCCGAAGACCCATCTCAGGCCCCATCCCGAAACCTCTGTCTAGATGCACCCCGAATTCCCTACTTTGGGGGCCTCCCATGTCATGCCCAGACAAGGAGTGGGGCTAGGCTTCAGGAGCTGAAGGAGTCCTGGCCTCTTCTCTGTTTCTTTCCTTTTTTCCTTTCTTTTCTTTCTTTTCTTTCTTTCCTTTCTTTTCTTTCTTTCCTTTCTTTTCTTTTTCTTTTCTTTTTTATCCTTTTTCCTTAAATTTTGCCTTTTTCTTCCATCTTTCTTTCCCTCTTACACTTCCCTAGCTTTTATTTTCTCCAGTCTCTAGTCCTAAAAGCCCCAATCCACGTGATTCAGGCTCTAAGGAGACCACTAAGGAGACCCCCACCCTCACTGCTGGACCCGGATAGAGACCTGCGTGGAAACTGCTGGGTGGGGGGAGCCACGGGGGGCGGGGGGACTAAAGCTGACAGTCTTAGAATGCACAGGGACCTCTCATGGCCCGAGGCCGAGGCCCAGGAGAGGGGCTGGGTGATCCTCCCTGCAGGAACCTCGTCTCTCCTTCGCCAGGCCAACACCCCCCACTCACTCACCTCTCTCCCCACAGTCTTCCCCAAAAGAGACTTGCGAACTCTGCTTCCAGTTAAAATTCGGGGAAAACAGCTGGAAGGGCGGCAAGCAAACGTCCAGGACAGGTAGAAGAGTGGGCGTGGTCAGCGGGGTGGGTGGAAAGATGCATCGGGGCACCGAGGGAAGCTCCCAGCGTGAAGGGACGCAGATGGAGCTTTCACGGGAGGATTCCAGGAAGGCTGAGGAGCACCATGAATGTCACACCTGGGGCAACACCCCCGCCCAGGAAACCCCCCCCCCCCCCCCGCACAGCTCTCCAGGAGTTTAACGGGGTGTGCGCGCTCAGAGCGGGGCTGCCAGTGAGACTGGATTTGCCATCAGGGGAACAGGGAAAAAAAATATGGCCCCAAACGAGAGGCTGCCAACATTCCACCCAGAAACCCAAATCAGAGAACGGGGAAGAGGAGGAGGGAAGGTCTTCTTGCATTTCACCGTCCTCCCTGGTTCTGGATCCTGCAGGAAACAGCGGCTGGGGCTGGAGCCCCCGACCACCCCGGTCCTCACAGCCGCCTCCTCTCTGCAGCCCCAGCTCCCCAGACGGCCTTCGCGCAGGGGGTGGGAGGGATGAGCGAGGCCTGAGATCTGGGCGCAGGGAGGAGGCTGCGGCCACTGGATGAGAGAAACTCTCGGCCAGACGCAACTGGGGTCTCTCAGAGCCTCAAGGTCTGGGGGCCTCACTGCTAGGCACCCCCTCTGAGAGGTGGGGACTCTGATGAGGAGTCTGCGTCTCCTGTCTCCCCCGGCTTCCAGGAGCTGAGCTGCGGCTTCACGGGGAGCCCTCCCGAGGCGCGGGGGACCCCTGCTTTCTTCCCCTTTCCCTCCAAATTGAGCCAAAACACTTCCCGACCCCAGACGAGGGTTTTTTCGAGATTTTTCTTCCAAGTTCAGGAGTTCCCCTTTACGCTGGCCCCAAGGACCTCGGGGTGTTCCCTCGCCTCCCCGCTTTCACGACAAGTCTGATTTCCGAGTCCTCAGTTAATTGTGAGGAATAAAACCTCAGACACTTATCAGTGCCGGAGCCACAAGACCTGATGGTTACTTGCATTTCAGACGGACCAGAGCTGTAGAAGTGAGGATGGAAATATACGCAGCACCTGGGAGCTGAGCCCTGCGAGTGTGGGAGAGTGCGTATGGGTGGAGGAGGCAGGAGGGCGGGAAGGGAGCTCCCTGTGAAAACACTTGCGGGCCCACCCAAGGGAGCAGCCTCTCACTAGCAACCGTGGAGTGAGGGACATGGCTGCCAGGCCAGATTAACGCACTCCGTCCTCAGGAAACTGCCGCTCGGAGGGCGAGGACGGTCTTCTCTGCCCTGGCTACTGTCCACGATGGCGGGGACACATTCCTCCAGGAGAAGGACAGGTGCTTTGAACGGAGCTGGGGCTTGTTCGCCTCCTAATCGCTCAGTTGCGAGCGTGGGGGTGGCGGACGGGTGGGTGTGGGAGCCGCAGGCAGGAACCCTTTGGGAACAGGTGGTTGTGGGAGTTGAACCCATACAAAGTGGGAGCCACGGAAAACCGGCGCTTCAGACCCACCGGCCCCCTGCGCGGCGAAGGCCCTGGGCTCGCGCGTCCGCGGTGAGAGGTGGGCTACAGGCGGGTACCGCGGGGCCGGGCCGAGCTGAGCCGGGGCCGAACCGGAACGTGGCACCTTGGTCTTAGCCGACTGAACCCCGCCTTGGACGACAATTCCCTTCCCGGAAGCAACCAGCGTGACTAGTGGCGCGACGTCTGTCCTGCTCCGCACCCGGCCCCAGGAAAAAATGGACGGAGCTCCTGCCCTATATCCCCTCCTTCGCAAGGATGCTGCGATCATCCGCGTTCAGCCGGGAAGGCCTCCCGCATGCGCGTATATCAGATGGGGGTGGACTTTTTTCCGCCAGTATGAGACAGTTCCAACAGTACCCCCCCCCCCCCCCCCACACACCTCTACCCCTTTGCTCAAGTCACTTGCAAGCAGAGAGAATCTAAGTGTGCAAACTGTGCTTTTGCTCCTGGAGAGGCTGGGGTAGAGGGCTTACGAATCCTGGCTCAGCTAGGTTACCTGCACTAAAAGCGGTGAGACCCCCCCCACCCCCCGCCCGGGGTTACACACTCCTCTGCCCCTCAGTGTTCCCCTCTGTAAAATGGACCTGGTGAGCCTGGTCTTTGTTTCCTAGACCTTGACGTGGGTGAATGCGTTAGTGCACGTAAGTAAGGCTGGGAGCGCAGGGCCTAGCCCCGAGGAAGAAGCTTAAGAAACGTTCGCTCTTTCGAGCTGGGTCAAAAGTTCTCACTGCCAGTGGAAGCAGCCAAGAAGGGCACTGCTGGGGACAGACAGGTGTCAGGGGTACTGTCCCCACCTACCCTACCTAGTGCCACTGGCTCTCGCCCTGCAGAATCCTCAGACCTTCTGGGCCCCTGGTGCTACCCACACCGGGAAGCACTAGGAGAACGTGGCTTCACGGATGGCTCTGCCCTGGGAATGCCTTCCTTTGCCCGGAGTTGTTGACCGTCCTAAGAAGTCCTTGGAAAGTATATGAAGTGAAGCAAATATTTTTCCTGACTAGGGATAGGCAGCTTTCCTCTCCG
Source organism: Macroglossus sobrinus (assembly GCA_004027375.1). NCBI lineage: Eukaryota > Metazoa > Chordata > Mammalia > Chiroptera > Pteropodidae > Macroglossus > Macroglossus sobrinus. The sequence goes on along the minus strand of PVKZ01001409.1, from coordinate 396,042 downwards.
CTGGCTTTCTGCGGTGCTTGGCCGTGGGCCAGAGCGCAGTGCCTCCTGCAGCTGTTTGAGTGAGACCAGAGGGACTGCTCCCCTCCCCCACCCCTTCCAGAGCTGTGGGCCCTGGAACTCGGCAACGTCAGCTTCTCAGCAGACACCCAGTGTGTGTCTTTGTTCTGAAAGACAGTTGAGCTTACAAAACAACTATGTGTGTGTGTGTGTGTGTGTGTGTGTGTGTGTATCTGTATATAGAGTTGGTTTTATATGGCATATATACTAAGTGTATTCTATATAATGGTTGTTTAATATACATAAATCCTTTCTGAGGGCTCCTCTGTCCACACACTGGGGCTTTGGTGATCTCCCTGCCCCGCTGTCTTCTGGGTCATCAGAAACGCGATGCACATCACCCAAGAGTGCTGGATTCTTTCCCTCTGCCTTTGACTCGGTTTTGCAGAGAAGGGTCAGAGAGGTGGCCTGTGACTGATGGGCCGAAAAGCCTCCGATGACTTAGCTCCTCCCTCCCCGGTCTGGGGGCAAGTGGCCAGCTACCTACCCCACCACCTCACACCCCGGGATGTAATCCCCCAGGCCCTCCTCTGAGCCACTGGTGGGAGGGCTGCTCTCCACTCCGCTAAGATGACGGACAATCCGTTCTCTGCTCCTCCACTCCTGGAGCGGGGGAGGCTGACCCACAAGGAAGCTGTACAAATCTACCTGTCTGCATTTGCGGGGGACAGCTCAGGGCCGGGGTGGCTGGCATCGTTCTACTGAGGACATTTTGCTCCTGGGTGGCCCTTTTTTATTTGTGACAAGTGACATCTAAACACTTCTGGCCAAAAAAAAAAAAAAAAAAAAAAAAAAGCCAGCCCCTCCAGGCCCTGTGCCTCCTATCATCGCCTGCCTTTAGCTGCTGGTCGGCCCTTCACAGGGATAGAGGTGCTCCTCTCCCCGCCTCGCTTCTGCCAGCCCCCCTGCCCCCAGGAATTACGGGTACCTTCTTTAGGTCCCCGGGTCCCAGCCGGCTGTGTTAGACTGCGGGGCCTGGCGCTTCCCCCTCTTCACTCCCATAAACTTGAGATAATCCTTCCTCTCAGTGGAAAAACCAGAGGGAAGTCTTAATGATGCTTAGCCAAGCGCACCTGCAACACCAGCAGGAAGGGGGAGAGGGAGTCACATGTAGGGGGCAAACCCGGGGGATCTGGGACACGCCGTGTGTCGAAAGAACTCAAAAGAATGCTCTGCCTAGGAAATGTCTGGCTGCCAGGGTCTGGCTTTCTGGCCCGAGGCCGGCTGGCTGCAGGGTGGAAGGGGCTGCCTGCCTGCGCTTAAAAACACACAGGCAAGATAAAACCCTGCTGCTCCCGTTCAGTGCCGCTGTTTCTCGCTGCCCAGTGAGAACACCCTGGTCTCACTCGGGCACTGTGTGGCTGGCTCTCCCAAGGAGTGAGGCTTCAAGGCTGGGTGCTTTGCATGTTTCCCGTCTTTTGCCACCTAAGAGATCTTGACCATGAAGGTAGCTCTGTGCACATGAAGGAGAGGTGAGGGGACAGCCACATGGATTAAGCTTCAGGGGGCCAGGGAAAGCCAGCTGTGGAGCGGTACAGTTTCCACCTACCCTAGTGCCACTGGCTCTCGCCCTGCACAGTCCTCAAATCTTCGGGCCCCTGGTGCTCCCGACACCATTAAGAATTAGGAGAATTAGGTGGGGAGAGATGCGGATGAATTGCACAGATTTCTATAGACCTTGGGGGCCAGTTGGGTGTGTGGCCATGTTTCCCCATATGCCTGCGTGTGACACTGTGTGCCCACGCCTGCGCTGTGTCCACCTGCATGCTCGCCCCTGGGAAGGTGTGTGGCTACGCGTGCATGCTGTGTGCGTGCATGCATGTGCCGGTGAGTAGATAGAACCATGGCTCTGTGTAGTAGCACGAAATACCTGCATGAACATTGTACTTATAAGCTTCTTATACAAGTATATAGTAGTTACTGCTGTGCCCATATTCATTTTTCGGACAGGGGGCACGCTGGTGGCCTCAAAATCCTCTGACTTTGGGTTGAGTTGCCTAGGGTTGCCAAGCAGCCCTGAGCACCCGAGAATGTGGAGTGTTACTCTTCAGCTCAGCGCCGCCGCCGGGTAGAGAGCAGGAGAGGGGCCGTGGGCGCCCCCTCACCTGGAGCCTCAGGCTGGCCTTTTCGTGGTAGCGCCGCCTGGGTATCCGGGGGCAGGCTCCTCCCACGCGCTCAGGGGGCTCGCTCGGCGCAGGCTGGCGGTTTCGCTTCCTGCGAAGGCTGGCAGGGCCTGGGCTGGGAGAGCCGGAGCTGGCGCCCCGCGCGGCGGGCGCACACGGAAGGCCAAGGTCAGGCGGCCTGGTTGCACGGTGCGCCCGCCCGCGGGGGAGGAGAGGAGCTGGGCCTGGGGGAACAGGATTTCCTCGCCTCCTGGGCGCGGCTGCTCGGGGCCTGGGCCGCACAAGGCCCCCTTTGTGGAGGGCCCAGCTCCCGCGCAGACCCAAGTGCGCGAACAATAGCGCAATGTTGCTGCCCGCGCGGCCGGGCTCTGCAGGCTACGCCGCCGCGGCCGCCGAAGGCGAGGGAACCGGGTGGCGCGTTTTTATAGCCGCAAATATAAAATCGGGGCTCTCTCCCCTTTCGCTCGCCCCCTACCCCAACGCCCGAGAGAAAGCAGATAAATTTATGAAGGGCGAGCTAAGAGAATAATTACAGAGTGAAGGCCGTTAAATTTTATTTCCAGTCCCAAAGGCTAAACCTGCGATTTTATTGCAAACATCTGGAAGGACCGAGAGGCGGGCACGCTGCTGGTTTAAAACAAAAACAAAAGGTTTTATTTCGCGAAAACAAAAAAACATCATTAAAGACCCGTTCGCCCCCACGGACTTTTATATTTTTAAAGGCGTGAGAGGGTGGTTGAAGAGGCAACGACGCTCGACGGGCCCGCGCGCGGCTCCCGGCGACTGGAGATGAGATGCGAGTCGGTCTACAGGAGCGAGCGGGCGCTGCGCCCGCGGGGCTGGCAGCGCCAGGCATTGCCAGAAAGCAGCTCCCTCCCACGCGCTCACGGAGGCTGCAGGACAGAAAAGCGACCCCACAACTGGGCACCGATGTGGGAAAAGCAGCGGAAAGTGGGAACGTTGGCCTCACACTCCCGGAAGGCGCGATCAGGGCGATAAGAAGATCTCAGGCCTGTCCAGCCTCCCACCCACGGTCTTGCTGGCTTTGCTCGTTTATAAAGTATTTAGGACCCCTTCACCCTGCCGGCAGGGATACTGAGGCACTGGCCAGTGATCCACTTGCCTAAGGTCACCATTTAGAGCTGAATGGGACCTGGGTGCTAGCTAGGCTCCACCTGCCCTGGCGTCCCCACGGTTCTCTCCCCCACCAAAGTCCTCTCCTGACCACCAAGGTCATCCCTGCTTGGTCAGGCCCAGTTCATTGTCCTTCCCAAGCTCCCGCAGGGTGTCCTGCCCATGTGCTCAAGGGCAGCCTACCCGGCCTGCTGGTTAACTCGTTCCAACCTTGTTTTCAATGACTTCACTCCAAGCTGCCGAGTCACAGCCCAGGCCCACCTTGGTGTCAGGCATTATCAGCGGAGGTATTTAGGGTGGGGACACAGAAGGAAGGGATAGGTATGCAGGTATGTGGAAGATCTAAGGGCTCCTTTCCAGGACTCTTGTCTCCATGCTACAGAGCTCTGTTGTTCCTTAGAAAGATCCAAGGAACTGGATACGGCCAGTTTTACAACTGTGAGCAGTCACTAGGCTGCCCTGCCCTCCTGTGTTTCCTCCCCTTCAAGGCCAGGCACCCACCTCCCATACAGGTGGTCGGTGAGGTCCCCTCTTCCCCTCACCTCCCCCCAGATCCCTCCCCCAATGCTCTGGCGCTTAACAATCTTATCCTCCTGGGGACCCTGCAGGGAGTAAGGGGCGGGGGGTCCTCTAGGTTGGCCCTTGTCAATAAGCTTCGGGACTGAAATGGACCTGAAGTAGATCCACCACCTGCAGATGCTAAGCTGGAGCCTGAGGCTAGGAAAGCTGAGGATTGCTTCAGGAATTAGCCTCGTACATGAAGTAACCCCGCTCTGATTCCTAAAAATTAAAAAAAGAGAAAAACTGGGGGCAACAGAGGGAAATTTGAAAGCCCTCTGATGTAATTAATGAGTGGAAGGAAAGTGCATCCCACCCTCCCGGATTCTTACATTTAACCCCCCAACCCTCTTTTTCTTCTTCTCCCCAATTCACCGAAGACACAGACATTCCACTTTATCTTTCTCCTGAGGGTCTCTCCTGTCAGCAGCACGGGTCACACGCAGGAGTGCCTGCCCCTGGACGAAAACTTAGATTGACCCCCATGGTCACAAAAAGAAAGTGTCTCTGCCCCTCCCAGTGACCTAGAGAAAAGCCCCTATTTTTGTGATTGATCCGAATCAGCTTGGCTCTGTGACCCTCCGATTTGTTTGAACGGCCCCGCCTGTTTTTCTAGGATTTGCGCCTGTGCAGGGTGGGGGTGGGCACCACCTGTGTGCAACCTGAAGGAAGGGCGTGGACGCTCCCGGGGCACTCTGTGATGAGCACTGCTCTGGGGTGGGGTGCGGACGCCTGCCCTGAAAGGTGTCCCTCACTTCTCTGTGCACATCTCTGGGGCACGTGTCTATGCAGGCCTTCCTCCCGCAGGCCTTCCTCCCGCAGGCCTTCCTCCCGCAGGCCTTCCGGATCTGCATCTGGGCCCTCTTTCTGAGGAACTTCCGTGGCCTCGGGGAGGGCGCGCGGCCTATGGGTGCATCTACTTCTCAGTCCAGACGAGGTCTGGGCGAGAAGGCCGAGGCAAGAGGCTGGCAGGAGTGGGGGGAGATGCGAGGAGCAGGCTATGGGGTAGGAGGAAAACATTGGGGCAGAGTAGAGGCCAGCCCTGTCGCTCCCCCACTGGGCCTGGTCTGGCAGGCTCCAGCTGTGGGCAGCAACACCAAAATTGGGAGCTGAACGAGAGGTGTGAGCCCCTGGAGAGGGTAACGTCTTGCTCCTGGCTGCCCTGGCCTCCGGCTCCTTTGCTGAAGCCGGCGGCGGTGAGGGTGCTGGTGAATACATGGTCACTGTAGTAAGCAAAGCCGAGTGGGAGACACTGTACCCTGTCACCCCTGCTCCCCGAGTTTGCTGAGCAGTGTGGCGGGAGTCGCTGAGGGGCTCAGCGTGCCACTTCCAGATCCCAGGGTCCTCGGAGCGCCGCTGGGGAACCCCGAGCCTGACACTCAGGCTCCTGGAAGGCCTGGGAGGCCAAGCCTGGCTGAACCACACTCATCTGGTGGTTTTGCTATTATTCTCTGTGCATTCGCTGCGCTGCTAGCTGCCTCTGGTCTGGGCTGGAGCCCAGTTTGAGGAGGCTCCAAAAGTGGCCGTTTTCGCTCTTCTCCAAAGAGTCCCCAGTACATTTAGGGCACTTGCTTGTTGCCTCCGGCACCAGGGCCCTTTCAGCGACACCAGCAAGGGCTAGCTTTCCCCAGACCCCTCCTCGGTCAGGAGGGGAACTGTGGCCTTTCACAGGCTTCGCAGGCCCTGCCTTCTGGCCCCAGGGTGGGAGGACAGATGATGGGCGCTCTTTCCAGGGGGGGCCTGTGACAAGCCGCGGGCCCCTCTGCCCTCAGCTTGCGGGCTCAGACTCTGCTCAGGGCTCGGCTGCCCGCGAGGCTTGTCTGCTGGGCCTCTCGGCCTGTCCATCGCACCCTGGAGCTGGCTCTTTCCTGCCCCTTCGCGCCCGGGGATAGAAGCGTCTGGATCAGGGCGCTGGGACTGGAAGATCACCCTGCGGCGAGGCCGTGGTCCGCGAAACCCGAGAGGCTTTTCCAGCTCGGTAGGATCAACTTCTCGGCCCCTCTGAACTGGCTCTGCGCGGAGCTGGCCTCGGGGACGCCTGCGGCCCGCTTCCAGTGGCCAAACCGGGGGGACGGGCTGTGGGCAATCAGAATGGCCCGAAGGGTCGCATTTTCAGTTCCTTAGAAATCGCTGGCGCCTGCACTGTCCTGAACGATTTTTTTTTTTAAAGGGTGGAGGGACGATCAGCGGGGGCGGGGAGAGCCGGGCTCCGGAGTTGACCAGATTTGAAGGGAAGTTTGGAAAAGCTCTTTTCTCCGCTGTCCAAGTTCCTGGCTGCCCTCGCCCAGCCCCTCTCCGTGGCTTCTCCCGAACGGGCGCAGCCCTGCTCAGCATCCGCGCCGACGGGAAGGCGAGCCCTTTGCTGCGTGCGGTGCGGCCCAGCGGGCCCCGGCCGCGGGCGGCGCGGTAAGCCGGCTGCACCCCCGCCACCCCGGCCGCCTCCTGCTTCCAGAGGCCTACGGCTCCTTCTCCGCCAGGTAGAGCTGGAAGGAGGAAGCGATCTTTAGACTTTGAATGACACGAATCTGGATAGCGACCGGGCTTTCTGTTGTTTCTTTCGTTTTGCGTAAACCAGGGTTGTTTAGAAATCGTTCCACAGGAAAATAAGGACCCGTGCGGCGAAATCCGGCGGGGGGGGGGGGGCGCAGCAGATCTAAAAGCATCTGGGGGCAGGCGCGAGGTTATCGGAGGCGCTTCGCGGCGCTCTGGACAGGCTGACATTGGGTCCGAGGCCCCCCACGTTCCAGATCTGTACATTCAAATGACTCCCGGCTTGCGGCGTCTTCAAGACTTAGCAGATTTGGGAGGAAAAGGGACGGATTTGGGGGCTGGCAGGAGTTTGCAAGGGCACAGATCAGACCTGGACTCGGGGGCCCCTCTCCCTCCCCCACGGGGCACCCACGGGGCGCCGGGAAGCCAGGGGTTAAAGTCGGCCCCGGAGCGACGCGGGGCGCCCCGCGCCGCGCCCCGGCCCGAGCCTCAGTCTCTCCCCTCCGCTCATTGGCCCGCGCTCTCGGGGTTTCTCCTGTTCCCTCCTCGCCATTGGTCGGGGGCTGGCTTTTTTCTCCCCCCCCCCCTCGGTCTTTCTCTTCCTCCCCCCTCCCTCTCCCTCGGCCCTCGGACAGGAGTGCACCGCCTGCCCCCAGCTCGCAGGAAGGGAGGAATTTAGAGAGAAAAAAAAAAAGCTTCCCAGAAGTTTGGATCAGAGGAAGGACGGGAAGACCAAGAGAGGAAGAGGGAGAGGGAGGAGAGAGAGGGAGAGGGAGGAGAGAGAGGGAGAGGGAGGAGAGAGAGAGAGAGAGAGAGAGAGAGAGAGAGAGAGAGAGAGAGAGAGAGAGAGAGAGAGAGAGAGAATAAAAAAAAGATGAAGCCCAGTCCGCACGGCCTGTGAGCGCCGGCCCGGGTGGGTGGGAAGCAGGACGGGGGCGCTCCTGCCGCGAGCGGGCGGCGCGCGGGGCGCTCGTTCGTAGCCGCAGGGCCCGCGAGGGGCGCCGGTCCGCGCCCGCGGCGGAGGGCGGGGGCAGCGCAGGGGGCGGGTGCGGAGGAGCCGCCTGTGCCGGGCCCGGCCCGGCCGCGCGGGCGCTCGGAGCGTGAGGGCGCGGGCCGCTCCGTCAGTCGCGGGGGCGAGCGGGGGGACCGGGGCGCGGGCGGCTAAGATGAGCGAAAGGAGAAGATCTGCAGTCGCCCTGAGCTCGCGCGCACATGCCTTCTCCGTGGAAGCCCTGATCGGCTCCAATAAAAAGCGGAAACTGCGAGACTGGGAGGAAAAGGGGCTGGACCTGTCCATGGAGGCGCTGAGCCCCGCGGGCGCCCTCGGAGACGCGGAGGACGCGGCCGCGCACGGCCTGGAGCCTCACCCGGGTGAGTGCGCAGGGCCCGAGCGCGGGCGGCGGGCGGCGGGCCGGCCGGCGGGCAGGGTGGCGAGCAGGCAGGCCCCGGCCACCAGGCCACCGCCGCCGCCGCCCTGCCCTGCCCTGCTCCGGCGCGGGTTGCTTTTTCTTTGAGCAAATAACTGCCTGAGTCACCTCCAAATTCGCCAGAACCACTTTGGGGCAACGGGCCTCAGCCGTGCAGTTTCGTCGCCGAGGCCTTCCCGCTCGCATCTCCTCTGGGAGCGAAGCGCGGCGCTCCCCGCGCCCGCGGCCGCAAGGCCCCCGGGGGTGGCTGGAACGGGTGCGGACCGCAGGCGACGGCCGCGGCGGACAGGGGCCGGGGCTCGCCTCTGAGAGCCCCCCGGGGACCGGCGCGCTGCTCCCAGACGGATCCGACACCCCAGTTTAAGGAAATGTCAAGTTTATCCCATTTAGGTTTCAACATCTGCCCTCGCACTCCCCCTCCCCACCCGCCCCAACTATTCTGGGACTCAAGTTGTTGAATTTCCCCTCCTCGGCGACGAGGGAGTATTATAACTGGATTTCTACCTCGTTTATGGAAAGAGGAATGTACGCTAGCCCTCGTCCCCTGCGGCCCGGGTCAGTCTCCACCTCTGTGTGTTTGTGTGGGGAGCGGTGCGATTAATTAGTGCCTCGGATCCGTGCATATTATACGAACACAACACGGAAAACACAGGGCGGATGTCGATGTCTGCGATTTTAACAGAATCCCGGGGCGCGCGGGGGGTGGGGGGACAACAACTTAACGTTCTGTATTAAGTGCCAAGATTTCCACTGTGCAAAACAGCCCCAGGGAACAGCTGTTGTCGGAAGAATCCGAGGCGGGCGCGCGCACACGCACGCACGCACGACTTTCCCGGCGTGGAAACTTTCCAGGCAGGGCTTCTGAAACTATTCTGGGGGTGCTCCTGCTGACCGCTGGGGAGTAAGCCTGGGTCAGCGCGCAGGCCCTCTCACGGAACGGGGGAGGCCGTGGGCCCAGGAGCTCGGGGGCTGGAAAGCTGGCCGGCCCAAGGAGGGACAGCTGTCGCTTACATTTTCTCTGTCGGCAGTGACAGTTCAATTTCCATGCTCCCAAGGCTAATAATAACGCGATTAGCGGGTGACCTGCAGAGACAGAGTTTTATGAATTCTCCGTGTTCTTGTGGGCCGTTATGGTATTTGAGTTTAGTGCTGGGGAATTATTTTTATTAGTCGATGAAAAGAAAATTAAAAGGAGATTTATTTCGCCCGCTGAGGCCTCCCCCCCCCGCCCCCGTATCTGGATGCGGGTGCTCGTCCACGCGGACCCTTGTGTGGGCCATTCGGAAAGGAGCGCGTGGCGAATGTGGTTTCTGTCTCTGGCCGGAACCTGTGTCCTCACCGCGTTTATCTGTTGTCAGAATCTCGCTTGCGCCTTCACCCAGGTCTGTTCTTTCAGGCCTCATGACAGGCAATTCACGATTTGGGACGCTAGTTTATTTTACTTTCCCGATGGTGGGAAAGGGTAGGAGTTATTTAACCTCGCGTGGCAGACGCCCCGTCCCTGGGTCCTTTTTCTCTAGGGAACGAGGCCAGGTCGCCCGGAACCGGCCTAGGGTCGCATGTTCAAAAGGACCGACACGCGGGCCATAATCTGAGACTCGGCTGGAAGTTTTCTTTCCGCCGTTCTTCGCCACAAGCGAGGAGAGAACGGTGAGGGCCTGGACAGAGACCGGCCCAGGGACATGAAGGCGGGGACGGGCGTCCCGCATGCGGTTCCCTGCTCCCGTGGAGCGGGCACTGGAGGTGAGGACGCAGCACAGGGCTGAGCGTAACAGAGCGCAGTGCAGCAGCAGTTCCTGTTTCCTTGATCACTTTTTTTTTTTTTTAAAAAAAAAGGAAAAGATGGGCGTTTGGATTAGAGAAAACGAAGTGTGCCCTTGGGGCACAGGTCCGGGAGCAGGAGGAAGCCGGTAGCTGAGAGCTCGCGCGCCTTCTGCGGAGCCGGGCTCCGGGGTTGGGCCTGGCAGCGCTGCGGGCCGAGATCTTCCGAGATCTCCCGAGATCTCCAAGTTAGACTCCCACCGTGGTTCTTAGGAACCGGATGTAGGACACGAAGAGATTTTTCAGAGAAAGGGTGCAGTGGCGTGGGGACTCAGCAGTCGCGGGGAGCAGAGGAAGGCGCAGCTGCGCGCTCAGGACGAACCCCGCGGTGGCGGAAGTCAGGGCCAGGGCGCAGGGTCCCCTGTTGGCCTTTTTTTTTCTTTTTGTTTGTATTTCATACAGCGCCCTAACACACACAGGGCCACACTTAACGATGTGTATGGCGGGGGAGGGGGGAGACGGGGCGCTGGAGGCTCCATTGTGCCCAGGGCCCCGTCTCTGCCCGCTGGGCCTCACGGCTCTGTTTGAACTCTCCTCTCCCGTTAGGACCGAGCGGGGCTGGACCTGCAGCGTGGCTCGCCCGCCCTAGGTCGACAACAAGTCAGACACAAAACAAAAACAAAACGACAAAAAAAAAAAGAGAAAGAAACCACAAAACAGGGCGCTGGGGAGGGATTGAACGCGCGCGCGCGCACACACACGCACACACACACAGACACACGCACACACGCAGGACACTCGCCTTGCGCGACTGTTGTCTGTCATTCTTCCAGCCCCCTCTCCCTGCCTGGTACCGCGGTTTCCCACCCTCCCCGTCTGCACGAGCCTCAGAATCCCGGGGTCCCCAGATGACACCCCAAGAGTTAGACGGACTCTTTCGCACTCATTCAAAGACGAGGCCTGGTGCTTCCTCGCAGCCCGCTTTTCTGTCCGCGTCCGGAGAGAGCTGGCTTTAGTGGGCGCCGACCTGCGGCGGCGGGGGACCGGCCCGGCCTGCGCGGCGTAGGCACCCACACCTCAGAGGACACACAGTATGTATTTCAAACATTTCCACGGAGCCTGGTGGCCCCGACATGCCCCCGAGGCCCTCCGGGCCTGCGAGGTGCTCGCATTCTTACCCCCGGGGCAACGCTCCGCGTCTTTCCCCGCGAAGCCGCGGGCCGGGGAGCGTCTCCAAACCCGTCGCGGGGAGCCCGGCTGTCGGGCCGCTCGTCCCCGCCTCAGCCCCAGCAGCAGCGGAGGAGGTTTTCGGCGGCGACAGCTGCCCCGGCTGCGGCGGCCTTGACAGTGTATTTCAGGCACGCGGCGGCGCCATCGTCGCTCACACCGCAACCCCGGCTTCCCCCGGCTCCCCAGCTCGGGTTCGGGCCTTTCCCGCCCCAATCCACAGCCCAGTGCGGCCGAAGCCGGGTGTCCCGCGGGGCAAAGTAACTTAAACCTTCGGTGGGGGGTTGTCCCCATCCAGGGCCCGCAGGCGTGAGCCTCGCAGCCGCCGCGCTCAGGAGGGGGTGGCGCGCGCGTGGGGGACACACGGGGGGCACACGCGGGACCGCGCGGCGCTCGCAGGCTCCCGGGCACAGGGCCGCGCGGCCCCGTGTGAAAGGACACGAGAGAAGCCCTCGCAGTGCCCCCAGGGCCCCTTCTTTGGAAGTACCGAGATCACCGGGTCACGAGAATTCACAGGCCACTTTATAGCTAGTTTGCTCAGAGCGGAGCTCCAGGATTTTGATCCCGACGCCACCCCTCTGCCCGTTCCCGGCCCCCGATCGGGAAACGCAGGGTCAAAACGGAGGAAGTGGCTTTTCACTGACGTTGAAATGATCGAGAAAGAGGAATGAGTTTGAAGCCTGCGGGGACAGCGTGTCCGTGGGGGGCTGGCACCAGCCAGGGCGCGGGGCCGGACGCCCACAGGCCGGCCCCGGGAAGAGCCCTGGGTGACGAATTCTGGTTCCCCGGCGGTGCGCGCGCCCCCGCACTCGTGCAGGCCTCGAGGGTGCTGGCCTGCGGCCCGCGGCCCAGCCAAGTGTGGGGCCTGCTGAACGCGCCCAAGGCTCCCGCCCGCTTGGTCCAAACGGTCTTAGGAGGTGGCTGCCCTTTGGGTAAGTGACCTTGTGTGAAGGGGAGTGTGTGTGTACGCGTGTGTGTGTGTGTGTGTGGGGGGGGTGGCGAGTAGGCAAGATCTAAATTCGTCGCTGGCTGGTGAGGATGGAGGTTAGCTGGGGGATGACTGCCAAACGCCGTGTACGCCCGCTGGTGGGACGCTCGCTCCATCAGACGCCCTCTGGACGCGCGCGGCTGGGAGAGCGCACCGCGGGGGCCTGTGGGCAGTAGGGAGAGTTATGGAGGCGATCTGGGCTACACTGTGGCCCTGGCGCGGTGACGCAATAGGAGTCACTAAGAAGACGATGATTCGAACCCATTATCCCATAAGATGGAGCGAACCGCTCGAGCAGGGGATGTGATAGAAGGAAAGTGGGGTGCGCTGTGGCTCGCACCCCCTGATGGCTCTAAAAGGTATGTGGGTAACAACGGAGCGTAGGGGGAACTGTCTACGCGGGTCCGGGCAGCCCCTAGCCCGGCTCCGGCTCCGACACCCACCTCTGCCCCTCGGACACGGGCGCCAAAGCCTTTCTAGGCAGGCCGGCTCACAGCCCAGCGGCGCAGCGGTTCCCAATCCGCGTCCTCCACGCTCTACCCAACGCCATTTCTCATTAAACACTTTCTTTTTGGGTTCAGAGCTGGCTACTTTGGGTTTCCTGATTTTATAGGTAAAACTTCCAGAAAGAAAAGTTCAGGAGGTGACTGACGTCCATGCAGGGCGAAGGGGGGAATTCAATTTCTTACAGTTCGGACTGACGTTATATGGACACTTATCCGCTGCCGTTTTTCTGTCCCCCCAAATTTCAGTGACTTCAGATGGTGTCGTAAACATCGTTCAATTATTCAAGAAAATTGGTTTTAGATCTCTTTAATACACCTGGCACTTAATGAGCACGTGAAAAAGGGTATGAGATGCCTAACCCAGGAGCCAAAACTAAAATTATGGGGTACTGGTGGTTTGTGCTCCCCATTTATTAGTAAGATTTCCTTTGCATGTGTGACAAGAGTTTAATGTGAACGAGGCCCTCAGCATTAATCCTTCGTATTGGGCCACAAGGAGAGAGGGACGAATACGTTTTAGCTCCAAGGACCGAAACATTTTGTTCATCCAAGCCTCTCCAAGGGCATTGCTAGTATTAAAGGGAAATATTCCAGGTCTGTCACAATCGTTCCCTCCGGTGCCAAACATATAACATTGATAAGACGAGAACCCTCCATAGAGATCCCGATTATGAACTGTAGTAGAAGTTCATTTCTCATACCCCGGGAGAGAAATGATTACAGTGCTTCTTAAATCTGTAAGTTCCTTTTTGAGGTGACTGCAGATTAAACAAGAAAGAAAGAAGGAAAGAAAAAAGCAAGGCTGAACTGTGCATATTCCAGCAGGAGTAAGAGCAGACTGGCATTCCACTCTGCCTTCTGGAAATGCAGACACCCACCCCGTGATTATCCTGGGGTGTAGCTGCCTATCACTGTCCTACTTCCCAAGGACACGGTCACTCAGTAGGAGAGAATACTTAAGTGATTTTCTGGTTTTGACCTTTGGGGATACTTGTCCACAGGGAAAAAAGGAGGGAACTGGTGAAGTGCGGACTCTCTCCCTCTTCCTTCTCTCCTCCGTGTGGTTTATTTTTGCGTTGCTTTTTCTGGTTTCTAGTGAGCTGTGCATTTTATAGGTACACGGCTGACATACTCGGGGGTCGACGCGGGGGTGGGGGGAAAGGCAATTAGCAAATTTATAAATTAGGGTCTGTTTACACTTCTCTGGGCAAGGATAATCATTGGTTAATTTAAGGGAGGCCCTCGCTCTAAGTGTCAGAGTGGAAAATGAGGCTCGGAGGTGATATGGGAAGAGGTGGGGGACTCGAGCAACTACTGGTGGTGACAAATCAGCATTGATTCAGTGCCATTAACGGCTTCACTTGGAGGCTGGACCTTTTGCTGACTACAAACTGATGGTGAGCTTTTGGTACCAGAAGTGAAAATAGGCCTTTTTTATTCTCTGTACTCTTTGTAGCACGCAGCGTCTAGCTTTGCCTTTAATACATGAGTGTATAAAATATATAAACTATATGTGCAAGTATAGGTGTTTATACACAAATATATGTGTGAACATCGGCTTCTGAATGGGACACAGATAACATATAAGAGAAAAGAAACTGCCTTTATTTTGTGGAGCCCGTTTACCAAGTTGGGGACACCTAAAAATCTGGGGAGCCGGTTTTGTCGTCTCTAGACATCCTTGGACAATTCAAGGGAATCCCAGATTGGAAACTTCTAGTTACTTGCATGTTCATTTAACTCTCAAATTAACTGATGATTTGGACCAGAGTTTAAGAGAAAACACCAAAAAACGAGACTGTTACAGATGCAGTTTTAAAAGAACAGGGAGGGTAGAAAAAAAAATTTTTTTTAAACTAAAATGATCATTTAATTTTGTGACCGATACCAACTTCATTTTGGGGGGGGGGTCAGGATGTGCTGAGTGCTCTGAAGAGTAGTGTCCTGTCTCCCTTGATGACGGAATCACTGAGAGAAATCTGGATACTAATAATGGTTAACAGAAATAAAGAGAGAAGCAGCATTGTGATTTGGGGGAAATAATTTAAGAGCATAGGAAATATATGCAAAAAATGTCTCCCTGTTTGCCCTCATATTTTCTGCATTACGGTTACCGAGGCTCTGATGGGCTGTTTCCAAATTGCCACACACTTTGGAGGATTAAACAAACACACAGACTCCTAATTCGGGATTGCCTACGTAATAGCTTAATATAGACGTCTTTGAAAAACCAGAATGCTACCAGAACAGTAGAGGTCCCCTGGAAGGGATCGCTAGGGGTCATTGTCATATGCCTAGCCCGCAGCCTCGCGTTTTAGCGCCTAAATCTCCACAGAGCGAATCGACATTCTCGCTGCCACTCCCCGCCGCCTTCTCTGTCCTGTCGCACGGCCCAGCGTGTATGGTCCAAGCCCCGGAGCGGGGCTCTGAGAGCAGTAAGCTCCCCTTTTCTTACCCCTCCCCCCGCACTTCTCCCACCCCGACATCCTGTTCCCTTCCCCCAGCCTCCTACGCACACGTTGAAAACGCCCATTCTTTTGCACTCTTAAAAAAAAAAAAAATCAGATGTCGTTTCGCCGAGGAAGAAATCGGGGTTGCCTCTCTTCCCCAGAAACCGTCCTGCGGGACGCTGGGCGCTCCGCGGGGCCCACGCGTCGGCGACCTGGGCCCGGCCGCGCGCCCTCCGCCGCCGTAGCCGGGCTGGCGAGGCTGGCGGCGGCGCGGGGCGCGCGGCCCGCGTCCTGCCCCCGCTCGGGCGGGTCCCGGGGGGTCGGGGCGGCTGCGGGGCCTTAGAAACCAGGGCCGCATCCTGAGGGATGGTGGGTGCCCTTCTCGGCCCCAGTTCCAACCTGGAGAGGTGCGGGGACTCTGGGCTAATCGCGCAGGCCTTAGTGAAAAGGGCCTCTTCCCACCCCAAAAACCAGGGGTGGGGGGAGGGACCCCCAAACAAACCCCCAAACAAACCGAACGGAACCCAAGGATCTTACACCTCGCACCCGGAGGGGAGTCTGAGCTTTTGCTTTCATCAGGCTGAACAAATTTGGGAGGAATCAAACTGACTTCAAACATTAGCAATTAGGCACCAAGAATCCCTCGGCCCGAAGAACTTTTAATCCTTAACCAGTTCCAAATGGGTAATGCCAGGGTCAGTGAATATCACAGACGGCATGTGACAAGAGAAAGTTGCGCCGTGGGTTCCAGACGCGGGACCCCCGGGCGCTCAGGACCCCTAACCGCAGGGGTGCGCTCGCCTGAACCCCAGCTCTGCTGCGCACTGCCGCGGGGACCAAGGGACAGCAAACCATTGTCCTCCAGGCCCTTCTCAGAGATTAAAGACGAGGAAGTAATTCATTTCTTAAAAAAAAAGAAAGAAAAGAAACCACCCATCTTTCTCCGCGTAGTGACGGGTTCCCGTGTACCCCTCAGTGTCAGCAGAGGGGAGCCCTGCCCCGGGGGCGGGGGCGACCCCCGCTTCAAAGCGTCAATCACACTAGGCCCCAGGGCCTAGAACTGCAACCTAGGGGTGAGGTGACTTGGGTGGTTCAGGGCTTCTGTTCCTGCTTATGAAAAATAAATAATTGATTTTCACAGTGGGGAGGAGCAAGCATTTCTGCCAATAAGTAATTGTGAACACAGCAGTGCTCTCCCTGGGTTTGACAAAGCTTCCTTAATTCAGAAGCCTAATCATTTACTTATTTATTTATTTATTTTTGCGACAAAGCTGGGACACACACACACACACACACACACACACACACACACACACATGCACACAGACACATATAAGCCTATGCACTATTTAGTTAAAAAAGGGTTTCATTAGAAAAAGTAATCGTATAAGCCAGCTTGCAGAGAAATAATGCTGAATTGTAAAACGTTTCAGAAACCTCACGTGCTCGTGTGGGTATGTGGGCCTTCACTAGAGGACAGAGTTTTCGGCACAGGCCTCCGTGTTCTAGAGTTCATCTGTGTATTACGATAGGAAGAGTCCAGACCAGCCTAAATTAGACCTGGTTCCAGTGCTAGCTTTGCCATTACTGTTCCAACCAGGAACACTTGTTTTCAAGGCAGCCGTGTACATGTTGGAAAAAAAAAAACGTTTTAAAGTTGTTTCAGAGCCACTGTCGGGGCCTCGGTCCTTACTTAGGTTGCAAAACGAGGGAGGGAGGCTCAAATGACACCTGAGGCCCTTCAGCTGTAAGAGTCTGTGATCCTGTGAACTTTTTAAAAAGATATTACCATTTTCTCCTACTGCATTTTGACCATCACTTGACTCACCCTTTGCTTTGTTAGAATGTGGGAAGCTTTACTGCCCTCGTAGAAAGTAACTGTATAACAACACAAAGCCAAAAAAAAAAGATTTTTTTTTTATAGCCAGAATTAAGAGCTTTCATAAAGCTCTTGAAAACTTTTTAGATTAATATCACATGTTCAGAAGTCCCGGATCAGTGATTTCTAGTCCTTTGTGTGCGACGTAACCTATTGTTGCTTGTGTGGACACCCAAGGACCCTCCAGCTAAAAGAATTCTACGGTATTCATGAATTTAAAGGAAATTTAGGTTATTTTATGCTTTGACCATTTTTTGGTGCCATTCCCCAAAGTAGCTGGAAAAACTATAGATCTGAAAAATGAAGACCGAGAAAAGCAACTTCATTACTGTAAATTGATTTGGTGGCATATCCCTCCAATCCCCCCCCCCCAAAAAAAAAATCAGTGGTCCCTCATTACTATCTGAGCCTCATGGAAAGCACTAGTAAGTATTTTCCATGTCCAGTCTGCTAAGCCGAGATCTTGATCTGGCAGAGACTGGAGAATGCTAAAAGGATGACTTAGTAACAGGCAAAACGCTTGTCAACAAGATAGATCAGAAGACAGCTTAGCATTCAAGACCTCTATTCATAGCTGCTGAACTCGGAGGCAGGGTCAGACAAAAAACGGGGCCCAGCGCACACCTAGGAGGGTTTCTCATGTTTCTAGCTTGTGGGACTTTATTTCCTTCCCGATTTCTCCAGCTGGGTTTCAAGCCCCGGTGACAGCGCCCCACCCTCAGTGGACGCCCCCCTCGTTCTCTGCGGTGCCAGCCCCTTGACTTCTGCCATCTGGGGCGTGTGGACGTACTCCCTCACCACTGCCCCAGAAACCGCGCTGGGGGCAGGGACCTTATTTTCGTTGCTTTTGTATCTCCGGCACAAGGCGAGCGGTAAATAACCACCACATAACGATGACGCAGCCAGAACACGGACGGGCTGACTGTCAGGGAAGAAGACACTGAAGCCTTTTCAGAAAAAAAAAGCAAAAGGTCCGGCCGTTTTGCACACTTTTCTTCCTTCCAGAAAACGGAAGCTGGATTTGATCATTTTTTAAATATATATATATAAAACTATTATTTTTTTTATATGTAAAACTAATGATACCCCAGGTTTTGTTTATATTGATTCCTGGTGCGGTCCCAGGGAAAAAGAGACAAAGGGTCCCTCTCAGGCCTCCCTCCTTTGCGGAGCCCACGGCCCTGTCCTCAGCGCCCCTGCCCGACCAGAGGAATGGGCTGCTTTGCCCTGGTTGGAATTAAGGTCTCAGTCTTCAGAACAGACTCTCTGCCCCATATTTTATCTTCCAGACAGATGTCTCCATACTTCCCCAATCTTACAAGCATCATCTTAACCTCAGAGCGCCCACTCAGTGCCAACCAGTAAGATTTCTCATGGACTGAGGGTGCGCCCTGCACTAGGCGCGGTGCCGGTGGTTCGATTCACATTCTCCTTCACATCTACCCAGCGGTCCTCGAGACGAGGCAGTGGTTCCCCCATTTTACAGATGAGGACATGGAGGCTCAAACAGACCGACTAACATGCACACAGACACACAGCTCCAGCCCACTTGAAGTGGCCTGGCCAGAGTTTCAACCCAGCTCCCTGAGGCTCCAGAATCCACATCCTTAACCACTAGATGACATTGCCTCCCCCATCTCTGAACTCTTGTAGGTGGGGATTTATGCTTGCTGTCTCCCCCAAACAACAGAACCGGTTGCATCACAGATGAGAGAGAGCTCAGTTACAGTTTCTGGGTCTTTAGCTTCCTTTGCTGGAATTATTTGTACCCCTCAACGCTAATGCTCCTTCCCCATACCTGCTAGGAGCCGCCTGGGTGTGACGCGGCACAGGGTGGAGTAGCTACGCCCTGGTCTTCGGAGCGGGGAGCACGGCGCATGTGCAGACACCCCAGCCTTTCAGGCACGATGACCTCGGTCTAAAACCTCCTCATCCTAAATCCCCTTGTGCAGTGAAATCCAGGGAGAACTTTAACGGCTCTGTGTTACCCACCCCCTTCTCCATTCATAACGGGGTGGATGGGATCTTATTGGTAATTGATTCAAAATGGAACAGCTTAGAAACGTATCAGTTGCAGCGAGGAGCAATTCGTGCATTTCTAAGTACTGCTGAATTTTTTTTTTCTTCCAAACTCAGCAATCACAGCTGAAATCCCTTTGCCATGGATTGAATTTACAAAGGAAGAGATTCTGATTTCCACAGTGGCTTCTTTTTAATGCCCCGGGATTAGGAAACGGCCTTGAGGACCCACAGCGAGTACACTCGCTCTCAGAGTCGTGGCTTTGCCTTTAACCTCTGAGTGACTGCTTGGATCTGTTTATTCCAGTAACAGCTCTATTTAGAGCAGCTCTGCTTGGTGTGGGATCGGCGATGTGCAGAAATCCCTTAGCCCGTCACACACTTACAGCCCGAGCCGCTTGCTCTTCTGATTCTCGTGAGTGGGTTTGCCCCTGGCAGTGAGTTTTAGGGAACTTAACGATGGTTTTCAGGGGCTTGGGTCCACCTGTTCACTGTCTTTCTATCTCTTTCCCTCCCACTCCAAGTAACCTTCCTCTCTTAGGATGTCCGGTGTCTCTAACAGGGATTTGGAGGAAAACTACCCCCCCCCCCGTCTCTGATTTTGGTGGGCGGACGTTAGCATGAATGTGTTTCTTGGTCTATCCTAGTCCTGTCTGTTGTGCTAATGACAGAAAAGTGCCTTTTAGAAGCTAGAAGGACAAAGATGTACAGTCCGGGCCTGTGTTTAAGCCCACCCCACTCTGTGCAGGCGACGATGGATGGGGTTCGATGAGCTCTGTAGCAACAGAAGCACATGTGTCTCTGGGCCCATTTCCTTTCCCGAGGAGCCCGTGTGGACCCAGACTCTTGAAATCTAGAGTCTGGCAGACGATGGAGGCGAATGCTGCAGATGTAGGTGATCGACTGGATCTGCCTCAGGAGATCTCTCTGTTCGATCAGAAAGGTAGATTCTGCAAGAAACGAAAGCAGCCGGGCCTGGGCCAGTGTGTTTTTCCTCCAGTGCTCAGAGAACTAACTCGTGGCATGGCCAGCGTTCACCCTGGGAACGCGAGATCCCATCTGGTGCAACGCTGCTGCTTTACCCGGATTTCGCTGTGACATCACAGAGACTGAAGATGGCTCCGTGAAATTCTGACTGGGTAGGAGGTACTGTGGGAGGTGCTTCCTACGGGACAAGGTCACTGCTGTAGGGGTGTGCGAATAGTACACCAAGCCCCCGTGTGTGTGTGTGGTGTGTGTGCGTGTGTGCGGTGTGTGTGTGTGTGGTGGGGGAGGGCCCGAGGCGCCTCACGAAGAGCTGGGTGTAACGGTTCCCCAGCCTGCGTGGGTGAATTGGTTCCGGATGTTAACATTTTTTTTTCCTTGGGGCTTGACTACATTCTTCGTTTTCTTTGCTTGTCTGTATTCCTGCCCGGATTGTTGGGCCTCCAC
Organism: Macroglossus sobrinus; assembly: GCA_004027375.1. Classification (NCBI taxonomy): domain Eukaryota; kingdom Metazoa; phylum Chordata; class Mammalia; order Chiroptera; family Pteropodidae; genus Macroglossus; species Macroglossus sobrinus. The sequence continues at coordinate 375,992 of PVKZ01001409.1, read as the reverse complement.
AGCTGTACGGCTCCTCGCTGGTGAGTGCCGAGAAAGACAGATCGGGCTTTACTGCAAGGGCGCTCTGTGGGCACAGGCATAGGTCGACTTTTGAGAGATTTTTTTTCACCCAGCAACTTCCCTGAATTTTGAGGCTTTTTTTTTATCCATCATCTTTTTTTTTCTAATCTTAAAAAAATATATATTTATATGCATTATCTACCTTCCTATAGTATACAACAAACCACATTTTTTCCCCCTGAGACCCTTGAGAGTTCTTTCTAATTCTCCTGAGTCTAGTAGAGGTGCTGGCCTGTTTTGTAATCAAGTGGGAAAAAAAAACATGAAAGATCAAGAAGTTTTGGTCCATCATCTCCTTAGCTGACTACCAACTCTACTGCGTGGGATGGCCTCGGCCGGGGAATGCGTGTGACATGTTATAGAAAGCAGACGGCCTTTCCTGTCCTGGAAGCAGAAGACATGAGCTGGTGTGAGAATCTTAAGACCACAGCAGGGAAGGGCCTGGGTCTGGATCAGGGACCCCACCCCAGGCACACAGTTCTGGCTGTGTGACCTTGGGCAGGTGACTTAGCTCCGAGCCTCAGTCGTGCACATGTCAAGTGAGGGCAGTGATGCTGGCTGCAGGGCTGCTGAGAGATCACGTGAGGTAACAACGCAGAGCCAGGCACACAGATGCTCAGTATCATCGCCCGCCTTCCTTGTTCATAACTATACTTTCGGTAAATTGAGAAAACTCAGAAACGCTTCAGTGGTCTTTGCGAGTGTCAGGCACAGGATCATCCCCAGCTACCTTTCTCAGCTTGTCTCTACTGCTGTCCTACTTTGTATCACATCCCTTCACAGGGGCTGAATTTTTATACATATAATTGGCATATACATTGTATACGTTTAGGGAGGACAATGTACCGATTAGATACTTTAGCTATTGAAACATGATTACCACCTTTTGTGGTGAAAACATTTAAAATCTAGTCAGTTGGCAACTTTAAAGTATACAATACAATGTGGTTGGCTCCCCTCACGATGCTGTGTGTTGGATCTCCAGGACCCAATCAGCATCCAGCTGCAGGTTTGTGCCCTTTGACCAACATCTCCCCTGTCCCCCGTGTGACACCCAGCCCCTGGCAACCACAGTTCTACTCTGTCTCTAAGAGTTTGGCTTTTTTAGATTCTACATATCAGCGATTGCATGAAGTATTGGTCTTTCTCTGTCTGACTTATTTCACTTAGTGTTAATACCCTCAAGGTTCATCCAGGTTGTTGCAAATGGTGGGACTTCCTTCTTTCTTGTGGCTGAATAATATTCCATTGCATGTATATATACTGCATCTTTATCCATCCATCCGTTGATGGACACGTAGGTTGTTTCCGTACCGTGGTTCTTGGAAATAGTGCTGCAGCAAACATGGAGGTGGGTATCTTTTTGAGATCTTCTTTTCATTTCTTTAGACACTCACTCCTGTTCCTCCGTCTGTCTGAAACACTTTCTTCCTCCTCCTCCCTTAAAATACCTTCCGAGGAAAGTTTATCCTATTTTTCAAGACTCATCTTAAGTGCTTGATATCACAGAAATATTCCAAGATGAAAAGGGCGATGTGATTGATGTACATGTTAATTGACGTGATACAGACATTCGAACACGTGATGACTTGAGAAGAACACGACACATGGCCACGCAGAGCTCACAGGCAGTTTGGGTACTGCCAGAATGGAAGAAAGTTCTCGGGTTCCACCAACTTTATCTTCACTTGGAGCCTGCTGGAGGGAGAACCTCTTTTAGGGGTTCATAATTCCCTCTTGAAATGGTGCCAGTTTGTTCTGTGATTTTATAGTCACAAGGGAGTCTCTGGCAAACGTGCAGGGTTCTCCCCACCCCACAGCCGCCATGGTCAGAAAGCCCCTCTTGAAGGAGGGCTTCACCAAGCAGCCTGATCAGACCATTCCTGAGCAAGGCTCCAGTCTTGCCTTTGGCTTCACAGAAACCCTGACGGCCTCCTGTTACTAGCGGGCCAGTAATGTGATTTTAGTCCTTCCTTTCCTTGGCAGGATACCCACCTGCCATCTTCTTATCATCCTATGAGATTGACATTAACCTTTAGACTCTTGGACAATGGATGCCTGTGGCCGAGAGGACAGTGACTTCGGCTGACTCCACTCTGTGGCCATGTTTGTGCACGTACACGTGCATACACACTCACACGGTGCTTCTGACCGATCTTTTCCACATTTTAAAATTGGTCACAGCAGAAGGGATCAAGTAGAAACCTACAAAACACTTTCTCTCTCTCCTATGACGTTTGAGACATTCGCCTTGAATGATAACTTTGTGGGGGGCGTATTTGTTTTAGGAGCCGGGCAGGCTGTACAGCCCAGGGGACCACTGCGTCTCACTCATCTCAGAATCCCTGCTAGCTCTCTGCAGACGTCTGTGAGGCTGAATCGGTAGTTGTCAGAAGCTAGTGATGGGTTTTGTAGCCACTACAGCCACTCCGCAGACGATTTGGCTTCAAGATGGGCCTGGAGGCCCAGCGTGAGGTGTCTGCCAGTTGCCTCTAGGTGTGATCTTGGACGTGTCAATTGATATCTTTATACTCTCAAGTCTCTATCTCTAGTGGAGATGACCAGTGGAGTTTAGTAAGCTGAGAAGGATATCAAATTGTACTACAACTAAAAAGGTATCTTTTTTTGTAGCTAGCAAGTGCTGAATGCTCTCTGCTTGGAGAGCCCTCTCCTGACGGGGCGTTCGCTTTTGGAAATACAATGAGTGCATGGGAGTCATCCTGCTCTCGTCTTTCCCTGTTTGTCTCAGGTCTTACCTTCACGGCAGCCTGTGTTCTGCCCAGCGAGAAAGAAAAGGAAATAGATTGAAAGGCGATCTGAAAGTCCCCAGCGTTAAACAAGTGCAAAAATGTCTCCGAATGAAAGACAGATTGAGGGGGGTTGCCTGCGAGCGCAGAGCGGAGTCAGACTTGGCTGGAGCAGGGTGATAGGCGGGCTCGGCTGTGCCTCCCCATGAGCAGCGGGAAGCGGGAGTGAACAGACAGGACGTCCCAGCTCAGGGCCCAGCCCCACGATGGGGGCGGGCGATGGGCAAAGCGAGCTGTCGGGAGAATAAAGGAGAAAAGCCTCTGAAACACGAGGTAGTTTTTGAGCGAGATGGAGCGCTGAGGAGTAGCAGGTGGTGTTCAGAACCAGCAGTCGTGAGAAGACTCAGGGACAGAGGTATAGAAAGTGCCAGGTCCTCCTGGGCGCCTGTCAGATTGCACGTGAGTCCTTAGCACTGTCCGGGGTCTGAACTCAGTCTGATCGTCAAGAACGGCCTTGCTTCACTCTGTCCTTTCGTCCTTTGTCACGTGACTCGTCTTACTGCTGGGTATTGTGGGAACTGGCTTTAGAGGAGAAGGCTCTCCATTGTCTTGGTTTGGGCTCTCAGCTACCATGCCCACAGCGGTGGCCGATGGCTGGGACCCACTCAGTGTCGTTATGGGTTCTGTAGGGCTGGCGGCTTCCGAGTCATTGTTAAATCCTTAACACAGCAGCGTGGAGACAAAGTTACACAGAGGCCGACAGACCCGGGGTCTGTGAGTTGCTGTCTCGAGCTCCAAGGTGTGGGAAAAGAGAAGTTTGCATTGTGTATGTGAACACGCAGGATGACCCTGAGTCTGTCTTTCTCTAGTTGGACATCTTTGAGCCTGAATCGTGAGGATACTTCTTTAAGGTGAGTGCGTGGGCCCGTAAGCCTTACTACCCATTGGACTCCGGAATTACTGACCGTCCTTCTGTCTTTGGGAGTCTGCCTTTCCAACATAGTACTTGCTCTGGATGCTCAGCAGGAAGGGAATGAGGCCCAGGAACGCAGACCTAGGAGGAGTGCGCGTGGCAACGCACCACGATCGAGCCGTAGGCCACGAAGGATGCTCAGTGCCCGCCTCCGAAGGACAGCGGGGCCCTTCAGACGCCGAGTCTGTATACTGCCCATCGGAGCTTCCAGAGTTCGTTTCTTCGGTGACATCTGGATCCTTCACTAAATGATAAGCTTCCCTTAACTTATCTGTGGTTCCAGAAGGTCACCACCTAGTGGTCCCTACAGTAATCACACAGATTGAGCTCTCTCCTGTGTCACAGGGTGTGGGCCTTGTTCAGTGAAGGAGGGGACAGGGCGACCTTGAGCTGCAGGCAGTGGGAGCTGCAGGAGGCGCAGGGAGTAAGTCCTGGTCCGGGATGCTCGGGGACTTGGCGCACACAGTTGGGGGAGAAAGGTGCCCTGCTCGCTGTGCCAGTTGCCTTTCGTGACTTGTGAGACAGTCTGCCCCATGTCTGCTGAACAGTCCCTGCTCGGTGACGTAGCGATTATGACATCTGAGCTGCTCTGTCTCAGGAAAATCCAATCACTGACTTTCTTATCCCACCCACACTTCGGCTTTTCAGAAAAGCTCGAAGCACCTGGTCCTCAGGGTTGGATGTAAGCCTGGTGCCTTTGTCTAGTCAGACAGGGGAGCTCCCTCTGCCTGATTCAGGGCCGTGCTCACTGCCGGCTGATCCGACATCCCCATCGCTTGCTCCTCTGTACGTGGGGGTCTGGCACCGACTCCCTCTGTCGGAAGCGCAGACCGGGGCCACTGGCCCCTCATGCGAGTGTCCATGTGTAGAGCGTCCAGGTCTTTCCTTCTCGACCTGCCAGAATCAGCAGAATAGCCTGTCCACCCACGAGTGTGAAATGTTATCACCACCACCTCTTTTGATAGCTGCCTTGTCTCTGTAAATAAATTTACGCTTGATTTTAGCCAGCGGGACTTATAGTGACGTGCTCACTTTTTGAAGTCTGTGCATTTTCACCAAACGTGTACATAGGATCTTTGAGTGATAAACATACTTTTCTCCGTACAAAGGGTGTTTGTTATTTATAGGTGTTCCAGAGTAAATGCTATAATGGCCAAAAAAAAAAAAAAAAAAAAAAAAAAAAAAAAAAAAAAAAAAAAAAAAAAAAAAAAAAAAGAAAAAGAAAAAGAAAAAGAAAAAGAAAAAAATCTATTGATAAAATGAAGACAAATTCCTATTACTTTGGTAATGCCAGATTTTTATGTGCTACTTTGGCTAAAATTAAGTCCTATCTTCCTGCACCAAATTCTGTATTTTTTAGGGGGCCTGAAAATAGACCCCCTTTGTATACTTGGTGACTTGGATTTTACCTCCTGCATCTCCGCGCTCACCGACTCTATGTAGTACTAACTGAAAAACGAAAGCATCTAGTTCCAGGGAATTTCTTAAAGAAAAATCTCAAAATAATTCACAGAGGTCAGGTTCTAGAACACTGCTTCAGTTACGGCGGGGAGGAGGGCCCTGACTCCAGCTACACGTACGACGTCGGATGCAGAGACTCCTATGAGGGAAGAATGTCAGGGACCCATGAGGGTCAGGCAGTGGCAATGCAGGTACAGCACCCGCCCTCTCTGCACCCTTATTCGTCCATGAAAATGGGGGGCGATGCAGCATGCCAACCGGCTGTCTCTCGGAGCTGGAGGAAGAGAGCCCTGTACGGCAGAGACGGGCTGTAGCTGCCGCTATTATCATTCTCTTTCAGACAGTGAGAGAACGTTTTATTGAGAACATCCTTCAACATGAAAGTCCCACGACTGCTGAGGACGCAACCCATCGTCCACGTTCACTGCCGTCGGTGTTTGTGCTTTGCTTGTCTTCCTCTTTTTCCTTTTCTGCTCCAGCATTTTAAAGCAAACCTCATACTTTACGTCACTTTACTACTTAGTACGTGGGGTCCTTTTCTGACCTAAATACAATGCTGTCATCACACATAATGTGATTCATGCTGATTTTTCGATGTCATCTTAATCCAGCTATGACTCAACTTTCCTGGATTTTTTCTGAAACCGTTAAGCCCTCAGTGCCACAAACAATTCTCTTCTGATTTGCACACCCGGTGCTTTTAAGGACGCCTTGCACCAAACTAGGTCTGGTACTAGGCTGACTGCCCGATGCACCCCGAGCATAGGTGACCAGGATAGATTCTGGGTCCCTCACCTGGAGGAGGTGTGGACTGGGACGAGGAGCGGAAGTCTGTGTTTTAGAAAAAGTCTTTGGATGATGCTAATGGGCCACCAGGCTTGCAAACCATGGCTGATCCACCATCTTTTCCTTAGGGGACAAGGGACATGTTTGTGCGTGACTGGTATATGCCGAGTGTGCTCTGGAATCTGTATTTTTCAAACATTTCTATCCCTTCTACCAGCACCCACATAAATGTCACAAATGAGAACATTCATTTTTGTAAAAAGGTCAGAAAATTACTTTTTGCTTCCATGGGAATCACTCGTGGCTGTTGAAGTCACGGGGGACAATGAGTAATATCTGATGACAGGCTCCCTAGGCCCATGAGGCTCAGGATGTTTCTCTGGTCGTGGCAAATACAAGTTGTTATTTTACAGAGGTCAGGGGAAACGAAACTCCTCGGGGGTTTTCACGTTGGCAACAGAATAGCATTCTGGAAGTGAATTAAATTAGAATGAAATTTAATTTTATGCAGGTTAACTCCGGGAGCTCTGCTTACTATGTGCAACTGAGAATGCTATTTAGACCCCAGTGAAACACGGCGTTGAATGAAACACAAGTTCAACTATGAGACATTCAGTTAGCCTTTTCTGTGGTCTACGGGGCTTTAAAATCCTGCTTTGTCTATTTTCTCTTCTGCCTGTCCCTTTCCTTCCTCGATCGATGGATGTGATCCACTGAACTGGTGGATGGGCTGCTGTTTTGATGAAATATAGTTTGTTTCTCGGGCACATTGTGAACATGAAACCTGAGGTTGAAGTTGGTGAACATATTATCTGAAGTTATCCTGACTGAGATGTTGCCTAATAATGCTGGTACTTACAGGTCATTAAACATTTTTTTTTTTACCCAGTGTTCCGACCACTGTAAAATCTGAAATGACCACCAATTATGGGGGTATTTTTGATCCTTTCGTTTTGAGGTTATTCAGTGAGAGGCTTGACTAAATCAAAATGGTGCTGAACAAATATATTGATTAACGTGCTGTTACAAATCACTTGCAGATTTCTTTACAAATAAATATGTGCATTAGCGAGCAGTTGTTACAAGGCTGTGTACCTTGGTGTTTGGTGAGTCTGCATTTTGAAGGTTGACACAGGGTGTCACAGAGTCAACGCTTCTATTCTTCTCCTGTGGCCCTCGGCTTGTGCCACTCATAGGGCACTGCAGTGGTGACATTGAAGGACAACTAGTTCACGCATCCTTTTGACTAGAACTAGATTTTCCCGTAGGCCAGGAGTCTGTCTTTGCTCTATCTCTGTGGCTTCAGTCTACACACCACCTCTGGTTTCCAATAAGTGCTCAATACATGTGTGTGGCAGTTAATAGATTGATCATAGCTTTGGGTTTTGCTCGTGCTGGGCTGTCAGATTGGCCAAGTCAACTGACAGGACAGCGCAGGTAAATTGCTGACAAGTTCGCCTGCATAATGCTGGTATTCTACCAGCAGTTTTATAGCAGTTTGCTTTCTCAAAGCTCTGTCTGTCTTAGGACGGAATGCCACGCCGATAATCTCACTTGATTCTTTCAGAATCACACGAAACGGAGCCACGAGTCATCTGAGTTTAGGAGTGGGAAGACAGATCCCCTGGGGTCACAGCCAGGTGGAGCAGAGCTCTGGGACAGACTAACTATTCCTGTCAAGGCCACCCGGCTCCCCAGCTCCAGAACGCCCACTGCCTTCCCCCCGGGGAATGGTTGGGGGCCCAGAGCGTGTGCTGGAGGCAGGCCGGACACCCGTGTACACTGCCAGGGCCCCTGCCTGAGCTGTGGGCTTTCCTTGCGTTCTGCCGGGGTCTGTCACAGGCCGGCGGCAGTGACAGGGACGATTTTCGTTTGAGGAGCCCAAATGTCTACCTGGATGTCTCCTCAGCTCCGTCCAGTAGGTCCCAAGCACTGCTCTTCCCCACCTGTCAAATACCTGCCAAATGCCTGTGGCCATGGTACCCCCTTCTGGGACTGGGCCTCTGGTTACCTACTGCCACACCTGTCAATCGCCGTCTGCCTGGCAAGCATGTTCCTACATTTCCCTGAAAGATGGACTCAGGGCCTGAAGTCACAACACTGGGTCCCGTTCTTTGTTGCCCCTTAAAGTACCAGGCCCGCCCCTGGGTCTCAGACAATCGTGCTGAATGGCCAGTTTCCATTCTCTAACAGGCTGTGCCAGTTGATACTTAGTCTCTTCTTTTACTTCTAAATTTAAAAAACTTGTAATCTCCTCACATACTACACATACAGCACAAAAAATCACTGAAAAGCATAAACTGAAAAGTACTCTTCTATCCCTAGTCTTCCTGGTTACTAGCCCGGGACCAAGCTGTCAGCTAGAAGTTGGTTTTGCACCCTCCCCCACACACGTATTGTGCATGTGAGTCATTCCGTGAACGATGATGCACACATACGAGTGGTTATACACTCACATACGAATGGCCACATTAAAGCACACTGTGGCATCGCACACACAGTACTCTGGACTTTATGAGTTCAGCTTCGAACTGTTATACAGGAGATTGTTAAATAAACATCCTTGCGGGTCGCCCCTTCCTGCTGTTTTAAAAGCACAAAATATTCCATGGTGTGGATTTATCATACTTTTTATTGAACCTATTTTAATGGACCTTTCGGTTGTTTTCAACCATGTGCTTCTATAAATAAAGCTACGTGATGACTTTTGGACACACTTGCGGTGACATTTGTAAACTACATGCTAGGAAGAGAGCTGCATAGTTGCAGTTCTGTCACTGAAAATTTTTGATGGATGTTCCAAATTTTCCTCCAAAAAAGGCCGTTCAGGTTACACTTCACTCCCCACCCGCTTGCCAACGGTATGTGAGAAGTTGCTTCCATCTTTGCTAATGAATATCCTCGTCTTTGAAAACTGTTTGCCAATTGATCTCGTCATAAATTCCATTCCGCCTACCTCGACTTCCCTGTTTTTTCCAGGTACGGAGCTTAAGTTTATGGGTCTGTGGGGCGAGTCTTTCTTCCCTTGAAGTGGGCATCGGGTTTTGTTTAATCTCTCGGGCTTCCCTGCTCCTCCATTTATTACCAATCATGACTTTAACTTATTCTTGTAGGATCCCGGGGTGTAAGTCTTCGGTGCCGGAGGCTTTCAAGGTGTTGAGTAAATCAGATACGGCAGCAAACATTTCTTGTTAGTGAGGAAGAGAATAAAAGGCATGTCACTCAGGGTTTCTGGGCGCGACTTCGGTTCAATTATCTTCAGATGTTTAAAGTCAAGGCTGTTTCCAGACCATTTCAAAGAACAGCAGGGCAACCTGCTGGGAACCGTGTGAAATGAACACCCTGTTACAACTAATTAGTGTTACTGTTTTCCTTGCAGTTGGGGGCGAGAGGAAATATATGAAGGGTGTTTATCCCTTCCTGTAGTAGGAAAGGATCGGGACCACTGGGAAAGCCCGGAGGGGACCTGGGGTCCGATTCCTGCACCGTTATTCCCATCTTTCTCTGACGAATGGCTGCGGGCAGTTCTGGTCCTCGTCGCTCACTTATGCCCGGCGCTTAGGCCTTTGATCCACGCACGGGCTCTTCAGCTTGTTTTTATAAGAGGCCTAAGACAAATAGTCCATTCAATTAAATTCGACAACTATTGATCGAACACTTACAGGGCACAGATGAGTGAGAAATGTTCTCTGCCCTCAGGACTTTAAAAATCTAGGCACAAAAGACAAAAGAATAAGTGAGTATTTAGGGTCCATGCACGATTTCCGGGAGGTTAGTGGCCATGAGGCTTACACTGGGTTTGAATTGTGACTGTGTCCCTCACAGGCTCTGAAAACTCGGGCAGCTTGCTTAACTTCTCCTGACTTCCGTTTCCTCCTCTGTACGGTTTTGTTACAAGGACCTGAAGTCACCCATAGTTCGTGATTCATGTTATCAGACGCCCCAATCCTCCATGGGGCTATGCCTTAGGAAGATTCATGTGACAGCAGTGAATAAGATGACAAGTGTGGAAGGGAGGAAGGAGAGTGAGGAGGTCAGAGTGTCGTCAGGACGGGTTAGGCCCCATGGCAGTGACAAGCAAACCCTGAGCAATGCTCCCTGGCCCTAGAGAAGATGGCAGCCTCATCCCAACTACTGCTTCCCGGTCACGCTGACTTGTTGGGCAGACTCTGGTGCTTTCTGGAACTGGCTCCTTCTTCTGGGGTCTTGGGAGGCTGGCAGCTGTGGACACCAAAGCCTCGAGCAGCTCAGTCATTGAATCTGGTCACTCGAGCCGGTCACCTCAAAGGTTAGACGGCAGAGCTTGTGGCCCGGGTGGGGGCACAGTTCAGTGGCGGTCTGCGGTGTTGTGTCTGATTCGTAGTGGTGTTCCCATCCAGTTGCAGACATGCGTTGGGCTCTGCAAACCAGAGCGTCCTGCCGCGAATCAGATGACAACTGAACGGTGGGGAAGGTGGCAAGGTGTCCAGTGTGAGCCTAGCGTGTGTGCTCGGGTGGGAAGTCACATCAGGCCCGCGAACACCGCATGATGGAGAGGCCACTAGAAGCAGAGGCAGAAATAGCTGAGCGGTACCCGACCCTGCCTCGCTCACACGCACCAGCTCCTGTCAGACTTCCCCCGTCTTGCCCGGTCTTGCCTCTTTCTTAAAGTTGCCTCTCACTCCAGGGACTCTCCAGCTACCCTCCGGGCCGCAGGGGTCTTGCCAGCCTCCGAGGTGCCGGGTCTTTTCTTGGGGTGCAGGAGAGCTGTCTTCACCAGGGGCTTCTCCTTTCTGCGAAGCCGCAGGAGGCAGGCATCCCTGCCCCGCCCCAAGGCGATGCAGCCCAGGCGTCTGGACCAGCAGGAGAAACTGGCTCCTAACGCACATTTTCATCACAGTGTTTTCGGCGTGTTGGATTCGCTGCGGGTATTTGTGCTTCTGCTGGTCCTGAAGCCGAGCTTCGTCTCTTCCTCACGGGGTCGGTGGGTAGCTCCCATCGTGCCCTGACTGAGTCATTCTCTATTTAATGATGGCGAACTGGGAGGCCGGGGTGGGATGGGCGCTGTGCTGGAGAACAGAGCTCTATATTTTGCTAGTTTTCGGCGCGCGCTGGCAATTTTAGCAGACGGGTAAAACTAGAGGTTTGAAACAGGTGCTGTAGCCACGGTGACTCCAGGGCAGGCTCAGCTCTGTCTGGCAGGGCTTTTCCCAGCCAGAGGCCGGAGCCCTTGCTGTGCTGACAGAGGCCAGGTGTGGGAGTGGCAGGGAGTGTCCTCCCTCAGGCGCCAGCCCCAGACCAGGCTTCCATTCACATGCAGGTGCCTTGTGTGCCTGTCTGGCCTCGGCCCTCGCCTTCCTGCGGGGGCAGCTGGTAGTCTCTCCTGCAGGTGTCTGTGAACACACGCCCGCCCGAAAGCTTCTGGCATGGGGGCAGGGTGCGTCCTCCCCAGCCCAGCCCTCTGCATTGGGACGCTCCCGTGACATAAGGTGGAAAGCGCCGGGCACACCGTGCTGCGGGGCGGGCACTCAGCCCGTCCTTCCTCCACCCACCGGCCTTTTCCTCCTGTTCCCATCCTCCTCCTCAGCAAGGCCGGCAGAGCCCATGCTTAACCTCCCATTGCACGTTCACATGGACGACGTGCTGCCCTCGGATGTCTGGTGAGGCACCGTCTCTCTGAGTCACACTCCCTACTCAGGAGCACTTACAGTGCGGGACACTGGTCACGACCTGCTGTCCTTTATCAGTGTGCCGCCTTGCTCACTCTTCCAGCCTCTGTCACGGCCTCTCCTGGGCTGAGACATCTGTTGCATATTTTCCTTCTTCGGAACCAGGCCATTGGAAAGCAGAAGAGGCGTGGCCGTCGGGCTGGAGTTGGTAGGGGGCTGGTGAGCACCTCACTCAGCAAGGCGGGACACTGGTAAATGCAGACCAGGAACCACAGGCTGTGGCTACCTCCCCGCGAGGGTCCGCGGTGTGAGGATGGGCAGTGGGAGCAGAGTTAAGCCTCAGGCGGTGTGTCCTACGGCGGGGCCAGGACTATCTCACTAATGGAGATGGACCATCTTTTAGCACAGTACACACACACACACACACACACACACACACACACACACACACATTTAAAATCAAAGTTAACGTGAAAAAAATCTATGGTATACTGAATCTAAAAAATTTAGAGTGACAGTAGAGCCTGAGACAAAAGGAAAAGTTAGCAACACTTTTCTGTATTAGTCGGGGTGGGCTGCTATAACAAAAGGTCATAGACTGGGTGGACTCAATAGCAGAAGCTTGCTTCTCACGGTGTGGAGGCTGGGAAGTCCAAGATCAAGATGCAGACGAGTCTCTTTCTGGTGAGAGCTCTCTTCTCGGCTTGCAGATGGCTGCCTTCTGTGTCTTCACATGGCTGAGAGAGTGGCTCAGACTCTCAGGTGTCTCCTCTAATAAGGGCACTAATCCGGCCATGAGGGGGCCCAACCCTCACGACCTCATCTAACCCTGACTACCTTCCCAAGGCCTCATTTCCAAATGTCAGCACACTGGGAATTAGCGCTTAACATGAATTTTTTTTGGGGGGGGATGTGAACTTTCAGTCCATAATACTGTCTTCATTTAATAGTTTGAGATCTTATTCACCAAAGATTTCTGTATTAATTTTGATTTTTAAAAACATTTCGTTAAAACATTATTGACCTTGATTACTGAGTTTTTTGGTGCCTCCTTAAATGTTGCACTCCAGGCCAGGCACTCACCTCATCTTAGTCCTGACCCTGCCTTAGGGAACCCCAACTCCTGGATCTAGGGTTGGATCACTGGGCCAAATCGTCACTCAGAGGTAAAAGGTCAAGGTATGAGCACTTATTGGGTTAGTCCAATGCTGACCAAATTCATTTCCTTTTTCTTCCTTGATTATTGTCAAGTATATGGTTGCATTTTCAAGTTAATTTTTTTTCATTGTTTCACAGTGCTTTGCATTTCATCCAACCCTGCAGTAATTAGTCCAACATAATATTCCATATTCAAGTCTAATTTCTTAAATTTCTCATAGTAATGGAGGTAGGCAGAAATCAGAGGACTCATTCTGAACCTTCAGCTTCATCAGGCAAACTGCTGTCTTGAGTCCTTTAGTTTTGGCGTGTCAACAGATTTAATCTACCCTTCAGCTCTTTGTATTGACTTTCAAAATCTTTTTGATATTTTCTCCAAATTAAATATTTTTTACCTTTTGATTTTGATATAAAATTTATAGAAGAGTTATGGAAACTGTACATGGAACTTCTGTCTGTATGCCCTTGACTGTTTCACTAATGGTTTATAGCTTGCTTCATGAGCTTTCTATATGTGTGTGTATGTCCATATAATTGTTTTCTGAATCATTTGTTAGTAATTGGAGACATGATCTGTTATGGTGGTGCTGAGTTCAACTATGTTTTTACTGATTTTCTGCCTGCTGGGTCTGTCCATTTCTTATAGAGGGGTGTCAAAGTCACCAACTATAATAATAGTAGATTCTTCTATTTCTCCTTGTAGCTCTCTTAGTTTTGCCTCTTGTATTTTGATGCCCTTTTGTCAGGCACATGCACATTAAGGACTTGTGTCTTCTTAGATACTGACTCCTTTATCATTATGTAATTACTCTTTAGCCCTGATAACTTCCTTGCTCTGAAGTCTGCTTTAAGTGAATGCAGCTACTCCTGCTTTCTTTTGATTAGCGTTAGCTTGGCATATTTTTCTCCACCCATTTGCTTTTAATCTACAGGTGTTCATATTTAAAGTGGGTTTCCTGTAGACAACATATAGTTGGGTCTTGTTTTTTGATTCATTCTAAAAGTCTGTCCTTTAATCGGTGTATTTAGACCATTGATGTTTAAAGTGATTATTGAAATAGCTGGATTAATGTCTATCATATTTTTATTTTTCTATTTGTTATCTGTTCTTTGTTCCAGTTTTCATATTCCACACTTGTTCTGTCTTTTGTGGTTTTAATTGAGCATTTTATATGATTCTGTTTTCTCTCTTCTCTTAGAATATAAATTATGCTTCTTTGCAAACTTTTATTAGTAGTTGCCCTAGAGTTTTTAATATACATTTACAACTAATCTAAGTATACTTTCAAACAATACTATACTGCTTCACAGGTAATATGAGTGAAAATTTCTTATAATAAAATATTCTTAATTTCTCCCTCCCAACCCTTGTATCATTACTGTCATTCATTTCACTTATACATAACATATATGCTTATGCATGTATATATACACAAAAGCATACATAAATAAGCATATGCACATAAATGCTTATGTACATATACACTCATAAGCACATATAAAAAGCACATACACATAAATATATATACACACATGAATACATATAAATATATAAGCATATATAACCAAATACATTGTTACTATTATTATTTTGAATAAACTATTCTGTTAGATCAATTAATAAGAAAAATAAAAGTTTTTATTTTATTTTCACTTATTCCTGATGCTCTTCCTTTTTTTATGTAGAGCTGTGTTTCCAACCTGCATCATTTTCCTTTTCTCTGAGAACTTCTTTCAACATTGCTTATAAGGCAGGTGTACTGGCAACAAATCCCTTCAACTTCTCTTTGACAAAGTCTTTATTTTTTCCTTTACTTTGAAGGATAATTTTGCAGGGTATAGAATTCTAGGTTGGTTGTTTTTTCCCTACCTCTTAACACTTTAAATATTTCACTCCACTCTCTTTTTGCTTGCATGGTTTCTGAGGAAAACTCAGAAGTCACTTATTTTTGCTCTTTTATAGGTAAGATTCCCTTCCCCTGCCTAGCTTCTTTCAAAACTTTTTATTTTTGATTTTCTGAAGTTAGAATATGATGTACAGTTTTTTTTTTTTTTTGGCATTATCTTCTTTGGTGTTCTTTCAACTTCCCGATCCATAGTTTGGTGTCCAAAATTAATTTGGGGAAAATTATCAGTTATTATTGCTTCAAATATCACGTTTATTCCTCTCTTCTCTTTCTAGTATTCCCATTACTTGTTTCTTAAACTTTTTGTAGTTTTCCCACAGTTCCTGAATATTCTGTTCTTTTTTTCCCCAGTCTTTTTCTCTTTGATTTTTAGTTATGGAAGTTGCCATTGTTATGTCTTCAAGCTCAGAAATTCTTTCCTCAACCACATCCAGTCTACTAATGAGTCCATTAAGAACATTCTCTATTTTTGTTATAGGATTTTTGATTGGAAGCATTTCATTTTCTAAGGGTTTCCATCTCTCTGCTTACATTATACATCTATTCTTGCATGTTGTCTGCTTTTTCATACTGTTTTAAATTTCTGGTCTGATAATCCCAATGACCCTGCCATATCTGACTCTGATGCTTGTTCAGTCTCTTCAGACTGTGTTTTCCACCTTTTAGTATGCCCAACCATTTTTAGTTGAGATATGGGCATGATGCTCTGAGTGAAAGGAACTTCAGTGAATAGGCTTTTGGTGGTGTGGTGGTAAGGTGTGGGGGAAGGGCAAGTGTTCTACAGGCCTATGATTAGGACACAGGTGAGCCGAACTGGACTATAAACTTCGCTGGTGCTTCTCGGTTTCCTCATCCCTCCCCCTCAGGTGGGACAGGATGGCTAGAATGAGGCTGAAGTTGGCTATTTCCCCTCCTCCCAGGCATGACAGGCTGTGGTAAATAGTCTCATCAACTACTGTTTGGGTTTCTCAGCATGGGCACTGGTTCCTGCAGAAGTTTGTGCTCATGGGTTTCTGGCCCAGTAAGTTGTGATTCTCAGTATCTGCTTGACTGTCTCTTCAGTTTCGAGGGAAGTGGTGTGTCCTGTGGCCTCATTTCTCTGACACATCTGAGAGTTATTGATTTTTCTGTTTATTTGGGTTTTCAGCTGTTGTGAAGATGGAGTGTTAACTTCTAAGCTCTTACATGCTGGACTAGAACGTGGAAGTCCATGTATGGTAATATTTTTATTGCCTATATTTGTTAGTTGACCTTCCACTGCAAGGAAGAGCTTTTATTTTTTATCAGTGAATTAAAATATTTATTTTTTATCTATCTATCATCTATATCTATCATCTATCAATCTATCCATCATCTATCTATCTATTTATCTATCATCTATCTATCTAAATAGACTCAGGTACTCACGGACCTATTTTATTTAATAGATTATATAATTTGTTCTTTTTATTATTTATTTTGATACTCAAATTATATCTGCCGTGGCTAGTGGAAGTCCTTTCCAGTTAGCTCCCATATGCTTTGACAAGTTCCCATTATTTTTGAGTGCTTTCTTACTTTCTGATGCAACAAGATGTTCCAGGATTATCTTGTACTTTTCCTGCCCCAGCCCTAAAACAATATAATTTTAATTCAGTAACTATTTTCCTTTGAGGGAAGGTTATTCTGAGGATGGAGTTTTGATGTAGAATCTGGGTGTTATTTGCAGTGTTCACTGTTCTATGTAGCATATTTTCTATGTGACATCATTATTCCTTATAAAAGGTGTCATCTGTTAGTCTTCTTTGAATCTATTGTTTCTTTGGTTTGACATTTTAAGCCTAGGTCTGATTCACACAGATTCATGGATGTGTATCATTTTGATTTAGGTAATTGATTTATTTGGGTATGTTTGTAAAGCACTGCAATAAACTTCCTGGTTAATTCGATATGCTTCTATCCAGTGCTGGGTGGTTCGATGCTTAGCCCTTGTTGATTCTGTAGAGCATACACTTGTCTAGGGAAGACAAGACGAGCTAACACTAAGCCATGGTAAACAGCACACGAAAATATACCAATCACCATTGTGTTGTGTGGGTGCCCACAGAAGTCCGTACCAGCTCTGAGGAGGGGGTTATGGATGGTGATGGAGAAGACAGGCAAGACCCCATGGCTCAGAACCATCAGGTCGGTAGGTCTTTGCAGACCTAGGACGAACTCTGTGCACATTTACTTCGCCTGGAAAAATGAGCTGTTTTATAGCTGGCCTTACACACGGGGCTATAAATTGAATGGAAGACACACAGAGAAGCGTGGGCTGCTGTAACTAAGCCTTGGGTCTCAATAAATTTCCATACGTAAGCATTCCTTGGAGCCTAGGACAGTCATGGAGTCGAAGCAAGAGAGCGTGACCTCATGTGATTCTCTGCCTTTCTTCACTCCCTCATGGTCTTAGATCAGGGAGCTCTTACTCTCTGTAAAATTGCTCTGTAAGTTCTGTTTTCAGACCCGCATAGAAAGAGTATCACCTCACAGAAAAGCATGCCAGGTTTTTTTTTTTTTTTCTGGCCCAATAATTTTATATTTTCACACTGTCTACACGTTAGGTAAAATGCCTTGGGGGCAGGGGCCCTGCATTATACGTATTTGGCACCACCCTCCCCTTCACTGCATGTGCTGAAGAATTATATTCACTGACTGATTCATTTTCTGGAACAAACCACTCTGGGATGTGTGAAATGGCAGATACAGTGATGAGATTTGTTGACTCGTGTAAATATGATGCCTTTGCTTAACCTTGTGACCCTGGAATGTCTCTAGACTTTCCCTTGTAGAAACACAATCCTTATAGCTGTTCCAGATCTCACCTTTCCTAAACTTTTTTTCTTTTTACCATATTGTTTATTATTTAAAAAGCAGATGGCCTTTTAATAGAAGGGGGCTCCTATATATTGAAAAATCTCCTTTAGATCTAGAGGAATCCATTGTTGAACTGTAGACAAATTTAGGGCAGGAGAGGCCCTCCTGTCAATCCTAAAATGCCACCATATAGGTGACCATGAAGATGCCTTCTGGAAAGATGGCTTACATTCTTCATACGCCCTTCTCGGGCTTTCCTCTTGGGCCTGATGAGACCTGAAGCTTGGTTTCTTGTAATTCTCCCAGCCACGGAGGTGTTGGAATTTCGCCCTCTTATCGGTAGCTGTAGGTGCTGGTGGAGCTTGGAGGCTGTACTGAATGAGGACCCAGCAGGTCACACAATGCTCCCAGGCTGGGTGCATCAATTGTGAAAACCAGCAGTTGGGTTAAGGAAATCCCCCACCTGAAATGAATATTGGCTTGAGTTATCAAGCCCAGAAATATTTCCTGTCTTTGAGATTCGCTGGTAGGCCACATTTGTCTTACGTTAAAGGGTCGGATTTTCCCGTAAGCACTTGAGCTCTCTTGCTATTTTGGGTAATCGTCTCTCCACACACAAATGCTTCATCCGGGGCCGGAGTGTTAGTGACTTCCGTCGACTTTGTTTTCTGCTGCGTTAGGCTCTCTGGCCAAGGGAACGCTCTTGACGCGTTTGCTCCCTTCTGCGATCTGGTTATAGGGCTTTTGATTAGACATTGTTCTATGTAATCCATGCCCATGTTAACAGGCATCCCTTCAAGCGAGGACGAGATCTGGCCTGTGGTGGATGACGGCTCTCCCCCAGGATCTCCTGGGGACAGGCTGGTGCTTTTAGAACGGCCGTGTGCCTTGATCTTAATTTATCTGTTGTATTCAATATCATTGGAAGCCGGGAAAAGGCCACATACCTGACCTCTGTTCCAGGGCTGTGATCTTGCACCCACTCCAAGCTTCCTTTGATTCCTTTGATCCCTGCTTTGGCAAGCCAAGTCGGGGAACTCCTTCGCTTTCTGTGATCCCCGAAGGTTCATCTGACTTTGTCGATTTGTGACATTTAGTCTTCAAATTATAGTTTGACTTGATTGCAGGTTGGAGAAAAAGAAGGCTTTGGCAGTCTCCTGGAAACTAGCTGATCAGGCTGATGCTTTTCCAAGCGTCTGCGTGAAGATTCGTGTTTCTCCATGTCATCACCTGGCTGTCACGTGACAATTCTTGAGGGATAGGACATTCGGTTTTATTTGGTCTTCCTGGTTATAAGAACTTTGAAAGGTGGGCAAGGGTCACTTACAGACAACGTACAATATTTATGTTAAGCCCACTCCCGCTCTACATAAAGACAACTCCTTGGCCCTGTTTATTTAGAATGTTTCTTTAGAATGAATTCAGATCTGCTGAAATACTATCACTATCTACCTTTGTAGGGGGCAAGAAAATATTCACCAATATTCATTAAAATATTTTCTGTAGCGAAGAGGAAAATTGTTAACTTTCTTGAGCATAGAGATCAATAAACTTAAAGAAAGAAGGAAAGAAGAAAGAAAGAGAGAAAGAAAGAAAGAAAGGAAGGAAGAAAGGAAGAAAGGAAGAAAAGAAATGAAAAAAAGAAAGAAACTCGAAACAGCTCTATGTATAAAACATTAGTGCCGGGTTAGAAAGACACGGGTTTTGGACAATTCCTGTATGTGTAATGTTATACACGTTATAGGCACATGGCCTTTCTCGTATCTCTCCCATTCTCATCTGAAACCTTATTATGTGAACCATGGGATAATAAAAATGCATTTTAAAATGGGCTTTATAATTAGAATCAGTGGCCTTAATGAACTTTGTCATAAAATGCAGTCTTACAAAGAATATTCTCAGCTGTCCACAGGCCAGAAACCAGTCCCCTGGTAATAAAGAAAAAAGTATTACGTCTGTCTATATACTTTTTTTTTTTTTTAAATGAAATACTTCTCTTTCCTCCAGCCTCCTTTTGCGGCTGCTTTCTCTATTTCTATGGCACTCTAAGAGACCTGAGCTGAGGGTAGATCTAAATGTGGGATGTACCATTTCTTTCAAGGCTAAGAGCCTTTTCCTGGTGGTTTCCTGCATTTGGTTTTGTGAGAGAGCAGAATTTCAAGTAGAATAAGTTTTTGATTTCTGCCTTTTATGGACTCTAGTACAGGTTCTTGGCCCAGGAAACAGTCCTTGTCAGCTTTTCCGGAGCCAGTGAGTAGCTGTGATCCTTTGCTGAGCCTCCTCCGCCTAGCCCACTGTGGCAGTTCAGCCACCCCACGCGAGGGTGCCCAGACTGGGCGTTCGTGGGTATTTAAGGATGTGGAGGGCATCCTGCCCAGGAGACGGAGGGATTCAACGCCTGGAACTGAGGGTTGGCGTGAGGATTGTGAACAGTCTTACTAAAAGAGTGGGCCTAAGACTGTCGCCTCTTGGTGAGGACCCCTGGGTACGAAGAGAACTCACACGTCAAATGATCGAGAATGGAGAGTCTTAGTTTCAGTGAAGGCATGGCTGGCTTTAAGCACAGAAAATCAGGTTTTTTTTTTTTTTTAAAGAAACTGCACTCCTCATCGTGTATTTGTGTCCTCTTCCAGCCCAGCCCGACACTCCTGTGAGCTGAGGCACTGCTGGGCAGCCCCATTCATGTCCTGACACTGTTGGGGACAGGGTCCTCCCACATTTGCAGCAGGGATGACACTGGAAGAGAGAACCTCGCAGGGGCTGTAGGTCTGGAGGAGCAGCGAGGTCCGTGTAGGGACTGGGGACACTGACATCAGTCTGTTGACCTTTAGTGTGAGCAGTGCCAATTGGCAGGGATGGGGGCAGGACGCAGTATTGGCCCAGGTCAAGGGTGACCTTCAGGTCTCGCGACACAGGGTCAGGAGCAGTGGGATGTGGCAACGCAGGCCATGAGGCAAAGCAGAAAATGGCACCTGTGTAGCAGCAGGGGAACGTTAATGACTGCCAAGGGGAGCTCAAGGGCCATTTGGGGACCCTGCCAGCCAGAGGGGAGGACCAGGCCCTGGGATCCCACAGATCTCCTGCCTCGGGCTTTGAGCCCACGACTGCTGTTATTGTCACTTAGAACCCCTCATGCGGCCTTTCTCCAGCTGGAGAAGCGTGAGCAGCGCCGGCCACTCCTGTTCCTTATTCTGTGGACTTGCACGTGACAGTGGCCTGTGTGTGGAGCTCCGCAGACCTCAATGAGGGCTCGACTAGGAACTGAGAGTTTACACTACTGAGCCAATTGGGGACAGTTATCTGCTATGGCTGGGAAATAAACATCTTCCCCATTATTTTGGTATCCTTCTGACGGCCGGAATTTGGACATTTCTAGTCTTTGTTAAGCAGAATCTTTTCTCTGCTGTCAAGGAAATTTATTCCAGACTAGCTGTTTCATGACATTACTGATGAGATTTTGCTGTTTTGTTTTTTCCTTGTTTTCTAGAGTATCCTGTCGTTATTGCAAATAGCTAGGTAGCATTGGAGTTGGGTAATGATTCTGTCCTTAAAAGTTTAAATTTGTTGCGGAATGAAAATGGCTCATGCATGCTGCTCATTGAGCATCAATGTCGGCATCTATTCAGAGTGCCGCAGTGACACGCTAGGCTGTCGTGTTTTCGCTGCATCTTTGACAAAGAACCAAGGTCTGAGGCTGATGCTGGGACTGATCGACCTGCTCCTCCCACGACACACGAGGCACGATGTGCTGTCACACCAGCAAGCTTCGAGACACCGAAGCTGTTCTTTTTCGTACTTGTCTTGGTAATGGTGTTCACACTCTGTCTGGTATTCCGAGTAAAGCGTACGTGATTGGGGATGGTGAGGGGTATCACCGTGGTTATCACGTCATCAAGGTGTAAATATCAGATGGTCACTTAAAAAAAAAGTAACGGCAAAAGCATGTAGGAGATCATGCAGCTCACGCCCGTGCCCTGCGTTTGGAGTTTGCTTTGAAGGAAGGCGCTTATATCTTTTCTTAAGCTGCTGTTGGCAGACACTTCTGTTCTTCAGTGATCCACACGACTGTGGTTCCCATGTAAAGGCCAAAAATGAGACCACAATATGGGGACCTCTGTCACGAAAATACATGAAGGGAGCAGTTCTCTTTATGCCAGTGGGTCTTGGCTCTGCAGTCCGTCTTGGGTCCCTCATCCTCAGTCCCCTCATGTCCCTTCCCAGTGGAGAACAAGTCAGACGTGGCCCTGCCCTGACGAGGCCTCACACTTCAAATCTGCGGAAGAATCTCTCCGTCACGGCCACGTGCGGCCGGCCCCCGAGGCTGTGTGACTGCTACTGGGGAGGGGACTTTCTCTTTGTGGCCCATACGAGTAGCCCTTTACACTTTTTTTGAAGTTGGGACACAACTTCCTTCACCCTCCATATCCATTCCTCCCAGTGGTGCCATGTGGCCAGAATATACCAGATTAAAAGTATTTATTATGGACATCTGCAAAGGGATGGTTTTTCAAGCAAGAAATTAGAGCAATAGCTCCTATTTATATATTTTAAATGCAAATATGGATCTTAAGGATCACAGAATTAAATATTTGAAGTTAGGACTGTCTTGGAGAATCCGGGCTGGGTGACTGCCACAGCTTTAGAACATATAAAGGAAGTTTAAGGCCATTCTTACCTTGTGGTTATTTGGAGATTTCGAGAAACTCATCGGCGAGGCCTGGAGACAGCCTGAATTATGGATTACGGTTTTAAAGCTCCTGTGTGTTTTCTGCCCATCTGCTCCCAGGTCTCAGGGTCCCAGTGTCTGGGCCACCCTGAGCCACTGGACCAGAGAGACAGAAAAAGTAGCAGCTGCTTTTGTTACTCTCAGGTTCAAAGGCCTCGGCTAAGGGCCTCCCTACCAGGTCCCTGCCAAAGACTTTGGCTTTCTAGAACAACTTGATCACACACTGCTGTTTCAAAGGCTGGGTGCTCCCCAGCTGGAGCCCTGAAAATGCTTGTGTGGCATCGCTAGAGACGGGAACGAACTTGAAAGAAACACCCACAAAGTAAATCACCAGGACCGGATGGTTTCCATCCAAGAGTTGGGGAAGGAAATGAAGTGTGAAATAGCACAGATACTGATGAAGACATTAGTTCTCCATTGAAACCACAACTGTGTCAGAGCAGAGGAAGTTTGCTAACACGGTGACCTTCGTGCTAGAGGAGGGAGATTAGTGGCCTATCTGCTGCCTCCGGAAAACCTGGCCCACTTGGAAAGAATGACACAAAGTATGAGTGATGACATGATAGCCTTTATTCCCTTAAAACAGGTAAGAGGGGCAGTGAGGCGATTTGTGCACGGTGGCATTTCAGCAGAAGACTCGGAAAGAATAAGACAGCAAACACGTAATGTGCAGGGTGCGAGCTCCCTGCTCCCGTGCCCGTGGCGACACCACGAGTCCATTTGGACCTCTTCTCTCTGAGCTTGGATTGTGCCTCGTGCTCCTTAATAGTGTGCTTTCAACTGTCACCATCAAGTGACTGGAGTCGACATAGATGTTAAAGCTCATTTGCTCTCCTTGGCTAGGAGGATGTATTTTATCATGGACCGTGTTGGCTCATAATTAAATTATACATCACAACAACGCAGAGGCCTGTCACAGGTAGCTTGGTTCAGGATCACGACCAGAAACACGGCACGTTCTTTCTTCTAAAGTCCCGCCCCATCGCTAGGGGCCCTGTGACACAGGCCACGGCACGAGATGCCGGGGAGGTCATTCTGCCTCGATCTTGCCTCGCGGGAGTGAGGGATCATCGCCCCCACCTGAGAGACGAGGCGGCGGTTGCTCGGTGAGCGTGGATGCGGTGTGTGACGTGGGCAGGTGTGGGTGCGTCGGGAGGGAGGATCCAGGCTCCCAGCAGGCGGGTCCTCTTACGTCGCCGCCGAGTCTCGGTTTCCTGTGTTTAACGGGAGCTGTGAAGTCAGCGAGGCTCCCACACGCTGTGTAGAGCACACGCACAAACCTCTGTGGGTCAAATGACTAAGCGCAGCGCCGATCAGCTACATTTCCAAGGCGCTTGTAGTTTTCAAAGTGCTTTCATCTGCACTATTTCACCCGGCTGAGGACGCACTGAGCTGGGCAAGCAGCAGCATTCCTTGTCCACTTTCCAAAGACGTGTCAACCGAGACTCAGCTCGGTTAAATGGCTTCCTCGAGGTCAGGTCAAGGTCAGTGCCAGGGTTCCAACTCCCACCTTCTGATTGTGAATCCAGGGCTCCCTTCGCCGTAGCATGATGGATAATGGAGAGTTTATTCTGTTTATGACTCATTTTAAGGACAGTGGAGTCTTTGCGTCACAGAGTGGTAAAAATAGACCGTGAGGGCAAAGAGGTTCTCAGCAGCAAACAAACACCTCACCAGAGTGTTCTCGCAGGCAGTGTTCTCTGTGGCCGTGGCCTTTACGACAGCAGTGACACTTCTGCAGCGGGCAGCGTCACCGCCTCACTGTGCCCAGCTTTCCCCGGGAAGCTGCCTCCTGGTTTCAGTGCCAGGCGCAGGCCCCGCCCCAGAGGACATGGGGGCGGGGAGTGGGGGGGTGGGGAGACTCCTTCCCAGGTGCGGGGACTGCGGACTGAGAGCACGTCCCCAGCGAGGGGACTGGACTGGGCGTCCCGCAATAGCAAACTGGCTGTGGCTCTAGCACACACAAGGAGCGAGGGTTTTCTGAGAGGTGGGAGGAAGGAGGGAGGGAGAGTAGGAGAGTAAAAGCAGCCAGGCCAAAGGAGAAGCCTCATTTTCGTTCATTTAAAGATAATTTATAATCCCCCTACTTCCCAAAATGATTCGATATGGATGATCGTAACAAAACAAGCCCATTTATACACACACGTATATGTGGTTAAATAAAGATAAATGGGAAATAAGGGATCATGCAGAAAAAGCTGGAGTGGTCCCATTCGACCGTTTAACGCTGACAGAGAAACAAAACCAGTCCGTCTTTGAAAGAGAGACAAAGAATATGTTTTTATTAAGATGCACCTATATTCTGTGTCGTATTCTTTGGAATATTTCTTCCACTGGAAATAACTGGCTAAGGGGAAAGGCTTTACTTTATAGAGATGAGAACTTGGAAAATAGGTTGGAAGAAAATCTATCAAACGAGTGGTCCTTGTCCTTTTCAAGTCATAGATTCCTCTGAGAATCTAATAATTATCACACATCCTCTTCCTAGAAAAATGCAAGCTCCTGCAAATGTAACTTAGAATTTTAGGTCACTTAGAAACTCCCAAAGCCTGTCATTGACATTAGGTTAATAACCTCTTCATTTAAAAAATTAGAAATTAATATTTTATAGAATATATATATATTTTTTTACAGAAAGGTTCACTGCCTATCGTTGAGATGATTGTAATGAAAATACAGGTGTATAGCCAGTGTCACGCAAAATATTCTAATTCTATGAAATTTTTAGCCTAAACCTTTTGTATTTGACATATTAGTCATTGCACATTCATTTATAATTTTCTCTTAGTCTTTTATCGGTTCTTCTAAAGATGCTACATAATGTGTACTCCATTGTAATTTGTACCTGATAACGTGTAATATTTGGTATAATAAGGAAAACCTGCCTTCACTGTTAAGTCAGTTTGACTACCTATAGAATATGGACTAGAAAGCAATATTTTAATATATACAACAGCCCACAGGCCATCAATAAGATCTCATCCTCCAGACTTGTGAATTCTTGGGAAAAATTACTTCCACATGTTCCTAAAACTACTTAAGATTTTTGACTGGTTGGTGGTCTATTGATTCTAAATATCTGACCTGTCAAAACGCCATCTTTAAACTCCAGTGATGCATAGAGGCTCAGAATTAGTGGGGCTGAATTTATTACAGAACAAAGGGAGGTGATGTTTAACACGCCCATCTGAGCGGCAGGGGGGAGAATAATCCTCGAGTGGATTAGATGCCATGATCCTAAAACCACATTCTCTGAGTGTTGGGTCCCTGCCCAGAAATGGGGAGAGGCCACTGATGCCTTTTAAATGACAGAGAATCTCCATGGGCCTCTGATCAGGAACACTGGGGCCGAGAGTTGAGGGTCAATTAGGAAAAAAGCCTTTCTTTCTCCTGTGGTCTGGCAGAGTGGACGACTTAGACCCTCAAAACTGACAGCCCACCGATTAGAGTTTATGCAGTTATCAGTCTGCCCGCCTGAGGGGAGATGACATTAAAATATAAATAAATGAGATTTTATTTAATTTTTTTTTTTTTACCACTAACAAGGAATCAACTGCTTTCAAGGCTGGCATAGGGCTGCCAAGATGAAGTGAATTATTATGGACCGTCCCACCAGAAGCCAAGAGTCCCAGGCAGGTGCCCTCGTTTACTGGCGCATCCGGTAGATGCTGAGCTCTGAGGATGTAAATTTCCAGGGAAATTTACCTCTGTAAGAATGGTCCATGAACTCAGCACTAACCCATGTTCTGGCTGATTTTCCCATGATTCCGTCTTGCCTCTGCCATGCCTTGCAAGCTTTAGAAAACCCATGGATGTTAAAAATAGCATCATGATAGCGCTGATGGAGACCGACCCTCTGAGAGACGCCTTCGACACACAGATCCCTTCCTGGGCAGGACACAGACAATGGGGAAAGTCATCTTGACCCCCATTCCCCGGGAGGAGGGGCGCTTGAATCACAAGCCCAGGTGCTCAGGAAATCTCCTGTCACTCTGAGATGGGCCAGGACAGGGTGCCATGTCCAAAGCTTCTAAATACAGTTCAGGCTGGGTCATCGTGACAGATGCTGAACTGGCACCAGGACGGGGGGTGAAGTGGGAACTCTGACAGTGCTTAAATGCCACGGGCCCTGGGCTCGAAGTCTTCCTGGGCTGGGACAGGGAGAGGCAGGACCGAGCCTCCCGAGGAGGAGGGCAGGCGCAGCTTTGCCAGGAGGTCCCGCTGCTTCGGCAACACCGCCGCCCGCCTTCGGAAGGCGGCAGACGCCAGCGACAGACGCATCAGCTATTTCCCAAGTGGTCAGTTTCTGCACTGCTGACACACTTGGAGGACACTGTCTCTTCAAAGGTCGTTCTGACCCTGCCAGGTAGGTAGCTTGGGGGAAAACAGAGACACGCTGTGGCCGAGGTGTCGGCTGAGGAACGAGTGGGATGAAGCGACCCGGTCAGGATGACTCGAGGAGCCCGGAGCCAGGGGAGGTGGGGGCGACGTGCTGGCTTTGAGATTCTCAATCAGCCTTCGCGCAGGAGGCAGCGTTAGGCAGTCCTCACCTCGCTCCACCCTCTTCTTGGCCATCACCAGAAACCCACCTGGGGTTAGCATCCTTTGGCAACTCCTTCTCTTTTGGGGATGGCTTTAGAGGAGAAGAAGGACACAGAAGAGACTTGAGAGGCAGGCTTTTCCCGGAGGGTCTAGTGACTTGGGACGTGATGGTGGGGTTCTAAGCTTTACAAGCATCTCGAGCTGGGGGTGGTGAGATGTAAGTATAAAGATGCTGCTGTGAATACAGTGAACCCAGGGTATTTGTTTCACTCCCAGTGCTTGTCCCGGTCCCCCAAAGTAGATCCCTTTCTACTGTCAAAGCGTTGGTTTTAGGGTTTCTGAAGGTGGTGCGGGATGGTGGGTGAGTCCAAGCTTTGGCGGGTTCTTCTCTCTGGTGCTTCTGGGTGGGCCGCACTGAGCACATTCCCTGAGTCTCAGCCGCCTCACCTGTCAGTTACATGATGGACTCTCAGGCCTCGCCCCCGTGGAAGCGCCATTTAGGTTCTGGATCTTTCCTGCCTCCTCCGTGTGCGTTTTCCTTGCCCTGAGCCACAGAGTGGGGGCTCTTGACGAGGTTGTCGACTTGGGGTCAGGGGCCCCACGGCCTCCCAGTTCTTTCTCGTCCTTCCCGCCTCTCACGGAGCAGTGAGTGCCCTTGGGCCGCCGATTCTGCCAGCGTCGCTCTCTCTGCCTCTCTGTCCATGGCTAGATTGGCCTCCCTGGGTCCATTTCTCCACTGAAGACCTGACATGCGTCCCGTTTCAGTGGTCTGCCCGGTTCTCTCTGCCATTTCCAAGGCGCGTGGCGGCCATCGCAGGCCAGGAAGGCATCACTTAAGTAGACCCACACGAAAACGGGCTTTCTTAGCTGGCGTTTTTGCTATTTCTTTGTTTTCCTTCCTTCTGCTTTTCCACTGTTTCTCCTACTACCACTCCATTTTCACAGTTCTTGCTCCAGGCCATAAATTATTATTTTTTCACCATGTAATCTCTTCCTGTTCTACATTTACACGTTTCTTTATTGTATTTGCTTTTCTCCATTTGAAAGAACACAAACCCTCTCAGATATGGATGAGAGAATGATTGGGAAAAGATCTAACCCTTTGGGCCATTTTCTGTCCCCAATGATGGGAGGAAGTAAATTTAATATTCTCCTGCTGTGTGCCGGGGGCGTTACTGAGAGCCATTAGCATCTCTGTCATTGTCGATGCGGAAATTGGCTCAGATGGGTCAAGTCACTTGCCCAGAGTCACAGAGCTGGGTCTGTGTGATTCTGAAGAAGGGCGGTGCTTGTTCCTTTCTTGGCATCTTCTCCGAAACCCATCACTGCAGACGGACAGCAGGCACGGTAGCTGCGTGGGGTGGAGCGCGTGCGGCAGCTGTCGGCGCAGGAGAGCACACCTGGCCACTCTCCCCGCCACCCCAGCCGCAGCACCAGCCCCAGCACCTGTGTACGAACTGGGACTGCTCCTCATGCAACGGACTGAATTCACTGAACTCATGTGATGCCCCCGAAAGATTGCAGCTCAGCCCTTGCCAATCGGTGTTAACACAATTCTCAGTCATGGAATGAAAAGCTAGTGGATTCCAATAATTCAGATTATGTGTGGCAGTGACCGTGCAGAGATTTCATTGGGAGCATGGTATTCGTTTAATAAATCTCATTGTTAGGGATATGTTGCTCTCCTGAAGATCAGAAGAACAGCGTTCACGATTCTTCATCTGCCTCCAGCCTATCCTCCCTCTCAGCTCTTCTCTGGCCTCACCCCTTCATTCTTAAACACACAGCATTTTCCTTTTACTCATTCATTCATTCATTCATTCATCTATTCACTCATTGACAAAAACAGCATTTAATGAGTGCATAATAGGTGCAAGACACTGTCCCAGGTGCTGATGGTATAAGAGGAACGACAGAGATGGGGTCTGAATCCCTTGCTGTTCTCCAAACCTGCCTGGTAGACTTCACTGCCATGCCTTTGCCATAAAGTCCCGTTCCCTAGAAGATCTTTCTCCTCCCCCCGCCCCCAAATCTGCCTTTCCATCTCACAGGCATCTCTTCATTAGGCTGGAAGTGGTTCTTCCCACCTCTAAACTCCCACAGCATGTTGCAGAGACTCCTCACGAATATTAGCATCCACGTGTTCTTTTTACTGTTGATAAAGTATTTACTTAAACACATAAACACACACTTCGTAAATGAGTCATAAAAATTTCACAGGGTGGATGCTAACATTCTCCTTATTTTGCAAATGATATGACTAAGACTCAAAGAGTTTAAGTGACTCGTTCAAGATCAGACAGTTGGCAGAAGAGGAGGTGAGCTTTAGAACTTGGCCTTTCGAATGCCAGTCCCCAGCATGCTATGCGGCATGCTGGATTTGGACCATGGCACCCTTCTTGGATTCTTTATTGACCTTTCCTGTCTCCTAAGTGATTTAGTAAGGTCCACAGAGCATATCTTATTCAATTTTGTGCCCCTCACAGTACCTAGTGCTTTGCCAGACCCAAGCTAGATATCTATATGTATTTTCTGAATAAATGAATGACTGATTGAGTGGACGAATTGAGATTACTGCAGAGGCTGTTACATAGTTGCCAGCCATGTGGCTCTTCTAGCCATTAACCACATGGTTCTCTAGGTAGGTTGAGTGGCTTTTAAACTTAGCGTTGCTGGTGGCCTCCTGAGTATCATCTGAAGGGCATGACATATCCCTGGCTGTGCTCAAATGTCTATCTTACTTACATGTTTGAAATCGCCACCCACCCAGGGCACTGTCTCCAGAAGTCAGTGAAATGACACTGGTTGCTTGGAATTTGGCTGCTTAGTTCCTACACTTCAGGGTACTGGCATGAATTTGTTTATTCATTGGTGCCTACCAAGGGAAAAGGCAGGTTCTAGGGCGTTTGCGGGGAGGCTTCCTTTTCACTTCGTGGAAACAGACCACTGTGGCAGACATTAGACCCTGTGATGGCCGTGGGGCGGGGGATGGAGGCCCGAAGTAGCTGTGGTTGCAAAGAGCAAACAAGCACTGGCTCGCGGATGAACCGGTGTGTCACTTCACCCAGAAAAAAATGCCAAGAGCCTCAGGAGGGGCCTGTGTTGACAGCCGCTGGCCTAAAACTGACTGGTACATCTTGAAGACCACCCGGTCAGTGAGGATTGAGTTTTGGGAGGACTTCTGGTGCAAGAGGTACTTTATACTGAAGATTGCCGTGTGGCTTGTGACCCAGATTTGGTTATTCCAT
Source organism: Macroglossus sobrinus (assembly GCA_004027375.1). Taxonomy (NCBI): domain Eukaryota; kingdom Metazoa; phylum Chordata; class Mammalia; order Chiroptera; family Pteropodidae; genus Macroglossus; species Macroglossus sobrinus. Next base: position 345,898 of record PVKZ01001409.1, on the reverse strand, counting down.
TTACGCATTTTCCGTGCTTTCATCAGGAATAGTTTCTAAACCAAAAGTTGGTGTCAACAATTTTAATTTTATGGGGAGGAGGAAATAAAATCATTGACATTGGGACTCTTCTAGCGAATCTAGGACTTGTTTCTTCTTGGTCTTCCTGATGAACTTGATCGTTGGCGGATGATCTTACGTGTAATATGACACTTCACAGCGTGCTTTCACATACATTACCATCAGATGAATTCTCCTCAAGTGTAGATATCCATTTAAAACGATCACTCACTCTCGGGCCCTGAGCTCTGACCTGGGGTAAGCCTGAACAAACCAAATCCTGTACCAGTGAGACTACCTCAGCTGCCTTTTCTTGTCTTTCAATGGTGTCATTACGCATTTCTCAAACTCCAAACAACTTCCAAATACTTTCTGTTATCCTGCTCCTGGTCTGGGCTAAAGCAAAAGGGTGATTTTACATTGACAGTGATCTTCAGGGATCTGTCTGTCATATTTGGACGTTTTACCTTGGGGGGCTGGGACAGGAGGTAAAATACAACAAAAGAGGGCCTTGCACACTTGTGCGCCCTTTCTAATCAGTGTTAGGTTGCTGAAGACACATAAAATATCCCTGAACATGACTGCCCTGCTGCTGAGAAAGATAAAGTCCCATGTGACCTTGGTTTGAACTTTCTAGTCTCCCCAGAGAACTGACGGCATTTTAGTTTCCATGAAGCTGTTTCCATTGGAGTAGCCCACACATTAGCTCTGCATTTCCAAGTTCAGAGAGGGAAGCTCACAGCTCTGCAGGTCTGGCTCGGAAAACCGGCACCGGTCTACACGGCAAGAGCATCACCACTAGTGTCGGACTGACTCAAAGCCCACTGACACCTCCCAGTGATATAATGTGAGAAAAGCCTCTTCATTCTGCCAGGCTCCGTTTACAAAATGGCAGCAGGGATGGATGCACGCATCGTAGGATTTTCTGTGAAAATGCATGGGATGCTGGAGATGTACTATCCAGTGCAGTGCTTCTTACTTTTCTTTCCCTTTTTCCTTCTACCCGCAAAGCATGCTGGAGCCCTAGGGCCTGAATCTTTGATGATCTCGAGCCTTGGTTTGATCAACAAGAGACAGATATAAAAATGACCGTTGCTACTTCTTTGCAAAACAACTCTTTCAAAGGCTTAGATCTCGGGGCTGACTTTGGGTCCTCGCCTCTGGTTCTGTGCATCACCGAGAGGGTGCTGGTTGTCAGGTGGAGATGTGTGCCCTTGCTCTCCTTAACTGGTTTATTGGCACGGGAGTGGTGGGTTTCAGGTTACTTCCCTGTTTTCCCAAATAGAAATCAGAGGGCACGGACAGCTCAGAGACTTCATTCCATTACTAATCAGCTAACAGGCTCATTGGAGTGTTTGCTACCATCATAATTTTAGTTTAATCCAACCTGGGTTATAGTTCATTCCCTTGAAGCTCTGGACTGGGTATCAAATTTGGGCTCAGCCCGTACTCGGGTCAGTGCCAAACGCTCTGCTTCTGCCATATTTAGAATTACTCTGTGAAAACTTTCATCACCAGATTTCTCTTAGCTACCTGATAAAATCTGACATCCCAGAACCAATTTCCACTGCAGAGGTTGCCTGGAGGTAGGAGTTTATTGGGGCCTGGTACACAGGGTGCTGCTTGGGTGAGCTTCTGCTGTCTGCCCCGGTGTGAAGGGGAGCTCTGGGATGGCTGTGAGCTGTTGGTTTAGGGACTTAGGGACTTAGGAAGCCGACCAAGGAGTGGTTGCCCTACGAATACCAGATAGGCAGTACCACTCGGTATAGTCATGTGCCAGTTGTTGGTAGAACAAACAAATAAAAAAACCATGATTATTTATCATCTGGGTTGGGTCTTTCTCCTTTGTTTCAGATTATTTTCTTCCTTGGAGCAAAATATGACAGCTAAAGTCCAGTCTTGTGGAAGTGGCACTGTGTATCTAATCTGAGGTCATTCTTCTCTCTTATCTGAATATACAGTAGCCTTCCACCACCCATCTTCGACCCTGCAATCAGGCTACTATTGTACATCATTCATTCAGGAGATGTGGCAAAGCAGTAGACTTAGCTTAGGGAATTCAGAGTCTGGATAGGAAGGCAAAAGTATCTTCTCCTACATTTCAAATAAAACTTTGATATAAAGAAAATAAAGTCTAAACTCCATTTATGACATCCAAATTTCTCCTAGCATATAAAGTCCATGTGGCCAGGGGTTTTTTCCCCCCCGATTATGAATCTCAAGAATCGAGCCGAGTGACTGGCACATAGTCAATGTTAAATAAATAGTCATTTAGTTGCATTGAACCTAACTTTCCACCTTTATCTTTTATCTCTCCTCCCCTCTGCCCTTATGTATTTTAAGTTCTGGCTATATCAATGTATTTGTAATTCCCTAAATATGAGAAAGATTTACTCATGTTATTCCCACTATCTTAAATGCTGTCCTCATAATTTCTTTGCCTGCTCATATTGAACTTATGTTTCAAGTCCATTCTCAAACGTTACTCTGTGACATCTTGATGCTCTCATCATTGACTTGCTTGACCTTCAAAGCTCCTTAATACTTTGCCCCTACATCTATTTAGTGGATCACCTATCACAGTCAGTCTTTTTTTTTTAACAGTTGCTGTGTCCTTCCTGCCAAACTGTGAGCTTCAGAGCAAGAGTCTGTTTTATCTATCAAGGTCCATTAACATATAACCTGATCTATACAAAGCAGAAATGTTTGGTGAAATAAAAATGGAATTAAATGCAGTCTCATAGGCCTGCCATCCTTAGTGGGGGTGAACTGATAGAACCTGGATTTGCGTGTTCATATGTATGGTGGTGATAATAACTCTTCGATTTGGTCTCTGAAATGATGCTGTGGATGTAAAATCTTAGCAGAGAGCCAGACACACAGTAGGTGCTCAGTAGATGTTGACCGTCTATTTGGCTGGGATAGTTCTGATGAGCTATATTCTCACTGACCAGAGTCATTAACATAACTAGCAACAGAATCATTCGATTCCGGTTTATCATAAAGACATAAATGTAGTATTTTGATCAGGAAGATCTATTCCCCCAGCATCTCACAGGAGAGATAGATAAGGAAGCAGAGGACCTGTGACATGAGTGGCTTTCTAAGACCCCACTGGCGGGGAGCCTTGATTTCTCAAGACTATTAGTTTGAGCGGGGAGGAAAATCATCTGGCAGACTGTGAAATATGTTTTAATAGTGCCTAATTAATTTTGATATTAAATCAAAGTACCAACTCAGGCATTTTTAAATACATGTCAATCAAATCAACTTCTTGCGGTTGGTTTGTTGCTGTCGGACGTGGTGGTGTTTAAGCTGCCCTGCTAATCTATCCATTGATCATGGGGTTCAGAAGGGACTTTGTAGCATCCCTAGTTAACTGTGCATGTGCTGGGCTGTAAAGATTAAGGAAAATGGGGACTGGAAGAGTTCTGTGACCAAGATCGAACATGCTAAGCCATTTCAGTTGTAAGGGTGGTCCAGATAGTGGAGCAGTGTCGCAGCATTGCTGGCTGCTTTGGCCGGGGTTGACCCGAGCATGATCTTGGGGAGACCTGGTATTGGATCTGGAGACTGAGGACTTACCTTCTAGGCCATGTGGTTTTCAGTTTTTCTCAGGCTCAATGTTCCCATCCGGAAAATGGACATAAAAATATATGCCATGTCTGCCTCATCAAATGGAAGGATGTATTGGAAAATGTGTAAAAATAAATTAAGAAACGATTTCATAATTGTTGCTATTTGCACGAATTGAGAATTGAATTCTTTCTAAGTTTACTTCAACTTTCCTTGGGAACTTTGTGTCGTAGTGTCCATTTCATCCATACAGGATGGGCTGGAGAGAGAGAAGTAGTGGCACTGTGAGCTGATGGTTAGACTTTATTTTTTAGGAATTTTTTGGATGGTAATAGACATGTCACGTGACCCGATGAGTTACACAGTGTTCTTCAGTGACTTTTAACTGGCTCAGGGCAGATTCCCTAATTTTTCTCCTTTAACTTCCTTAGTTATGCGAAATGTTATCATTTATGCTTCTCATTTACTCAAACTTCGCTTGTGAAAATACTATTCACAAGAGGCATCCGAGAGGCAAGAGGTCTTTCCAGGTGATTCAAATGTGCTCCTAATGGTTATTTCTTGAAGACAGGAAGTCACAAATTGCCAAGAATGAAAGAACTTGAAAACTCAGAGGTGTTCTCTGATCTTCAAGGGACTGATTATATTTCTGAACAGTGACCTGATTTGATCGAAATAACCAGCTATGCGTTTCTTACATTCATGACTTCGGTATTTATTGCACACTGTGATTAACAACTGAAATAACTGATCTGATCAGCCTAAACATTTTATATAACCATGACTTAGAAATGTATCTTACAAAGGATTCAACTTTAGTTTTACCTAGATTGTGGATCTTGACTCTGAGATGACTATTTTAAAAATATTATAGGGTTGCTTATGTCACAGGTAGCCCTAACTACTCAAGAAGTTAAAAAAAACTATATGAAATATGATATTAATTTTATTTCCAAATTAGACATCTAAGAAACAATCGGGAATGGAAAATTACATGGTGCCCATGTCACTGCGAACATGGGCTGGTGTCCGCATTCTGTACATAAGTCACATGGCCTCTTTTTGTGAGGCAGTGAGGACCTAGGAGAACAGAATATTGCCAGGGAAACACGTAACTGTCCCCGAGAAGCATCTTTGTGGGTGAATCCTGCCTCTGTCTCCACTGTTCCATTTCTTTTCTGACAACCAGGGTCCCCAGGACTGTTCCAGCTCATTGGTCTCTCTTCTGATTTCTGGGTGACATAGAAGATGATACGTGATGGTGTAGGAGGCTGTGGGGCAGTATTTGTCTTTGTTTCTGATTATTTGTGAATGTGCCCGGTTTCTGCTTGTACTGGCAATACCTGTAAGAGGAGCCCCATCGTGTACTTTGGTATTTGCCAGAATCTAGCACAGTACTGGGCACATAGTAAGCACTCAATAAACACATAATTAATCAGCACTAACTGGGAAACTTCTCCAGGTCTGGGATTCTGTTTCAAATTACCTACATGGTACCTCATATAAGGCCATGTGCTGATAGGTGCTTATTGATTGACTTGATTGAAACTATAAACAGAATTTCCATTCGATTCTTTAACTCCTGTGATAATGTGAATTTGGGCCCAAGTCTTTTTCTTCATTTGACTTGTTTTGCCCGAAGAGCTTTAAATATGATGCCTGTAATTGTGGTTGCCTCGCTGATCACGGAAAGTTGCATTCTTCAAGTCACTGGAGGTGGAAGAGATCACAGACGTTTTCAGTTCCATCTTTCTGATGGCATCAGGGGGATATAGGTCCACTGTGGTCCGAGGTTACTCATCGGTCCATTAGATGTTATATACTGAGTACTCATTTTATTCTGGATGTCACAGTGAGTTACGAGTCGTGTCTCTTATTTTCCAACCCTCCCACCATAGTCTCCGTTCCAATCCCAACCTCCATTTGGCTGCCATTAAATATTTGTCACTTACTACAGTGATATCTTTCCTTCCCCTCCCTTTCCTAAACACACGTTGGGGAAATCACATGTCCAAAATTTCTGCTGGGCCTTACTTAGGGCGTCTGTTTCCAACTTTTTCATAATTACAGCGCTCTGGGGCAAGGAGATATCTTAACATGTTGTTCCCAAAGATGGGACAAGGTTCTTTTTTAAACATCTTGCTGAGAAGTTTTTGAAAAAGTCACAATAAGTGAGGAGCTCCTGGCATATGACAGACACAGACTGGGATTTGGGAATCCGCGTCTCGGAGGGTCGCAGTTACTGTGCCTGGCCGAGTGTGGCTGCGGTCATGGCTCTGCTGCTGGAAGGTACGCAGAATCAGGCTAGGGAGGACATTTGTCACTCAACGGTGGCTCTCCTCTTAGATAAGTAGCTCCACTTTTCCGTGTTTGAAGGAGACCAAAATTAGTAGCTCCTGTTTAGCCCAAGGTATAAAATTATATGCTTAGACATGTAAGACCTAGTTATAAAACTTTTTTATTTTATTTTTTTTTTGGTAAAGATGGCGACCTGACTAGTGATTGTGGATAAACTGAAAGTTGTGGGCAGAGACTTCCCTGTTATTTAGGAGCTTGGGTCAGTTCTGCAGTCCCCTGAATGTCTTTGGAAGTGATGGGTGAGGACTTGGGGAGGATGGAGAGAAAGGGCACGTTGTGCCCTGTGGGCTTTGGCAAAGCTGGGGGACATTCTTGCCGGAAATGCTGCCTGGGATTGAGAAGGGAACACATCAGGGCCGGAAGGAAGGAAACTAAGGGTATCGTGGGATGGGCTGTTCACAGGCTAGAAATCTACTGCAAGTAAGTGAGCACGGCGGCAAGATGGTGTGGCGCTGCCCCACCCTCCTTCCTTCTTCTGGTGTCAAGGACGGATGCCCACGAGGCTCTGACCTTTGACAGCACTGAAGCGCCCGATGTCAGAGTAAGACAGCGCTGTTTCCGACCTTCCGTTGTGTATGTATTGACTCATGGGGGAGCAATCCGATGTTAAGGGTGAGTTAGAGAAATAAGGTTCTTAGGCTCGGCGTGCAGTATCATCTGACCTAAGAAGATTGTTCTGGCTAAGCTGAGTTTTTAGAAATCTTAGGAGATAACGATTCTTGGCCTCTGAGCCCTAAAAGTAAGGAATTTAAGAAATTATAGAAAATTCTCTGAGTCTAGCCTTTCCCATCAGTCTCCATGCCCCACCCCCTTCACAAGCACAGAGGACACAGGAGGAAAGGCCCATTGGCCTGGCATGCCAGCTTTTTATTTCCTTGCTCTCAGCCCTACCTTCCTGCTCGGATGACCCCTCCCCTCTGCCTGTACTTCAGAAACCAATCAAGGTGTCTCTCTCCTGAACTCATTTATTCCCTTTGTTTCCACCGCCTTCTTGGGTAACTTTTTCCATCTGCTCACACCCTTGCCTCACAATGGTTTCTTCTTTTTTTTTCTTCCAAAACGGTCTGATTGAACTCTTAGGAAGAGCCGTTTACTCAAACGTATGACAAAGTGCTTCTAAAGATCCCAAACAACTTTTCATTACTTTTGATAGATACACGGAGGGAAAATGGCTGCGTTTAAATATAACTGCCTGATGGGCAGTGAGGCTGAGTGGGATGCGAGTCAAGAACATGTTGTCAGCACTGGATCTTCCCCAAGTGAAACAGTCTCATCTAGATCTGGAGCTAGAGTCTGTAATTATTAGTGTGATGAGTATGATTTTTATTTTGTTGCCCCAGTTAGGCTTCGCTCCCTTCCACGTGGTGACATTAGTACTCGTGATAGTGCCTGTTGCTGACCAATTTTCTTCAGCTGTGGCTGAAACTTACTAAGATGCCAGATGTCATGTTGGAAACACGAAACCTGAAAGGAGGTCGTAAATCATAAAAACAAACCATAAAAAAAAAATACCCCGAGTGCCGTGCTCTGGAGCTTCCCTGCTTTAAGGCTCCTTTTGTTTGCCTCTCCCCCTTCCCCCATCTGCACCCCCACTCCCATCTCTGAGGGTCTGGAGCGTTGGCGGGGGCTCAGCAGGTTCTCACCCGCGGCTGCATGGCTTGTTTTGCAGATTCCGAGCCGAGCACCGGTTCCGATTCGGAGGTGCTCCCTGAGCGGACTTCCTGCTCCTTTGACGCCCACGGCGACCTGGGCGCCGGTGCTGCGGGCGCTGTGCCTGCCGCCATGTCGTCCATGGAGGAGATCCAGGTGGAGCTGCAATGCGCTGACCTCTGGAAGAGGTTCCACGACATCGGGACTGAGATGATCATCACCAAAGCGGGCAGGTGAGGACAAGTTCCTTTGAATGGCCAGAGAACAAAACAGGAGCCGTTACATTTCCTCTTTCCACTTATTGGTGGAAGGTGGCCTTGGTGGGGCCAAAGCCATTTGCTCTCACTTTCCTGCATCTGGACGTGTTGGCAAAGTGATCTTGTTGTGTTAACTGGGATTCTGCCATTTTCCTCCAAGGGCCATTCAGACCTAAGTCGCCTCTATCTTCACAAACATTTTTTTACCCACAAACGTATTTTGGTTGATACTGGAGATCCATGGTACGTAACAGCCAAACCATTTTCCAGAGCAAGTGATACATCACCATCCTGTGTTCTCAAGAGAAAAAATTTTCTCCCCAAACAGTAGCTTGCATCTTCTAAGGCCTTTAGAACAGCCAGACATTCGCGTAAGAATTTTGTTTTTGGTAATAATTGGGCCTGGTGCATCTTCTGAGCCTTGCTTGTTGATCCACTGTGTTTTATCGTGGGCTTGACATTATTACAAAACTTAAATGGCGACCTCGTGGAAACTCTTACAAAACTATTTATGTAGGATGATAAAAGTTTAAAAAAGGCAGTTTCTCTTGAAATAAACACTTTTAATTAATTAAGTTACTCGTTTATTGGTATCTTTCGATTTTCCCTAGTTATGTATCTGTTTTGTGCTTGCTACTCAGTATCTACTGTATTATTCAAACTTCATAAGAATCCTATAAAGTAGGATATAATAACCCCATATATAAATGAAGATGCAAAGGTCCACAAAGACTAATTAACTTGACTGGGCCACACAGTCAATAAAAGGCCAGCTCTAGAATTCTACAGAAATCTGTTTGATTCTAAAACAACGTAACAGCCTCAACTATTTATAACTCTGCCCAGTAAGAAATGGCTATAGTTTTTGCTCCTTGGATTAAACATGAAAAATGATTTATATAAAAATAAATCAGGGCTAAGCTTCTTCAGTATGCAGGGATGGTTCACTGAAATTAAAACAGTTATGCTGTTTTCATATTTTCAAAGCTGATCTGTGTAGTCTCTAGTCATGGAGACCAGAAAGACTCACCTCACTGGTCAGAAGACATCTTCATAAATGTGGGCATTTAAAGTAAAAGGATATTTTAATGGGGTCCAGTTTACTTGAATGCATAGAGAGGAACCTCCCAGTACAGTAAGAGTTCAAAAACATGATGTTAAAAGGAACCCAAAATCTAGTGCATTTTCTTTCTCTCCTAGAACCCTCTTCTCTCACCAAGTTTTCGTAGAGAATAAAACCATCGAAAGGCTTCTTAGGAGGAGCAGCTCTGAAGGAACATAACTTTCAATGCCATCTCTTTTTTGTTGCTTGGGTTTCCATCTACTCCTGTTCTACATTTCGAGATGTTACGTCATGAAGGAAACTAATTCAAGAAAAGAGATTTTGTCAAGGGGCTTGATTTGGAGAGAGGGGGAAATGATATTCTTTTGTCTATAAGATCTTTCAGTTTTATTTTGGGTTTTTACTTATCGCTGTTGGGTCTGTGTATTCCAGCATTTTTGTTCTTGATATCACACCTTTGTTTCCCGTGCTCCAGTGAATTCAGTTCACTTGAGCACCTCATTGCCAACTCTGCTGTGACCTCATTTTATGATTCCTTCTGCAGTGTTTTCTTTTCCATATCTCTACCTTTGCAAATTTACTTTGATGCCTGAATATATCCAGAAAGTCCCAGCCCAGACCTACAGTCCGTTCTTAGTCATATCCTTTTATTTAGCTGTAGAGACTACATTGCTTCTGCACTGGATTGCCTCACAAGTTGCTGTTCCTACACGTAATGCTGCTGAAGTAATTCTGGAACGACTCCGAGACACACACAGAAAGCCCTTCTCATCTGTGAATCTCCTTCGCCCCCTCCCTATTCCTCTAGCTGGTTTCTTCCTTTCTCTTCTTTTTCCTTCCTATGTAGTGTCCTTTTACATTTTATATCCAATTTCCATTTTTTAGTTGCATTAGTTATATAGGACTCTCTGGTTCCTTTTCCTGATCAGAAGCTCTTAGTCGCTGTCTTCTGCGGTCCTGTTGATTCAGGACGACTGCAGCCCACAGAGCCCTCCATCTTTGAACGTGACCAACCTACTCTGTATAATCAGCACCATGGACAGAGGCGGCAGTGGGGGATTAATGGGTTTGGAAGACAAAACAATTGACCTAAATTTAGCCATAAAATTAAAACCAAACACATCTCATTTTGTGAATAGAAAAGATTAATTTTCCTCTAGGGTATTATGACTTCATTTGATATTCTGTGCTAAAATACTGACAAACAGAAAAAGTAACTTTTGGTAAGTTTTAAGGTAAAGAGAAGTTACATATAGTCATTGAATTTTAAAGCAAGAGGGCACCTTAGAGATCATCTGATCTCTTTCCTTTGTTCTGTAGGTGATGGGGTTAAATGACTTATCCAAAGTCACACAGACCATTCATTTTAGATCTTGAGTACTGGGAAGAGACAGGTAGCTTCTCTACTCAAGGTCATAAAGTGCCTTAGACAAAACAGGTATTACATTTAAAAACATCCACCCCTTTCCTTGAAGTCATCAAGTAAAGAAATTCATCTCTTTCAAAGAAAGTCAGCCTCTATCGATGCCTAAGAGGAAACACATTTTCTTATCTCAGATAGCAAGTGAGAGGACTTTCCCTCCATCCCTGGCAAGACACTCTCCCACCCTTTACCTACACAGGGCAATCAGAAGTCATTGTTACTAAGAAGGAGATTACTGATCTATGTTTAAATGTATAAACCAGAGTTTCCATTAAAAAAAATTAGTCGATTGAAGTGCCTAACCTGTAGTGATTCACTCATTACGAGCAGTCCACTACCAAATTTCATTAGCCCACCATAAGACTAAAATATAAGGCTTTCTGATTAAACTCATGAAGGTAGAGGGATAAAAGCTAAACAGATACACCAACAGAAGCTTCTGAAAAGTTATAAAGTGGGAAAGAAGGAACGGTTATTTATCTAAGAATTAGCCATCATCCCTCTTACAAGGTCTATAGTCCCTCTTGCACGTTCCCTCAAATATGATTATGATGTCATTGACCTACTACCAGAGGACATTTGCTTTTTAAGCTGCTTTGGTGAGCAGTGGAATGTGTGACTTGCACAGACGGCCCCTCGTGTAAACAACCAGTGCGCGTTTACAAGATGGTTGTCTGGGGTCATGGTATGGTCTATGGCCGTGAAATGGAGCAAAGCCAATTAGGTTGCATGTGGATCAAGCCTGTGACCTTGACCTCATTAGCACCGTGCTCTGCCCAGCTCTGCTAAACGGCCCCAGATGGTTAAGCTTAATGGAGCATTTTGTGTACAAGTACCTTAGAGTGCATGCAGGGTGATCCAAAGTTTTGAACTGATCTTACGTCTGGCTCGAAAATGAATGTCATGCAAAAGAGCTTGATGTTTTTCTTATTTCTTATGGTTAAGAAAGAATGGTGAATTTTATTCTGGATTCCTTGAAACATAATACTTCTTTTGGGTTGTTCCCTCTTCAATTATAAGAGTAAGCTGTAAAGTAACATATCCTGACCTCGCTTGCTTTGGCAAGTTTAATGAGCCATTGTGGTAGAAACAAGGTATTGCCCAGAGGCCACTAGAATTCATTTGGTATTTGCTCCCTAGTCCACAGGGTCCCTCCCCGACACATATGTTGACAGCCTGAGAATTTGCAGGAATTTTTCTACAGTTTTATGCATTAAAACAAAACAAAACAAGACAACCCCCCCTCCCCGCCGCCAACCTTTGGTGGCCCTTTGTCTGGGAAATAGTAGCACCTTCCTTTTTTTTTTCTTTTTCTTGAGAGATTATTTTTAGAGTGGTCATTTTCAAATAGATTCAATCAATTAGAAATATTTTATGATCATTAATAATAAGCTATGATAAGCTACTTGGGGAATAAGAAGATTATAAGTTATTCAAGTGTGTTAAGTATAAGATTTTAAGTATATTCAAGAACGCTGTGGTCTAATAGAAAATGTATGTGTGGGTACACACACATCATCTATCTCTCTGTCTGTCCGTCCGTCCGTCCATCCGTCCATCCATCCATCCATCACCTATCATCTCTCATTACATTAAAGGTTAACTAATAATATAAAGCAAGGTATAGTATGAGCCCCTTGAGTGTATGAATCATCAAATAAGTCAATTTAAGTGAAGAAGAGATGCTGTTTCCGCAATATAAGTCCTCAGCATATTTTCTAGTGGTAATTTCCAAAGTGAAAACTATCTGCCACCTTTGAGAATTAGAGGACACTGGACCCTGGTGTGCGTCAAGTTCCTAATGAGAAGAGACTCTGAGCTTTTCCTCCTGCTACTTCTTCCCCTTTCATTGCTGAGCTTCCTACATTACTCCCCTTCACAGGAGGATGTTTCCTGCTATGAGGGTGAAGATCACTGGCCTGGACCCACACCAGCAGTACTACATAGCAATGGACATTGTGCCCGTGGACAATAAGAGATACAGGTAACGCATGGCTCTGAGGGGTGGAATTGTGGGTGTCACTGACATTCTAGAACTGTTCTTTAAACTCACTAGATGCAGTGTTTGAACAGTGCATCTTTAATGCACTGCATGGGGAACAAGGATGAAGGATGTGCCAATGGCCTGTGGCAGAGCCCAGGCAGGGAGAATTCACCAGAGGCGGGAAATCAGGGCTCAGGGGCGGTTTGGTCTGGACGCCCCACTGTATTTCTGGGTAGAGTCAAACCGTATAGCGTCTGCCAGGGTACCAAAGATCAAATGGATCTGGTCTAAAATTAATTCAGTTAACATCGAGAGTGATGAACATAATGATTTATTTGATAAAATACTAAGTGAGATGAGATTATTTTGGAAGGGGGATGAAATGGACCAGTGCATTCAACATATTTGATGGATTACCCTGTGGATGATGGAGGGGAAAATAGGAGAACTGGATAAGACTTCAAGAAGAATATCTACTCAGGGAGAATTATTGTTCATTCGTATGAGTTGTGAGCAAGTCTGTTAAGTCGTTTTCCTTTGAAATCATTAGAAGCCAACAGAGTCTCTGTGTCGCTTCGATGGCTTACATGCAGTTATTGTCTGAAACGAGTTGTGGCTTAACTGATCTCCAGAGATCTCAATCCAATCAGTGGATCATGGCTCATTTAGAAACATCTGAAGACCAGGACTGGCATGGCAGGGTGAGGAAGAAGTGCTCTGGATGGTAGGACTTACAGGGGGAGATGCTGCACATCTGTTTTAGAGGATCTTGGGAACTGTGTCCCTGTTTGCCAGCATCCAGGTCCCAGGGGGTCCTTTAGAAGTGGGAGGCAGGAAGTCAGATTCATTGAGAATACTCTAGAACTACAGGGCCATCGGCAAGTTCCTAATGAGAAGAGAGGAACTCTCTTCTGGGAGGACTTGGAGGTGTTTCTGGTGAGGCTTGCTCTAAAGCGAAGGTCCTCCATTTTTATAGAAATGCCTCAAAATCCAGATTCTAAGCAAGGAAATAGTTAACAAGTGAGAGGCTTGGAGGGTCTCTGCATATGGCTGTGTTTTATAGGACAATATGGAAGATGTTTTTAATAAGGAACCAAATCCTGAACAAGTGGCCAGCGGATTATATGGTTTGCATTTGAAAGGTGAAAGGTTGCAGTAAAATAGCTTTCCCGTATCTTGCCACATGGGTTTGGGACGCCTGTGTGCACGTGGGGGTGCAAGGCGAGGAGAGGCAGAAGGAACAGGGCTGCGAGAATCTCTTCCCTGTGAGATGCAGCTTTGATCATTCACCAGAGCACTTCTCTGCTCTCGCCCACCCCATCTCACGCTCCATCTCCACCTCTAATTTTTCCTCATTATTTACCCTTCTCTGTTTAATCTCTGCTACTTCTCCATTCTCGTCACTGTGTTGTCTCTCCTCTCTCCTGTCCCTACTTGTTTTCTGAGCCTCTGTTCCCTCTCTGCATCTGTCTCTGAATTCTCCTCTCTCCCTCTCTGTCTCAGATATGTGTATCACAGCTCCAAGTGGATGGTGGCTGGCAATGCTGATTCCCCGGTGCCCCCGAGAGTTTATATACACCCCGATTCTCTAGCTTCTGGAGACACTTGGATGAGACAGGTGGTCAGTTTCGACAAACTCAAGCTGACCAACAATGAACTGGACGATCAAGGACATGTGAGTCAAAGAATCCCATCTCCCTATTCCCAACTCTTCCCCCTTTTGTTCTAGAGCTGACTAGCCCCTTTCAAATAGGTAAAAGACTCTCCCTGCCACTTTCAGTCATCCTAAGGAAGTAAGCATAAGCCTTGTTTTCTTCCTGTGAAATTTTGTTTATTACAAATCTAACATTTAGCCAATGTCTGCTGTGCATTATGTATGTTTATCAGACAGACTTCTTGTGCTCCAGGGACTTCTGGTCTACTTGGGAGACTTCAGAGACAGAAACACAAGATGAATTCAAAAATGGTGGAATCACAACATTTGGTAGAATAATTTACGAGGGAATATACTCAGAAAATAACTAAAATGACAATTCTGGTTCATTTGTAAAGAAATTTATGACTTTATCAGAGGAGATTAGGGCTCAAGGCTTTTCAGGTATAATCGGAACCCCGAAGCTATTAATTATCTTTGGCAGTAAAGCATACACTGAATTTTCTCTGAGTGCCAGAATCCATACTAGGTGCTGTGGGAAAACTGAAGAAGCTAAAACCATGGCTCTTATCTTAAAAAAAAAAAAAAAGACCCAGTTTTTGAGGAAGGGAGACACACATATACCATTCACTCTTGCATGACATAAGAGAAGGTTCATAAATTCAATAAAAAAATACGAATACTAGCTTGTAGGTAGGGTTCAGGAGCTCATGCTGAAGATTTAGTGGGAGGGGACCACTGTCACATGGCAGAGATTCTGAGAGCCTTCAGTGGGTCGATGTGTATGGTACTGGGAGAGTCATTCAGTATTTGCGCAGCTAAAGCAAACATATTACAGCCACCAGCCGGATTAGGGCGCTCTGTTCTGCGGCTCCACATAATGGTCTTTGGTGACTTATCCTTCCTGCCGTGAGCAAGTACACTGATTTCCGGTTGCCTGGACAGCCACCCCTGCTCTTCCTATGACACTTCCATCCGATGATTTTATTTGCATGAAAGCCTCAAAGATATAGGGACCGTAGGGCTGACCTTGGCCTGACGCTCCGCCTTCTTATTCCAGATCATTCTGCACTCCATGCACAAATACCAGCCCCGAGTTCATGTGATTCGCAAGGATTTCAGCAGCGACCTCTCCCCCACCAAGCCTGTACCTGCTGGGGACGGAGTGAAAACATTCAACTTCCCCGAGACCGTGTTTACCACCGTCACGGCCTATCAGAACCAGCAGGTAAGAGGCTGCCTGGGAGGGTCCCCTGCCAGATCGGCTTTTAGAGGAGCTCGTTCAGGCTTTTGGGAAATGCTCGTATGTGGCACTGAAGATCTGGAATGAGAGACAGCAGCTCGCAGTGCACACGTGGCACGGGTGATGACAAGGCGGTAATGCCTGGTGGCAGCTGGCATGGTCTAGATTTAGATCAGAGAGAGATCTTTGCCCAGGCGGGCAGTCCTCCTAAGCCATTTTCATGTCTCTCTGCGCGCGTGCCCCTGTTCCTAATCCCCCCGCGTCCTGGCAGATGTCCCTCATCTTTTTGCAGTTCCTTTGCAAGTTCTGAGGTCGGATTCATTCCTTCCCCTTTATCTGTGATTTTCCACATATCCCTTCACCTGGCTACATGGAACTCATCAGGCCTCTCAAACTCTAAGACCCGCGAACTTCATTTACGCTTTAAGACTAAACTTACCTCCGTGTGACCTATACCCTACGATCTGTATGTTTTTATGTCAATAATATGTTCATTCATTCCATAAATATTGAGAATGTATAATATTCCAAGCCTAGCAGAGAAATCAAGCAGCTTAAGACTTATTTCTCGCTAAGCAAAGAAGAATCTTAGTTGAGTGAAAGACACGTAAATACAGAATAATAATATAATGGAATAATTTAACAAGAGATGTAGACAGGGTGTTTTTTGGTTTGAGGAATGAGGTAAATTTTCCTGGAAGAGCTGATGTGTTTTCTGATGTTGAGACACACATAGGAATTAGCCAGACTAAGGAAGGAGGTACGTGGGTGGGGGAGGGAGAGAGAGACCAAGTCTGGAGTTATTGCAGGCATTCTAAACAATGTTTTTTTTTTTTTTTTTTGAGGAGGGCGAGTAGATGGATTTACAAATGATTTCACTTTATGCAATTCCCTAAAAGTTGCATGCGAATCTTATTTTTGTAAATTAGGTTGTATTTCATCTGTCGACAAATTATCTAATTAATAGAATCCCGCAGTGACTCCTTTTTCTGAAACAAAGTGTTTTTGCTTATTTTGCTTGAAAGTCCCCATACTTTTATTTTGGGCCTGCTTGGGGCAAAATGAACTTATAATACTCAGTACCTTTGGTATGGGAACTATGCTTAGTGCTCTGATAGAGAAAGCAACAGAGGAGAAGTATTGATTCACTAAATATTCATCAAGGGCTTATGATGTGCCAGGCAGTGAAGGTGAGTTATGTAACCTCTGGTTCACGTAGAAAGTGTATTTCTTCCTAGTGAATCTGGGTAAGTTGCCTCAGACATCCTTCACCTTTAGAGGAATTCGATGTACAACCCCTTAGTCTGGTAAATGTTAAATGCTTTGTGGTGGTTGTGTGTTGTCTTGGTAGCTATCGAAAGTTCACAACTTCAGATTTTCCGGGGTGATGCCACGTTTGATCTAAACTACAGGAAGAGTTTGGTGTGTTTTGGGTGCTGTTTGGAAACTGTTCAATCCTCTCACACTCTCATGCAGTGAAGATTGCAGAGGCCCTGGAGGGTCCTCACAGAAAGGTCTGATATGGGATAGAGCAGAAAGGGACGCACAGGCTTTGGAGCAGCCGGAACGCTGCGGGAGAACAAGGCTGAGGCTTTGACTACCTGACTGGGCTTGTCCCCGAGGTAACCTGAACCATTTTGATCATTATTTCTCATGAAGGCAGAGATATGGCAGTAGATACTACAACATGAGAATCTAGTTTGCAGAACAGAATAGAACACTGATGAGTGAGATCACTGAGATGGGTTGTAGAGGCCAGGAGGGTCACTTCTGTGAGCCGAGCTGAGACGACTCTTGGTAACAGTGAGGGATGACGATGCATGGCCACCTGAAGTCCCCCCGTTCTCTTCCTCGACCTCTCACAGGCGTGTCCCCGTGCCGAGCATGTTCTCTTGGACACTTATTTTTATCTGTATTGTGACGGCAACAGACACACCTGGGCCGACTTCTGGCTTCACTACTGATGACCTGTGTGGCTGTGGGCGACTTTCCTAACTCCTTTCAGGCTGTGTTTCCAGGTCTGAGAATGTCCTGCCTCACAGAACTGTGAGGACTCGAGGAGGGGACATGCACAGAGCCACCAACACAAACCTGGCGTCCAATTAGTGGCAGTCAGCTGACACCGCTCAGTGGCTGGGTCTGCTCAGGCTCGGGGGAGTGGGAAGGAGAGGCCATGTTACAGGATGAACTGCTCGTTAAGGAGAAAGTGGTGTTGGGATCGGAAAGAGCTGCCTTGGCTTTGATCTCTCTGTTCTCATGTCCTTTGGTGAATTCGTGATGTGCCACCATTCAGAATGGATGAAACATACTCAATTCTGCCTGTTTCGAAGTCAAGATAACAGCTTTTGCCTGTTTAACAAGCCTCCCGTCCCCAGATAAATCAACACATGATCGTTTAACATCCCCTTTGGCTGTGGAGATACGATTTAATATAATACAGTGTCTTGTAATAAGGCAAACTAACCTCAGCTCTTTCTCCCAAGAAACTTGAGGTCTGTATCGTGTAAGTCAGAGCTGTTAGCTAGCAATCATTTTCAGCCTAGTCTTGACGATGCTGGGAGCAGAAACTGTTCTCTTTTGTAAGCTATATTCACCTATTACTCTGTTTTTATTTCCCTCGACCTTCCAGAATGAGAACAATGACTATTTTATGGCAGACTGCTTCCTCTATTTCTTTTTAAGGGAATGGTTAAGAGGCCTACGAGAGAAAGGGGAGGAAGAGTCAGTGGCTGGTTCTCATTGTTCTGGGGAATTTGGAGAAGCACAGTGAGAGAAGGATAACAGAGGAAATGAAATTAAAATGTCACTGGGCTTTGTAAGGAGAGGTAGTGTCCCTTCCACAGACAGCAATGGGCTGAACGTGTGGAGACCCAGGTTTCAGTCCTAAATTTTCCACTAGCCACCTGTGTCCCCCTGAGCAAGTCATTTTGTCTTTCTAGGTTCCATTTTTTTCTCCAAGAAAATGAGCAGTTGGCCTATGCTTTCTAAGGTCTCTTAGCTCTGAATTGATACTTTCTCCCTTTTTTCTGCATGCTTAACATTTCTTTTTAAACTGATTTATTTTCAGTTATAGTTGACATTCAATATTATGTCATACTAGTTTCAGGTAGATAGCATAGTGGTTAGAAATTTATATAATTTTCGCATGATTTTTAATAGGGTTGGGAGCAATTCATTGTTATCGATCAGAGGCAACTGACACATGATTTTCAAGTACTGAAAACTGGTAGAGTGTTCAGGTCTGTAAACTTATATATTTTTTAACCCTGGACCAACACAATTTACCAGGTCCAATCTTGAGAGTGGGAGCGTGGTGTCTCGTTGCTGGTAAACGAAATACTCCGAACCATACTATCATTTGTGACTCCTCCCAGTCCTCGCCATTGCTCGAGCCTCTGTTTCTTGGTGGCTTCTACCCTGTCACCCAGACTGGACACCTGACTCTCCCACATCCAAATGCCACTCAACTCTGTTGCTTCTACTGATGGAATATTTTCTTCTTTCTAATCTCATTGTGTCTGCCCGTGTTCTGGGCCCGCCTTCCCCTCACCTGCGGCTGTGTGACAGCTTCCAGCAGAGTCACCTGGACTGCAAGCTTAATGTCTCATATATTCATCACATATATTCATGGCTGGAGGAATCTTCCTTATGCACAGCTCTGACTGCACCGTTTCTGTCAGAAACTGTCTATGATTTCTCCGTGCCTCGGGAGTAAGTCCGGGATCGCAGGCCTCTGGTTAGGGTCCTCTGTGGATGACTGCCAGCTGCTTTTCTAGGCTTATTTTCTGTTAATCCTCATTATGCATCCACAAGATCTCAGCAGTCCGGTTAGAATTTTGCTGTTGTTTGCACCGTGTGGCTGCCTTCTGCACGTGCTGTTATCTCTCCAGCAATGTCCTTCCCTGTCATCTTTATCTGTCTAGGTTTCTTCTGTTCTTCAAGTTTGGGCAAATATTATCCCCTGTAACCTTCTTTACATTTTCAGCTGCAAATGAGCTTTCCCTTGTCAAACTGCTAGTGATTCTCTCTCTCTCTCATGGTCCTTATCACTTTTTATCTTGTGTGTCTGTGCATGTGTGTGTGTCCAATCTTCCTCTCGATATTTTGAGCTTTCTGAGAACAAGGTTGCACACTCTACAAAAAGCAATGCGATATGGTAGAAAACACCAGGCTGGGGTTAAGAGACTTGACTTCTAGACCTCGTTCTGCAGTGGACAGACTGTACTGCCTTTGCAAATCACTCCACCTCACAGTTCCTATTTGCAAATTGCTGTTTTGGTCTGAAACAGTACTTCTCGATCACCAGTTTATGGACAAAGACTTTTGCAGTCCACTGAAAGATGAGAAAAATAAAAACAGTATAGAGATTTTTTTTATATATGTCAACTTCATTTTAATAGACTATACATTATTTTATTTTGTCCTTTTAACTTTTTTTTGCTGTAAAATGTCATTTACTTTATGAAATAATGATAGCAGGGGATAAGAGATGTTAAGTCTCTATTCGGTAGAACAAAAACACTGGAATATCAATGCTGGAAGGGAGGAAATTAGAATTGGCCTATGAAAATCCGAACCCCAGAAACCACTAATTCAGATAAAGGACCCTTCCATCTCCATATTCCTTTTTTTAAAAATAATTTTTTATCTTTTGATCACAGTTGACATACAATATTATATTAGTCTGAGGTGTGCAAAATGATTAGAGATTTATAGACCTTATGAAATGATTACCCAGGTAAGTCTAGTACTCATCTGACATCGTATGTAGCCATTACAATAACATTTTGGGACTGTTTTTTTAGTTTTCATTTTTCAATTGGAGTTGACATTCGATATTATTTTATATTAGTGTTAGGGGTACAGCATAATGGTTAGACATTTATATAATTTATGAAGTGATCCCTCTGATTAGTGCCTGCCTGGACTATACATGGTTGTTACAGTATTACTGACTACCTTCCTTACACTGTACTTCACATCCCCATGACTATTTTTATAATCAGCAGTTTGAATATCTTAATCCCTTCCCCTTTTTCACCCAAACCCCTTACCCCACTTCCATCTGACAACTATCAGTTTGTCCTCTGTATCTATGAGTCTGTTTCAATTTCGTTTGTTCATTTATTTTGTTCCTTAGATCCTATATATAAGTGAAATCATACAGTATTTGACTTTCTCTGTCTGACTTATTTCATTTAGCATAGTACCTTTCATCCATGTTGTTGCAAATGGCAAGATTCTGTTCTTTTTCATGGCAGAATAATATTCCAT
This sequence comes from Macroglossus sobrinus, assembly GCA_004027375.1. Lineage (NCBI taxonomy): Eukaryota > Metazoa > Chordata > Mammalia > Chiroptera > Pteropodidae > Macroglossus > Macroglossus sobrinus. The sequence goes on along the minus strand of PVKZ01001409.1, from coordinate 325,377 downwards.
TGTAGAGATGTATCACATCTTTATCCATTCATCTATCGATGGTCACTTAGGTTGCTTCCATATCTTGGCTCTTGTGAATAATGCTGCAATGGGTTTCTTCAGAGAAATAACCAGAAGTAGAGTTTGTCTCTTGTTATAGCCTTTGTTTTAAAGTCTATTTTGTCTAGTATAAATATTGCTACCCAGTTTTTTTGTTTCCACTTGCATGAAATGTTTTTCTATTCCTTTACTTTCAGTCTGTGGGTGTCTTTCGATTTGAAGTTGGTCTCCCGTAGACAGTATATGTACCAATCTTGTTTTATTATCCATTTAGCCACGCTGTGTCTTCTGATTGGAGCATTTAATCCATTTGGATTTAAAGTAATTATTGATAGGTATGTAGTTATTGCCACTGTATTATTCGTATTTGTTATCTTCCTTCTTCTTAAAGAAGTCCCTTTAACATGTCTTCTAATAGTGGTTTGGTGTTGATGGACTTCAGCTTTTTCCTGTCTGGGATTCCATCTCCATATTTCTAAGAGATTTGTGTCTGTCTGATAGTGCATAGCTCTGAATGTGTCCTTGGAAAATGACTGAGCGAATTATTAGCCAACATGTCTCTATCATCACCAGTTTCTTTATGTATCTGTGGTTCTGCTCTTTGAGATGTAAGTAGTGATGTGTGAAGAAAGGTTTTCTATTTCATGAAATAGTTGATGCTTTTCTTTCCCCCTTCCCCAGTCCTTCCTCCCACCCTTGCCGACTGACCCATGCTAGCATACTGGGCTGCTAGCATACTGAAGTTATTATCACTGTTATTTGCTCTCAGAGTGCCAACTGGTCAGGCCTACAGTGGAGAGGAAGGGACACCATGCCCAGAACCTCATCGTGGAGAATAAGGTGGTAGAGGTGGGAATCAAGGTGACTCCACACTTTATGCTTTTTCTTGGAAGGGGCTGACATCAACATGTCCTCATGGAATTAGCAGGAAATTTCCATTGCAGAGTCTTTGTCTTGTCTAAGGGGAATAGCCTGCTGAACCTTGAGTCCTCCCCACCCCCATTCCAAATAGTAAAGGAGATTTCAAAAAGTCACAGCTGTGCTCTGCTCAGGTAACACACACAGTCTTATTTCTCAGTGAGAACTGGTGACATGAACCAGATAGGAAGTTCGCTACCGTGGCCAGGTTTGTGTGAGCAAATTCAGCAGGATTTCTGAGCCACTCACTATATCCTCAACTACTGAATCCATTTTGCTCTAACTTTCCAATCAAATTGGTGCAAAAAAAAATTTTTTTTTCATACAGGCTATGGTTTTTGTTTTTGTTTGAAATCCCAATGGAACACCCTTAAAGCACTATGGTTTTAAAAAAAAGTAACTAAGAGTGTTAATAGGGCAGGCTCTTTCAGCCTCGGTCCTATAAAGTCATACTCGGGATTTAATTTTCTTTGTAGGCCGTGCATTGTAAGCTATACCTCATTTATGAACTTCCTCTATGTTACTAGGCAAAAAGAGTCAGTGAAAATGATTAAAATTAATGGTGGCAGCCCAGCAACCACCTCCTCACGTGCCATAGCCTTCAGTAACTCAGACTACACAGATCAGTATAAGGTTAGGGAAATAAAATCAGTAAATAAAAAAAAAACACTTCCACAACCTCTGCGTTTTCCCTGTCTCATTGTCCTTGGACCCAGTTTGGACATGATGCTGTAGACTAGCTTTGGCTGCACAGGAAGTTACTAACGGACCTTGTTCTGACTGGGAGGACGTTTGGGACTTTGATCTGGATCGTCTGCAGTGAAGGCAAATAGATTTGAGGGGATTGTCTGGTCTCTATTCTCACGGCTTGGGGACGGGAGGTCCCATTTTCACACATGTTCATTCACTCACTCACTCACTGATCAGATATTTACTGAGCGTGAACAGCATGTCATGTTAGGTCCTGCTTAATAAAATGGTATGTGAAATAGACATGGTTCCTGCCTGGAGTCCAGGGAGAGAGACAAATAGTAAATAATCAAACAACAAAACAATCGAATAGTCGCCAACTGGGTTAAGAGCAAAGATGGAGTTAAAGAGTGCAGTTACAAAGAGAGAAGCGGAAGCATGCTGTTTTGGAGGGATGATCAAGGAAGACCTCTCTCAGGAGGTAACGGTGAGACCAAGGCTGAGGACGAGGCATCAGCTACGTGAACGGGACAGGAAAGGGTATTTCTGCCTGGGGGTAGAGTGAGTGCAAGGGGCCCGAGCAGGGAAAGAGCTAAACATAATTGTGGAGTAGGGTTGAAAATTAACTCCTAAAATGTGTGATACACACACACACACGCATATGCCACATATGAATGTACCTAATATATATTATATATAATATACTTTAAATAACATATATGTATTATACATATAATTTTCTGCAGCTGATTTTCCTAAAAGGTTTTGCCCCCAGATTTCCTTCCCCTCCCCCACCGTTCCAGCCAGCCTCTAGATGTGCGGTGTGTGTGCAGGGTGGAGGCAGTGGGGTCTGTGAGTCCCTGTCATGGTTGCTGGTGGGTCCCTGTGCTTCTCGGGGTCTCGCCGTGCGTGGGGATCTCTGCTGTGTGGGGTCAGGTCTGGTCCGGCCTTCGGGGCCCTTGGCCGATGCGCTGTACTGACAGGAGGCTGCTGAGCTGGTGCTCTGTGTTCTTGTCTCAGCCAGGACCTCCTGGGCCTCCCTGCTTGGCTCGGCCTCGCCTTAGGTCTCATGCAGGTCCTCAGCCTGGCTCCCGCCCAGCCTGTAGCTCCTCTGGGTTAGGGTCATGCTGCCATCATCACGGCATGGGAGGACCCCTGAGTCCCTGACCCACCACAGAAGGGCCACGAGAAGCTACTCAGCCCTCTTGTTGCTTCATCGGACCAGGTGGCATTTTTCCTCGGATGCAGCTATCCCCAAGTGTGTACGGCGGTGATTCTGCCAGTTTCCGGAGTCTCCCCACGCCCACCCCTGGATTTTGGGTTAAGCTAAGGCATAAGTCTAATGGCTTGCTTCCCCTTTGTCTGTCTCCTCATTTCTCACACTCTACCAGATAGAACGGGAGGGTTTTTTTTAACTTCTTTTTCTACCTGTGGAGAATTCACTTTATCACATTCCCGTCTTACACAGGACAGCGGGCTTTATGGCCCAGCTGTCATGTGCTGGGTCCACCAGGCTGGCTCTTTGAACCACGAAACCATTAGAAACTAGGGCCTAGTGAGGATGAGACTACATTGGTTTCTGTCCTTGCTTCCCTTGGTTTTTGTGGACAAAGCCAAAATTGTCAACAGTCAGCACAAGCATTAATTGGGATCATAATTTGGTTTAAAGTTAAAATTGCTCTCTTCTGCCTATAGCCTACCTAAGCACCCAAGCAGGGTAATGCAGGCTTTCCATGATGTGGCCTCAGGCCAGCCCCCACACCGCCACCCTCCCCAACCCCTTGCCTTCTCTCTCCCTGCTCCTCTCCCCATCCCCCGTGCTCTGCTCAATGGCCTCCTCTAGGTTTCTTGAACGTGTTTCATTCTTTCCCACGTTGATGCTCTGGCTTACGTAGGACCTTTCTTATGAAATGTTTCCCTTGTTCTTTCCTCCCTTTATTGCATTTTTTTTCCATTTAAAACCCTCACATCCTTCAAGGCCTGGCTCACATGCTACCTCTAAGGTGACACCTCAGAGCCTTTCGACGTGGAGTAACCCTACTGCCTCTGCTCTCAGGGGACCCTGCCTGATTGCGAACTTTATCACTTTGTGTTTTACACTGTAATTATTTGTGTCTATGTCCACATTTCTCTGCTAGATTAAAAGCTTCAGGGGTTGGATGGGAAGGACCATACACAGCCATATACTGTGACTGTACATGACTCTGTCACCCGTGCTACCTGTCATATTGCTTTGCACAAAAAGGCACTTGATAAGAAGTCACTAATGAGTAGAACCACCACACTCTTTATAAAGTTCTCTAAATCTCACATTAAAAGCTTTGCAACAAGTCTGGAGGTGTTGTGTTCCCTAACATTTGGTGGCGGTTATCTATTAAATCTCCATACAGGCCCTTGAGCCTGGGAGCCAGTGAACTGTGGGAAACAGGTTTTCAACCATTTCTCCCAGGCCCATGAAACGGACTCTTGTTATATTTACAGGGGTCTGTGGAAGCCCCCAAAACACGGCAGGGAAATCATATATCAGAAACCGCTATCATAAATGAGTCGGACAGGATAAGCCAACTTGAAAGAGAAAATAAAATATTATAACCCCAACTTGAAAAGAAAATATGGTGTGTGGTTTATTGCTGTGGATTATGGAGGAAGAAAGAACTGATTTTCAGTCAAAAACAGAACACAGTGACAGTCTTTAAACTCCACTCAGTATTCACGTGGCAGACAGTGGACTTCAGAAGCCGAAGCTTCGGGCTCCTGCTCTGGTCTATAAAATAGATGTAAAATTGCGTTTGCTGCATTTCAGTGCTACGTTATTAGTTTGCTATTTTAGAGGCAAGGAATGTTTAGGGGAAAAAAATAACGGTGCTTTCAAGTCCGAGTCTGCTCGTCAGAGTCTCACATTGCATTTTAAAGACTGTGGCTCTGGGAAATTCTGCTCTGACAGAAGGACTTGGAACAATTTGCAGCACAGGAAACCACCTGAGCCATCCCTGGACGAGTTCTGTGATGGGCAGAGATGGGAAGGTGGGCCTGAGGTCCTCTTATCTGTAGAATGGCCTTCCAGGGAGTGCCTCCCTCCTCTCCTGAGCTCCCGAGCCCCCGTCCCTATTCTCTGTCACTTGAATGCAGTGAGTCATTAACATCTGGTTCAGACACAAAGGTATCAAAATGCGTCCCGTGACCCAGGCTGGACGCGGAAACACGAGCGCACATATGGGAGTTGTTGGTCAGGCTTGTTCTAGGCCAGAGGCGTGAGGATAATATACGCAACCACCGCAGAGAACGAGGGGACCGGGATGGGATGCGGTGGAGAAGGGCTTACGTGCTGAGTGGAGGCTGAACGAGGTGGCTTCTCGGGACCTGCCCAGCCGGGGTCACGCCATGGTTTGCTCAGCCTTAGGATCCTGCCTGTTTCTTCTCATTTGCTTGTGGGCCTCAAGGGCGGAATGAGGTGCACGGCGTCCTGCCCCGTCCAGTCACACGTTTGCGATTTTCCTTTGGGTGCAAACTTGGCAACAGTCTAGCGACTTTTTGTGTCTTTTATAGGCCATTGCAGGTCACTGAATTAACAATTCTCAGTGGCAGGAAAGGCATAACTTAAGTGAAATGGGCAAAACGGTGAATTATTTGGATCCTCGGGGCGGAGGCAAGCTGCCTGGTGGTCTGATTCGATCTGATTGGACTGGCCGAATCCATCCATTCATTCGCCACTCCCTTGCTCACTCATTCATTCACTCGTTCATTCAACGAGCACTTTTCAAGTGTCTCCTGAGTGTCGTGTGCCATGGCCCGGTTTTCCATTTCGATGGCTCTGTCTAAAGAAGTGATTTATCACGATTTGAGGGCAAGAAAGGTGAGCAGAGGAGTTTATAGAGTCGTACTGAGAAAACCTTGGTTTTTAGGGGCAAGTAGGTGAGGCGGGTCAGACATCTGTGTGCCAGGTCCAAGTCCTATATCGACTTCACTTGAAATCTCCAACGAAAAGGACATTAAATAAAAGTAAATAATAGCTATTATTAACAAACTGGTTTTTGTGACTTTCCTAGGCACAACCAAAAAAGCAGTCTGTTATAAATAGAATTATAAATTATAAATATAAATACAGTTCATGCTTTTTTGTTTGTTTCCAGATCACCAGATTAAAAATTGACCGGAACCCTTTTGCTAAAGGATTCAGAGATTCTGGAAGAAACAGGTAAGGATAATTGGGAAAGAGACTCACTGAGGTTTCTTTTCTATGTGACATGATTCCTCCCACACCCCAATTGCTGGCTCTTGGCTCCTGTTTTTTGAAAAACACCTGCGTGCTATGCCACTGTGCAGACTCAGGAAAAGCGACGTGGATAGCTGATCCGAGCGTGTAAAAGCGACTCGGTAAAGGCTGGACTGTCTGGATCCTTTGTTCACACACTCCAAATCACCAGGCCAGACCCCTCACGGTGCTTTCCCCTCTACATCGTCCTTGGAGATTTTCCTTTGGGTGCAAGCCTGACAGAAGTCTAGCGGCTTTTTGTGTCTTTTATAAACCATTTCAAATCACTGAATGAATAATCCTTAGTGGCGGGAAGGGCACGACTCAAGTGAAATGAGCAATCGATGATTTGGATCAGGCACTTAAATTTTATGCTGATTTATTATCATCAAAACATTGCCACTTTTTTTTTTCTGAGAAGCATCTCAATGTGGCTACACACTTGCAGTGATATCTTGTTTATCTTTCATTATCAGGAAAGAAGGAATTGTGGACAAAGAAACATTTTCAGAAAATTATTACATTTAAGAGCTATAACTTTGTTGAAAAAGTTAACAATGTTTCTGGGAAATATTTAAAAAATATATTAGATGTTCTCTGCTTTAATAAAGAGAGTTTATGGAGCACCAGCTCTCTTGGTGAGCTAATATCATCATTATGATTAGGCCGTTATAGCGAAACTCTCAGGATTTGCTGACATTTACAGGACTATTTGCTCCTGCTGTAAATGGCTTGAGAGACTGTGGGGTGTTTCTCGTTACTTCTTCCTTCGTCTCTCTAAATCCTTCCTATCTAACATTAAAATATGTTATCCATGGAGAGTTAGAAGGGGAGTGAAACTGCCGGGAGAAGCAGATCTACTGGAGGTTATTCAATCAGAAAATTCATTTCATATCATCACATTGGAACAGTAAGTGTGGCGCATGGGTCTCATGAAGTGTGTCGGCTTCATGACAACTATTTCATGTTCAGACATTTTCCTAGTTTGGGGGCTTTCCTTCACATCGGAGTGACACAGACTATCAAGAGTTATCTTTGCTATTTTCTGTGCAAGAGTTTTCAGGTAAACTATCTAGTATTGCATTTAGAATCAGTTTGTGAGCTATGCAGCCCGTTATATTGGGGCCGGATTTATGCTAAGAATCAGTTGTCGTGATCATTTCCTTTAAAGAAATGACTCATGAAAGCACTTCTTTATTAACTCTTATTGTATATTTAAAATACATCTAGACGTCTATAAAATTTAATTTATCTAGGAATTTTTGAAGGTCATATCTATTGATTAAAATTAAATCTACTTAGACTTCTGGCTTGCAGATGATGACATTGAGGGACACGTTCTAGGTCAAGCAGCTAGCTGGTGGTATGGCCACCCTAGAACTCAGGCATATGGACTCCAGGCCAAATGCTTCCCTGTTCAGTGATTGTTTAAAATGAGACAGAGGCCTTTGTTTTCAAAATTTAGCCAATGAAGAATGAACACCTATTTCTTCCTTCCAGATGGACAGTCCTCTTCTTCCAATTTGTTTGTATCCCATATCTAGCTCACAGAATATGCCTGTGGGCTGTTTCCTGTCGCCTTCTTTTCAGGCACTCTGGGCTTGTTGGTGACCTTGCTGGTGATTAAGAGCTCAAAGTAGATGCTGGCCTTTCAGGAAGAAGCCTCTAAGATATTTAAGATCTTTAGCTTAGGTGGATGAGTTCCCAGATTCTGTAAGTAAAATTTCATGTAGATGAATGAGCAGGTGTGTATTTTTCCAGGGAGAGGTCTCTAGCTTTCTTCAGAATCGCAAAAAAGGTCTACGACCAGAACTTAAGAATGTCCGCCCTAGATGCAGGGGCCAACTCTCCTGATTTTGGTTATTCAACGACTTTTTCTTTCCTCTCTTTCTCCAGTGGCATTTAGTGTTTTTTTTTTTTTTTTTTCTAGATACTCCAAGGCTTGTTTTCTTCTTCTCTCTCTCTTTTTTTCCCCTTTGCTTTTTTCTCCCACGGGAGGCCTGTTTTTCAGAGGCACAACCTAGAATGGAAAATTGGTATCGATAGGTTGTTTTGATCAGCACAGGGCTATGCTGTGGGAACTTGGGCCACATTTCAACCCTGGGCTTAAGACCATGTATGCTGAAGCATCTGCTTCTGGTTAGGAAGTTGTGATGACATCTCAGTTCCAGTCTTGAGGTCCTCCTGTCTCCTCCCTGGGCCAGGAGGGACCTTGACACATCTTTGGCCTTGGCCTTTGTCTGCCCTGAGACTGGTGCATGTCTGTCCTGCCTGGCGAACTGCTCTTCTTTGTAAGAAATCCAGGAAAGCAGAACTATGGGTTGTCATTAGCCCATTTCCATGCTTGCTTTATTTTTCTGATACCATGGAAATTCTTTATTATATACCACTAAAATCTACAGGCTATTTTAAGTAATATTAGTAATGATGGAAGTTATCTGTGATTGAACACTTGCTGTGTTCCAGACCTTATATTCTTTCTAATCTTCAAAACAACCCGTATTTTACAAATAGGGACACAGGCTCAGAGACAGGGATTAAAACCCAAGTCCACCTGACTTCGAAGCCTGTGCATGTCGTGCTCTGTCTTGCTAATAGCATAAACTTGACCTATTTTATCTCCAGCAGATATAGAGAATAGCCTCCTCTAAAAGCCCTTCATTTACTTCAAAGGTATTACTCAAGTACCCAGAACCTTCTATTTTCCAAATAAAACCACCTGTACATTCTCTGCTCATCTCTTTATACACTGTCCCCATGACGGGAAGTCGGGCTGAACTTCCCTAGCAGGTGAAACTGTTAGGGACAGTGAAGGCACCTGTCTCACGATGGAGCGAGGATGAACTATTAAAGGTAGACGCCATTTTCATCCCCCAGCATTCTGGGAAGCTAGATTAAAATAAACGTGTTGGGGTAAGGACGGTGGCCCTTGTATTTTCTCTTTAAAATGCTCAAAATGACCCGATAAGCACACTTTAATCCTCGCTAGCTGCCTCCAGGATCTGATGAGGGCAAGAACTGTTCACGCCATTTTGCGGATGGAAAAGATTGATGGGTGAGGATATAAAGGATTATCCATGAATCTGCTGGGAACTGGAGGCCCCGTGCCAGCCTCAGAGCCCAACCCATCACCTTCCAACCAGTGCCTCATCCACTGCCCTTCGGTGCCAACAGAAAATCTGTGATTTTCCCCATGCATTTTAGATATCAGATGACTCATACGGATGAGCATGGCTTAACAAGTTGCACAGAAATGTACCCCAAACATACGGATTACATTTCCTTTAAAAACACATGGGCTTAAAAATTAGGGAGGAAACTGCTCGGCCAATGTTTTTTGGTTTCGCACAACACAAAACATTTGTGGAACACTTTGCCAAACCTCAAACCAAAACACGTTCAGGTTTGTCGATCTCAATCCATCCCAGTGCACTCCAAAGGCTCAGGAAGGGAGGAGTGTGAGGGGAGATGGGGAGGACGCAGTGGCCCTGTAAATGCCCCGTGTGACCGTCATCCCAGAAGCCTCCCATCGCAGTGCCACCAGCGCAGCCGGGCTGACGGCAGCGTCCTCTGCGGGCAGAGAAGGGCTTGAGGGAGCTGCAGGGCGGATGCTCATGGTTTCCTGGGAGACGTCCTCCTGGCTTCCGGCCCCTTCGCCTCCTCCTTCCCCTCGGTGGGAGCCAGTGAGCGGATCGCAGGCTGGGAGGAGGCCTCCTCAGACGCTGCTCGGCTGCAGAGACAGTTACTTTCTGGGCTCTTTCCACTGTGTGGGGAGCCCGGCAGAGGAGGCGTACAGTTTGGGGGAGCCGGCTTATTTCAGGGAGCGCTAGCCCGCTGGTGCAGCCCTCACACATAGGCCAGTCTCCAGACACTTTTATGAGTAGTGAAACTGGTATTTTGGTCTCTGTCGCATCAGGCTCCTAGATCTTTCTCAGAATTTATTTTTGGTTCAAATAAGGGCAAAATGTGATATTCGTGGGGCTTTCCAGAACCCCGGCGCATGCCCCAGTGAGTCCACAATGTCGGCCTTGTGGTGTCACTGTCATCAAAGCCTGTCACAGTTCTCCCTGCTTCTTCAAGAAGCGTCGTTCACACACTTTAGTGTGAGATCACCATCCTTCACACTTATGGAGCTGCTACTTTGCATTCCTGTTGAATGATGTCCCGGATTAGAAGTCTCCAGCAGAAGAGTGTGCAGTGTGTGTGTGTGTGCATGTGTGTGTGTGCTCTCCCAAGGCCACGTTCCCAGAATGAAGGCCACAGACAGGAACCCTTGTCAAGGCCCTGCCCCTCCTCACGACACCCAATAAAGATGAGTGTGCAGCTCGAAAGAGGGCTGTGAGGTGAGGAACTAGAGCGCCCAAAGGTGACAGCGGGGACAGGAAAAGTCACTCAGAAGTTAGACCCAGAACTTGGGCCAGTTCATCTTTGCTTAGATCCAAAAGAAATGATGTTTCTTCGGAAACTGGAGAAGGAAGGGTGCAGGGCGAGTTTCCGTGACAGTCTATTTACTAGACGCAGAATTCTCTCTCGTAATCAAGTACCTCAAATCTCGTCTTCTCCCTTATCTATCTATTAAGCTGAACATATAAAATGATTGTATTTCTAGGTCAAGAATGATAAAATAGCAACAATTGTATATAATTTGACTTCATATATTTATTTCCAGTCATTCAATTGTAAGCATACAAACAGCATTTCATGTAGTTTCTGTCCATTTTTCTCTCCGAGTTGACTGGTGCTGGCACAGTGTTTCCCATTTTACCGACGGTAAGACTGAGAACGAGGTACTGACTTTCAGAACTGGCAGGTCTATCAGTGCCAGCATCCAGAAGAGTGATGTCATTCTCCTGTCAGGCACGGCGTGCCAGTCAGCAGACGACCCTGCCCTCACCAGGACCCCCGTCGCTCCTGGAGGCTCATGTGGCCAGCGTAGCGCCAACGAGCTGACCACTTGCCTTCTTTCGACCAGCACGACTTTCCAAGTGTCTCCCTCACTTTCAATTTCTGTGTTTTCATTCGTTCTCCCTAGAGCCACTGGCTGTATTTTTCCAGCCAATCTCCTCCTGTTCTTTCCTGGCAATCCTTCCAGCCTCTGTGGATTTTGCACACTCTGTTGTTATCCCTGGCACGGGTGACAGTGAGCAGAGCTGTGGGAGTCATCGGCGCTGGGCTCCCTCTCAGGCACGGCTGCATCTACAGTTCAAGGTGGCTGGCCCTGTCCTGGGCTCTGGCAGCCGCATCCTGCCAGGCTCCTCCTCTTGATCCGGGCCAGAGCTGTTTGTCATGTCCCCGGCTTATGGCCTTCCAGCTAGCATTTGACAGTTCTCCCTGCCTTATTTGTTCTCCCTCCTGTCATGAACCCTTTTCACCATTGTCCTCTTGGCCATGCGGGTTTGCCAAGGAAGGTTGGCAGCTGTTTTATTGTGTATGGCTCTTGCTCAGGGATGGTGTCATCTAACACAGTGACGTCTTTTTAATGGCTAACATATTGGAGTCTGAAATCTCTGCAAGATAATGAGGCCTACGGAGGCTGGAGGGACACGTCTTTGGTTCTTTGAGGAGAGAGTGAGAAATGGAGTTAGGCGAGCACACTGATCCCTCCACGTTGAAGCCCGCGCCAGAGGGCTGTGGCTGACACAGCTCTGAATTCCAGCGAAGCAAGAGCGTCGTCTCCTGTTACAGGTCGCAACCCGAGCAGTTGGTGGCATTTCTTTTTGCTCCAGTTAGACCAGTGGTCCTCAAGCTTTCATTATGTTTTCCCTCTTGTTTTGATTTAATTTGTCCTTAATCAATCTGCATTGATTACGTAACAGTTAAGAGGGAGTAGTGTCATGATCTCCATCTTGCACTGAGACACAACAGCGTTCTGTGAGTTGGCCAGGATCGTGTTAATAAGCAGCAGGGTTGCGGTGTGGACCCGGGCGGTCCGGCTCCAGAGTCTGCAGTGCTCTTCTGCCCCTTGGGTGATTTGGCATCACCAAATTAGATGGCTACAGTCAGACGCAAAGAAACTTAATACTTGACTGAGCCTGCTTCATGTTGTCGTGGATTTTTACTGTACTTCTTGAGGCAGTGAAAACTGCCATGGCTACTTATTTAGACTCTAAGTGGGCACAAGGTCCCCGAGCTGGAATTTCTGGGTAAGGAACCATTTTAACTGAACTCCAAGCATTTGTCCATGATGGGACACCTGTTCTTCCAAACCACTGGAAGACACATGGGTGGCAACCAGTTCTTCACGTGGACATATTTACTGTACCATCTAAAGCCAAGTTTTGAATGATGGCTTTTTTTGGTTTGTTTGTTTGCTTGCTTTGCCTTGCCAATTTACAGACCCCTGTTGGGAGGTCTTTTTGAAAATCCCTGGACAACAAATTCCCTGAGGAATCTAGATGTAGAAGCTGATTCTAGATCCTGTGAAGAAGGATGAGTGGAAGGTTTGAGCTTACTTCCATGGACCAAGGACAGTCTAAGAAAAAGGATTAGAACGTTGAGATAGGATAATTAGATCTGAAAGAACAGTGTATTCTGGTTTTGTGGCTTCAAATGCCGGAACAGGAAGGGAAAGGAAAGGGGATCAGAGGCACAGTGCCGCCCACAGGCTAAAATCCAAGCACCAAACATGGAATAAAGTGCTTCTGCTCAGTGTTCCACAGCGTCTTCTATGGATCTCTAGTGTAGCATCTGTCACATGGTTCAGGATGTGGTCATTAACGTACCCTCTTTTTACTGAACAGGACACTCCGAAAGGGTAAAGACTTTATGTCTTTTTTTGCCTTTATATTTCCTGAGCCTAGCATGGTGGTTTTCCTGGGTGGATAACTGCTTTACGATTTGAAGACCCTGTCTCAGTAGATGTAGCTTTGCCCTTGACTGTCTTCTATTCTAGAGATGACCTGTGACCTTATCCACCCTACCATATGTTCCCTTCATTACCAGTATCACCAGCAGACAGTATGAGGAAGAGCCAAAACTCAGAACTACAGAGAAAATAAGTGGAAGAAACATAAAAAGCAGCTCTGTATCTCAAGACAAATAAAAAGCAGAAATGATGCACTGGTGTGCCACCTGACAGGTTCACAAACGTAGTTATAATTGTGAAAATGATCAAATACTGCTGAACAGCAAAGAGATGTTCCCAGAATTTCTTTTTGAAGAGAAGGTTGATTGAAAGACTTCCCTCTTTTCTTCTTTCCTTCCCTCCTTCCCTCCTTCCCTCCTTCCCTCCTTCCCTTCTTCCTTCCCTCCTTCCCTTCTTCCTTCCTTCCTTCCTTCTTTCCTTCCTTCCTTCCTTCCTTCCTTCCTTCCTTCCTTCCTTCCTTCCTTCCTTCCTTTCTTCCTTCCTTCCTTCCTTCCTTCCTTCCTTCCTTCCCTCCCTCCCTCCCTCCCTCCTTCCCTCCTTCAGAAGACCATTTCTTTACAGTCTGGCTATTTTTCCCGATCATCAGTGTGCAAACAGCTCGCTGGCTGGCTTCCTCTCCTTCCTCTTTTCCCTCCTTCAGGACATTCTGCTGCTCTGGCCAGCGAGCAGCCTGGAAAATCTAAAGGGAAAAGGCCTGGAAATCAAAGAGGCGATTACGGCCAAAGGACTGAACCAAGAGGGGTTGGCTGTGGCCTCCACTGTCACTGGCGCAAGCAGGGAGCAGTCAGCAAGAGGGGGACACTTGCCAATTTGATCGTCTCCGATTGGAAACCGCAGGGATGACATCAGGTCCCTGGTGTCCAGCAAACCAGGAGAGGTTCACCATGTGGGACACGTTAATGAAATGTAGTGACTTAAGACCGCTTTTTTAAAAAACCTGTTAGACAATGAATCACTTGTAAGAACCTTGAGATAAAACGGTACGAAACTAGGGGATGACGATGATGAATAAGTAGACAGTGTGTTACTCAGGATGGGCTCCGAGCGGACAGCCAAGTGGTGGGCAGTCGGCAAGGACTCTCGTGAGAGAAGAGCAGGGAGGAACCGCCTGGCCTCTGCCGGGGACTCTGGGTTCTGCTGAAGGTCAGAAATTCCATGATCGGAATGGAAATCAAAGGAAAACTGAGACTTCTCTGAGCCTCGTGTGAAGGGAGGCACCATCGGCTACAGAAACGACCCCCAAGTCTCTAACACTAAAGGGATCCTTCTGTCTTCGGAGTTTTGATTTTACATCGAGGTGTCTCCCTAAGTCTTAGGCTTAGCAAAATGAATGCTGGCTGAAGTTCATGAAATGATGACTCACATCAGTTGAGATCTTGCCATGTCACAGACATTGTACTATGCAAGCAATGGGACATTCAAAAACATGGGGTCCAAAGTAGACATGCTGGAGGTGGGGAGGTGAATTACCTAATCCTCATCTTGCCACGGCATGTCACCAGATCTTTCTGCACAGAACAAGGCCTTACTAACAATGAGATCTATCCAATGATGCTTAGTGGAGTTTAAGGACCACACAGATGGGGCAGATAGTGAATGAACAGGATGAAATTTGACACTTGGACTACATAAATAGATTCAGTAAGGGTCCAGGACAAATCTACGTGAGACAGGTCCACAGTGGATGAGTAAAGTGTGCACAGGAATGCGTGGGTTCGGCCATTATGTTTTGTTGGTCACAGCCCCTCCCCACAGTTCCACCACCAAAATGACCCTTGTTCCAACAGACCTGTGGACTGGCATGTTATACATGACATCCTTCACCACTGAGGAAGGTCTCCCTGATGGGGACGGGGAAACGTCTGGCCCTCTCCCCGTTTACCCAGAGCTCATGAGGTCAGAGACCTCAGCTCAAGGTCAGAAAGAACTTTCTAATAGATCTGTCAAAAAACTGATTATTTTCCTTGGGAAATACTCCAGTGGAGAATAGATAACCATCCAAGATGGCATCATAGGAAGTAGAAGTTGATGACACCCAAGATGCCTCTCCATTTTTAAATCTGTGATTCTAGAATGTAGTCTTTCAGTTGGATTTCAGATTTGAATAAACCATCACTATCCTATACAGAGTCAACTGCATGAATAAATCTGCTAGAGTCTTTTCGCCTATTGTGAAAATGAAATCAAAGTTCACCTCCTGTTTCTTTAAGAAATACTGGCAGTGTATCAGTGGGCTTTACGCCTTCTATCACCTTATGAAATGAGAAGGGACTGTTCATTGTCCGTAAGCTAATATTTTGTCCCATGATTGGCACATGTTCTTGGGAAGGATGTAACAAGAGGCAGAAGAATAAAGACCCTGCCATTTGCCACGAGCATCTGTGCCACTCAGGGGACCTGGAAGGTGTTCTGGTGGGCCACCAGCATCCTAAAACAAAGCAGGAGGAGCCAAGCCCGTACTGTCTATTTCTTCCATCCACCGAGGCTCAGCGTGGCATTCCCTTCCTATCCCCTTATTACTTGGAGCTCCCCGATCGCTCGGACTCCTTCTCTCTGCAAATAGTTTCATGTACTGTATTCAGCATTAATGTAGGGTGACTGTGTGGAGATGTCTTCTATTCCTACTTTTAACAGATTAACAGCTAATAAACACCATGCAACACCCTCTCCTCTCAACCTCTTCTAAAAATACAGACTTTGATTTGCCAACATTGGTGTATTTAAAGCCTCCGAGATTCCAGAGAAGACTTTAGAAAGTTAACTGTGCAAGGAAGAACTGTTCAGAGAGGAAATTTTCCAGCACAAAGAGCCAATCAGTGTATCAGCAACTCATTTGAGAAGAAAGAACCTCAGGGGATCTTACCGCCACTTATGAGGGAAGGAAATTTGTTCTTAAAATAAAACTTCTCACTTTATTCTTGCTAGGCAAGAGTGAAGAGAACTCTGGAAACGCATCACGTAGGGAGGAGGGCGAGCAGCATGAATTTCATCTCAAGAGGAACGCCTGTCTTTTCTGGGAGGGGACGGAACGTTATAGTCCAGTGACTTATGTCACTTCTCTACCCTCCGTCTCCTATCTTCCCCTTCCTCCACTTAGACAGAAGTAGTTAGTTTTAAAAAAAAAGTCAAAAATCAGAGCCGTGTCCAAAGCTTTAAATGAAACCCTGATCATACTGTTTTGAGGATACAGAATATCAGCAAGAGCACGTCCCAGAGACCCTGATAATTATGTTAGAACGACGTCCATCAGCGTGTACATGACACTGAGAACTTAATGACGGGTCAAGCGGATAGTGTGCGTGTGGTTCACGTGATGTAATGCTAATATCAACGCAACAGGAGCCCCAAAGTAACTGATTGGTACGATACTGGGTGTTTGCTGAAGTCTGACAGTCCCAAGCATCTGACCCTTGAAGACCAGCTTGATTATTAGATTACACAATACAGGCAAATATTTCCAGAGATGTATTGGTCATTTTGCTTGAAGTATAGTTTCTGGGACCAAACCCTTTCTTTGTCCTTCAGGTAGGTAAGTATTTCTTGTTGCAACAGAAAACTCAAGTGTATTCGATTGCTTCTCTCTCCTTTTCTTTCTTGCTCGTCTCTGTTGATTTAAGGAGTCTTTAAAGCCACAGCAATTTGACAGCTTCGCTGACTCCACATACCCAGTGGAGAAGTTGACTCGGGGACAGGCTCTTGATACACTGTAATGATGATGATGACCTTGTCCTGTGCTCGAGACACAGCCAGTGAAACTCTCTGCTCAGCTTTGTTCATGATAGCCAGTGGCCTTGACCTTTAGCACCTAACAGGTTTCTTTCATATAGACCAAACCTCCTTTGAAGAAAGGTCTTAGTGAAATCCCATCACAGTTATGATTTGCTTGCAAATAATCTGAATTGGGTTCGTTTCTCCTTCCTCCGGCAACCCAGTCATCTGTGCCTGGTGATCTTCCAGACTAGTTTACCCCGGTGGGGCCCCCTCTCAGGGCCTGTGTGCATGCCATTTGCCAGACCACCCAGGACCTCTGAAAAGTCAGTGCATTTCTTGGGATTCTGTACAAGTTCTGTTGCTGGCTTCTCTCTCTGCAGAACCGGACTGGAAGCCATCATGGAGACTTACGCGTTCTGGAGACCCCCCGTGCGCACGCTCACCTTTGAGGATTTCACCACCATGCAGAAGCAGCAAGGTAAAGCCCTGGGCCAGGCCTCTGCCGGGAGTGGAGCCGGGGAGGGTGAGGGAGCCTACGGAATGCAGTGCACCTGGCAGCAAGCCAGGCCGCTGATGGGCCTGGAACAAACAGAACCCAGTCGCTCCATAAATAACCAACACACACAGCGCCACTTGTGCAAACAGGCTGGTTCTGGAGGCGGCGTTTCACATGGCACCCGGATTCTCCCTCCCTGACAGCAAGGTTGTGTGGTCACGATCAGGATGTGGGACGTGGCCATTCCCACCACTGAGCGTTCGCGCCGCCCTTGGTGTTTGATGAGATCTTCGTAATAACTGCATTTATTCCTCATGGAGCCTCATCGGTTTTCTTAGTCTAGGTTTGCAGATGAGGAAGAACTTAGCTCTGGACAGTGGGAATATGTGGCTCCGGGTATGGACAGTGGGGGAGGGCTGCTGCCAGCCCGCTGCATTTTGCCACTTATGTTTTCTCCTTTTTTGCTTCTTTCCAACACGCCATGAAGTTGACGGGCAGGTGGACTCTCCCCTCCCCCACTGCCTTGGGCTTCTCGTCTGGTTTCTGATGTCCCTTCCCTTGTAGCTCAGGGTGGGAAACCTTTGGCCATGTGTATGGATGGCAGGTGGGCTGGTTTCACTTTTTCTCTCTGTCCTGTGGGTGGCTCTCCCAGGCGCAGCACCCACATGCACCTGTACTCCTGAGTGAGAGCCTGACAAAGTGTCACATGCCTCTGGGCCTCCCTCCAAAGTCTGTTCCTGCCCCAAGGTGACAGTGGTCAAAATTACAAGTTGAGCTTATTCTGTTCCAGCAAATGGTCACCATGCAGAGAATCCTGATTTGTGAATTTGTGGCTTTGTGACACGGGAGGCCATCCGAGGACTTGACTACTCATTATATTACATTCCCTCCTCAGGGGAGCTTTTGGCAGTTTATACAGTAACGTGGGTGTCCAAGGTCGAGGTGAGGGAGCACTTGTGTCACGGAGGCTGGTAGGGGAAGGTTGGCAGGGATATTTCCAGTTCCTGAGAATAGGCATCAGTGGTGACATTATGTCCACTGCTGTGTCCCCAAGATTTACCACAGGGCCTGGCACCCAGGAAGTACTTAATAAATAGTGAATGAGGTCGTTTGGTGGCACTGTGGCTCAGGTAGGCGGGGTGGCCTTCTGGTTACATCCGGGAGCACGGCCACCTGGCACATGTGTGGACATGGACGTGGAGCGAAGCTGGGGGTGCCGCCTGCGTTTTGCCAGCCTGCAGGGCCATTGAGCAGGTGTGGCCCGGGGCACCTGTGTGGGTTGTGTAGGTGTGCAGACAGCAGGGTTCATGGTCCTGCTGAAAACGTATCGAGATAAAGCCTTATTGCGAGTACTTTGCAAATAACGGTTTAAGAGAAACAGAACTTTGAAGCAAAACGTCACTTACTCGGTGACTCTCTCTTTCATTGGTGGAAGGAATGAACCTGAATTATTGGATACATATGGCGGTGGGTGGGGCTAGAGGAAAAGCCAAGACTCTATTAAATACTTTAATTGGAATACATTTTTGAACTATACCCTGAACTTGATCCAGATTCTCATTATTAAAAAATATGTGGCTTGGTTCTTGACGTTAACAGAGGACGTAAAAGTAACAATGCCCATTCCCTCTCCCCTTAAGAACTAAGAGTCCCAGTGACTCTGGACAGTATCACTCATAAAATAAAAAAAGAGACACAGCCGTCTGTGTTGGACTGCTTTTGCATCTTAGAAGAAGCAGAGCGTGGTGAACTTCTAGAGAAAACTTGAGTGGCAGACTGATTGTGTAGCATTTCGCATTTAGTGACGAGAGTGTTGGCACCAAACTTAAGATCCAAATAATGACTGACTCACACAGGTGTCCCTATTACCTCACGCTTCAAACCCATAACTATCTGGCATCCAAATACATGGCCCTCGGACAGTTCTGAGCTGCTGCTGCTGGAGGCTGTGTCAGCCATTCTGCTTGGATGAGGTTAAGGATGCTTTTTTTTTCGTCCTAACCTTGCTGTAATTTTTATTTATCTTTTATTAAGATCCATCTGTTGATAAAATTTCCAGGAAAGCCCTTAGGTGAATTAGCCAAAGCTTTGCAAAAATCCAGATCCTTCTGTTTTTAAAAACATATTGAATGGGTGTTTTATATAGTTGTTTTCTCTTATGGGAGGAGTGCATGGGATTCATTATCCTCTGCCTTTGGCACAGAGAGGGGCTGAAGCAGAGAGCTGTCTCATACCATATCTGTGGTTACGGGGTGGCAGGGCTGAGCCGAGAACTCCAGAGGAGGTCTCTTACTTGACAGGACAGTTTTGAGCAGACGACAGTATCTTTCTTATTTCTTACTAATTAGAACTTTCCTTTTCTATTAAAAAAAATTTTGTTTGCTCTTCCAATTGATGTTTTTTTCCCCAAAAAACTAGTACATTAACTCGAAAGAAGTCTATTTTCATTTTTATGAAGTCAAGGGTATGGTCTTCAGATATCTTCTGTTAGAATTAGCAAGAAAAATCTGGAGATAAAAATTATAGTTCTGGAATGGCTTCTGCTTGAACGCGGCTAGTGACAGGGACGAAATGAATTAACCACATAAATTATGCTTGGGGAAGCTGACAGAGACAATGCAGAGACAAGGAAAGAAATAACCGCTCAGGTCAGTTCCAGCCGAGTTCAGTCCTATTTGATGATTTTTTTGATATTGTTCTGATAATGATAAAATGGTATATACAATGGAACTATCGTATAGACAAAACTGAGAGAGCTTTTGTGAGCAGCTCTCAGTGATTTGATATGTGTTGTGCTAAAAGGGACCGTCCTGGACCATGACACCAAAGCTGGCAATACATCTCCATCTACGGCAATGAGGAAACCTGCCATTTACGGAGGGCCTCTTAGCTCCTCAACCGGTCCCGACGTCATTAGACAGATTTCAGCACCACTGGGCATCGTAATGTTTGTCAGGCAGTTAGGATTAGGAGGGTCTGTGCTGGTGCTGGGGTTTGTATTAATTAGAGGTTGGCCAGAGCAAACGCATACCAGTAAAAGATGAGAGAGGAGGACCGCTGAATGGACAGCAGACTTTGAACTACGATGTGATCACTCTGACGATTTAGAGAGAGCCAGCGGACGCAGATCTCATTTCTCACGGAGCAAGGGAGTAACGCCCACGAGGGGCTGAGGACAGGGACTGGAGAGCATCTCCATTCAGCCCACCAAAACAAAGCTGTCGTCTGCATTCTCCATTCTGTCCTCCGAGTCCCTTATACTCAAAGTGTCCCACACTGACTTGGCGCCCTCTCCCGAGGGAAGGACACCACCATCCATTTGTTGCCCTAGATGTCCCCTCCTCTCCACCTGCCATGTCTACCCATTACCCAGTTCTTCCATCCGTCCACATCTCCAGTCTCCCCTGCCAGCACCCACTGCAGGCTGTCACCGTCTCTCACCTGACCTCATCCTCAGGCTGCCCAGGACGGTAATGGCTGCCAGCAGCCCTGGACCTGCATCCCTTCAGGTTGGAATCTGATGGGAAAGGTCTCCTGCCTCTCTCCTAAGGTTTCTAGTGAAATCACATAAAGTCACACTGACTCTAACTGAGTCACGCCTGAACCAGGTCCTGTGGTTGGTGGTGAGGGAATACGATGCCTCGCTGTCTGGGTGTGAGTCACCTGGTCTCTCTAACGGTAGGGGAACAGAGTGACAGCAGATGTGACAGAAATCACAGTAACAGCAGATGTGCACAGCAGCAAGGCAGGGAGGGGGCAAGGGGCAGGGGAACCAACGTGTTAACGGAAAGTGAAAAAAATGGTGTAAAACAGGGCCTTCCAAGGAGCATAAGACCAATGCAAAAAATGACACTCGGCACATGTATTCAAAGCTGTTTTAAAGGGAAGAGGTTTGGATCTTCATGTATCTTTAAACTTTACAGAGAAGGGTGCACTGAAACCACACAGTCAGGGCTGTGTGTCTGACACGTGCGTCCTGAGATGGGCTCGCTAAGGGTGATTCCTTGATTGGGGTGAACACGGCTCTGATCGTGAAGCTGTGTGGCTGCCGGGTTTATTCCCTGGAATTTGACCAGCGGGTGCTGGCATTTTACCTCCTACCTGTTCGAAAGCCTCAAAGAAGGCTACTCAAGGACACGCAGTGAATCAGCACTCCTCGGGGACAGATGCCATCGAGTCACATGAGAAGAGTCTGGCTCGTGGAACCACGTAATTACATGGAAATTTATTCTCTACTAGCCCAGATGGGGTTTTGTTTTACTGTTGTCCAGTATTTTTTTTTTTTTTAGGGGGGAAAAAAAGCACAGAATAAACCCCAGAGAAAACTGTATGGGAAAGCCTCCCTATTACAATCTGGAAGTGATCAATTTAAAGATGCAACAGTCAGCAGGTTTGCTAGTCAGGATTTTCACAGTCACATCTAACTTGTCTTCATGGTACACAAGTACGTTCTAGGCTATCGTCCTCCTACGGAATCGCTGTTCAACATGTATTCTTTTGAGTTACTTTGGCTATTAGCCTTGAATATTGGAGAAAATTAATGTCAAATATGAATTTTAATGAGTACTTCTTCGCTTCTGTCCAAGGGTAAATGACATGCAAACACGTGGGCTGGTGGGGCCTGGTCCCAAAACGCCATAGGGGTTTCGGATCCTTAGGTCATTATATTTTTAAAAATTAAATTATTTATTTTTATTAATTGATTTTTCAGTTAAAGTTGACATGCGATATTATTTCAGTTTGAGGTATACAACATAGTGAGTCAATAATTATATATTTTACAAAGCGATCACCACGATAATCCTGATATCCATTTGTTACTGTACAAACTCATTACGATATTATTGACTACGTTCCCTATGCTGTACTTTGCATCCCTGTTCACTTATAAGTGGAATCTCAAAAACGACACAAATGATCAGACGAATCAAAGCAGAAAGACTCACAATATGGAGGACACACTGATGGCTGCCAGTGGAGAGGTGTTAGGGGGATGGGTGAAAAAATAAAGGGGATTCAGAGGTACAAGCTTCCAGTTATAAAATAATAAAGAAGTCACGGGCACTGCATTTTCATCACCTCTTGAAAGTGGATTAGGACCTCTGAGGATAGTCAGCGCTCGTCATCCAATGGGAAGACGACACCAACCTATTTGTGTTCAAGTTTGTTCTGCTTGATCTGAGAGGAGACAGAGACAAGAGTCATCCCACTTCTGTTCTGGGCAAGGGTTGGGGGAAGGGACAGATAGCTCAGAGAGGGAAGAGAGTTGCTTTAGCCTTTGGGAATATGGCCCTGGTGAGTCTATGGCTGTCATGTGCTCAGTATCCTGTCACCCACGGCCATGTAACAGGCTCCCCTGTTACATGGGGGCTTTGCCAGTGTGTGGAGAGGCCGAGATGCTCAGCTCCGTGGACGGAAGCCAAGTGCTGAGAGCCATCAGCATCGGAACTCAAATGCCCCAAGATCCCCTTCCTTTTCCTTCAGTCCTCCTTCACTCATACAAGGGGAGAGGAAAGGAGACAAATATTGTAGGCCGAGATGCCCTTTGTGTATGTATTATTATTTCCCCTACTTCTCAAAACGTCCCTACAAATAGATATTTGTAATTCCATTGATTTGGAGAGGCTAACTGGCTACGGTCAGTAAGACAGCTGGGATTGAAGCTGGGTTTGTCTGATTCTATAGTCCAAGACCATCCATTAAATAAAGATGAAATCAAGACCCTAGAGCGTCTTGTCCTGGCGAGAACAGAGGGGATGAGGGCGAAGGGAAGAGAGCACTGTGCAGGACAGGGAGGCAGGCTTTTCCCCGGCGTCACTGTGGCCTGGCCCCCCACTCGCCCTAGCTTTTCTGTGACGAGAGGCTTGTAAGCAGCCGAGTGCTGAAATGCACAGGGTGGGCAGCCTGCCTCTTCCTGTGTATGGAGCGCTTGGCTGGCACTCCCAATCTTGTTTAATAGCTGACAAGTTGTTAGATCATGAGAGAGCAAAGACTTCTCAGTATCTCGGTTTGCTTCTCTGCGAAATGAATACCACAGTCTTCTCTATGTGGGCTTTGAAAAATCGCTATTATCTGCACTGAGTACTTTAAGTGCATTAGAGCATTATTTCTTCAAAGCAAATGGGAGCACTGTGACCTTCTCTTGGACAGGTTTGCTCTCTCCCTTCACACACTAGTTCATACGGGGGCTCCCATGCCCCGAAGCTCAGCAGGCCACCAAGTCTCATTTCCAGTGAGTGTCATTTAAGAGCCAAAGCAAGCTGACTACAAACTTTTTAACATGTGCCTCTCATCTGCTCAGCAGAAATCCCTGTAACTTGTTAATAGTTCTTTGTATTTTTTTTTTGTAGTGAAACCAATTGAGGCCTTAAATCAGTACCATTCGTTCCATCTTGGGCCATCCGAGAAAACCATTTAGAGTTGTAAAGAGTCCTCTGCTCTGTCCCACACTTCCTGCCATAGGGCGAGGGCCAGTGCCTGACGGAGCGTACCTCTACCAGGACAGTGGTGTGCTGGACAGGGGGTCTCCTGGGGGACCATTTAAACACCAGATCTGGGAGAGCAGGGACGGACTTTCAAAGGGAGGAGACCAGATACATCGCCCGTAAAACACAGCTCTCTTTACAGCTGGAGTCAGGTTTCCCCATTGGTGCAGTAGTACTTATTTCACGGAAGCTCGTGGCATTTAGGGCGGAAGATGAGGAAAATGTGGAGAATGCCTCAAAAAGGACCCACATGCCTGCAGAGAACAAATCCCCGAGCTTCCCGTAAGGCCTTGCAAGAGTCGCAAACACAAGCGGCGTGAGACCCTCTCCCTCCCTCTCTCGGCCTCCCTCTTGGACCCTTCTTATACTGAAAACACTCCTTGCAAGGTGCTCGTGACTGGCCATCCACACGTTAGCGTACATCGAAGCCTCAGGCAGAACTATGATTCTGAGGGGGACAGACACCGAAGCCATCCGTCTGAGCCCCTTGTTTCACAGATGAGGGGGACTGAGGGGTGGCCCACCGCGCCTGTGCTCGTGAGTGGGTTGGAGGCCTGGAACCAGGCTTGGTGCTCTTCCCGCCATGCCCAGCTGCCGGCTTACTTCGTCCAGCGGTATTATAGAAAGCTGGTCTTATCTCAATTTATGGAATAAAAAACTTTTTTACCTCTCTTGAAGGAATTTAAGGCATGAACACAAAACAAGAGAGAATAACCTAAAATGGCTTTAAAATCAGTAGCTATTTATAACTTAATCCAGTTCTACCTTGGAAAGTCATTGAGGAAATTCTTTTGACCAGGGAGGAGATGATATTAGTTGGATTTCATAAAAATTTAACTTTGAAAAAAAACTATTAACAAGAGCTAAATGTGTGCTTCCACAGCCGGTACTGCTGCCTTATCTGTGGATGCAGGCGGAGGCTTGTCTCGTCCCCTGTTAAAAAAGGACTTTGATGCGTCTACTTCTCAGTTTGCACATCTGGACCCTCCTCCCTGGCACACGATGGTTTCTTTGCATCCCAGTATCTGGACCCTTGCTGGTTTTCTTCACATTTCCCTCACTGATAAAAACCTATTCCTGCTCTTTTCCACTTAAAATGGCCTTCGCCCTTTTACAGCAGCTCGGGTTCTGGGAGTCCTGCATGAGTTGTGGGTGACCCGCATGCTCCTTGTGGAATCACAGCTCTCAGCAGATCAGGGAAACCCCCACCCTTGTCCCGAAGGAAGAATTGCACCCTGGGAGAGTCCCTGTCAAGAACAAAAGTAGCCATTCCTTCTGGAACTCAAACGAAAGGTCAGGGAGCCCCAGCACCCACACTGTCTCAGCTGCCAGTGGGTGAGGCAGAAGTGGGTGCTGTGCTGCTGCTCCTTGGCCTGGGCAAGGGGAGGCTCGGGAAGGTCATTTCTGGCCTTCTTCAGCCACCTGAGACCACATCCGAAGCAGGCTGGGTTGCGCTGGCGCTTCGTGTGTTGGTGTGTCAGCCATCAACCCAGTTCTAGTATCTACGCGCCATAAGAGAGACCCCTTCAAATACAGACTCGGGGACTTTAGATCCTTTTTCCCAGGGGTGTCCCTAGACCTACAGCATCAGTATCACCTGAGGACGTACTGGAAATGCAAATTCTCAGGCCCTGCCCTCTAGACCCATGCGTGGAAGCCTGGGGTGGAGTTGGCGATGTGAGTTTTAACACTCCCACCAGTGATTATCAGGCACATCGGGTTTAAGAGTCACTGCTCTAGGCTCTCGGAAATAAGGAATCTGTGTCATTGGCTGTAACCCGGGCTACAGGTTAGAATTACCTGGGGGAAGTTTTAAGACAATATGGATATGGAGGTCCCGTACTCAGAAATTCTCAGTCCATCTGCGAGTTCTTAAAGCTCGCAGTGGCTCCTAGCTCGAGAACCATTTACCTAACTCAAGTTCTCATCTTCTAGATAAGGAAACTGAGCCCTAGAGGGGACAGCAGTGTGCCAGGGTTGGAAGGGGGTTAGTGTGGCAGAGCCGTGGGCACAATGCGGATCCCCTGAGTTTATGACCTGTTTGGCCTCTCACTGTTAATGTCCCAAACCCAAGGATTGCATTCACAGCCTCTGTTCCAGTCTCTGAGACTGGGCAGGCTCTAATACGGGGAGATTAGCAGAGCCTCTGGATCATGATGATTTCATTTAGGGTTAGCTCTGCTGTATGCTAACCTAGCTCTTGTAATTGTGCTTCTAATGTCTTTCATATGACGGAACCTCAGCCTCATACCTCAGTTCCCACTACCTGGGCCCCTCAGCCCTCCCAGGACCCACCCTTGACTTGGCATCCTGCCCCAGGGCCCCATTTCCTCTGAGATTAAGGTCCCGAGATTTGGTGTCCTGTATTTTTAGCTGGAAGACTAAATATGGCGAAGTAAGCAACAGTGCCAAGTCGAAATACTTATGTAATGCATTTGCACTGAGAACGGGAAAAGCTGAGTGAATGGATTTTAATGCCGATTAGCAGAGGTCTTACTGGAGAGCGAAGCCGATGGTGAGAAAAGGCAAAGTGAATATCGGAAGGTTTATTACTATTATGATTATTTTTTAAAAACAAGACTTATTAAGAGATACTTCACAGAGAAACGACCCTCTTTGTCCTCTCTTGGAGAGAGTGTGTGTGTGTGTGTGTGTACGTGTACGTGTGTATGTGTGCACACACAGGTGGAATCACTTAGCCTAAGTCTGCTGAGTTAAGAGAAAGCCATGGTTATGTAAAACTCAGCCCATCTTGGACATTTGAGGGTACCTCCTGCATGGCTTGCATCTGGCCTCGACACACAACTTGAAAGGCCGCTGTCTCAATGGAATTCATGTTTTATTTTTCAGGGGGCAGCACAGGCACCTCCCCGACCACCTCCAGCACTGGGACACCATCCCCTTCGGCTTCATCTCATCTTTTATCTCCATCCTGTTCTCCTCCAACCTTTCATCTGGCCCCCAACACTTTCAACGTGGGCTGTCGAGAGAGCCAGCTGTGTAATCTGAACCTCTCTGATTATCCACCATGTGCCCGAAGCAACATGGCTGCCTTGCAGAGCTACCCAGGGCTGAGTGACAGTGGCTACAACAGGCTCCAGAGTGGCACTGCTTCAGCCACCCAACCCTCCGAAACCTTCATGCCTCAGAGGACTCCATCCCTGATCTCAGGAATACCAACGCCTCCCTCGTTGCCTAGCAACAGCAAGATGGAAGCCTACGGTGGCCAGCTGGGGTCCTTCCCCACTTCGCAGTTCCAGTACGTCATGCAGGCCGGCAATGCGGCCTCCACGTCCTCATCGCCACACATGTTCGGGGGTGGCCACATGCAGCAGGGCTCCTACAATGCCTTCTCGCTCCACAACCCTTACAACCTGTACGGATACAATTTCCCCGCCTCCCCCAGGCTGGCTGCAAGCCCAGAGAAACTGAGCGCCTCGCAAAGCACTTTACTCTGTTCTTCTCCTTCCAACGGGGCCTTCGGCGAGAGGCAGTACCTGCCCGCGGGGATGGAGCACGGCATGCACGTGATCAGCCCTTCGCCCGGGAACCAGCAGGCGGCCAACGCCTGCGACGGCCGGCAGTACGCGGCGGTCCCCGGCTCCTCCTCCCAGATGTCGGTGCACATGGTTTAGTGGCCAGGGCCAACCCCACGCAGCCGGCCGCGCCCCCTCCCCTCGGGAGCCCGGTACCTCTGGAACGCAGGAACTGCGTGTTTTTTTTTTTTTTCGTTTTTCTTTTTTCTGGAGGAGGAAATCATACACCCAAGTACAACGAGAGACCTTGAAGCCACTGAAGTGTACCCGCAGTGGAATCATCTCCAACTCAGTGGCCGTTTTCCTGCCTTCCCAAAGTTTAGTTTTTATAAAGCATCGTCTACCCAGAGTGGCCTTTGAAGAAAACTGAATAATCATTTTATAATAACGTTAAGGGAGATGCTAGTGTTTAGCAGCTGTGAAAAGTTAGCTGCGCGCGCGCACACACACACACAGGCCTACCCATACGTACATGCATGCACACACACACGTTCATACAGACTCTCACAGACACACGCATCCATGCACACGGACTCAGAGCTGGGCGAACTCTGTGGAGAGGCTCAGAACAGGTGCTTTCACTGGGAATTTGCGTGCAACACGAGACGGACTGGGCCCGCGGCAGCTGTCAACCTTTCTCCCCCGCAGCTTCCCGGGTTTCTGGAATGAACCGTGTACCCTGGAGCCCCTTCCCATCCGTGAAGGTGGAAAGACATCAGTACTACAACTGGACCTGGCTTCTTGAAAAAGATTGCTTTTCAATTTTGGTTGTCTTCGCTCAGTATGCTATCACTGACGTTCCCAGTGATGTCTGTGGAAAGAGGGAGTAAGAGCAGCTGAATGAGAGAGAGAGAGAGTGAGAGAGAGAAAGACTAGAGGGCAAGAGGCGGAGAGCAAGACTGGCAGAGGAAGTGTGGGCAGTGATGAGAGTTTTCATTCACCAAGGAAATTTGGTTTTGGTTTGTTTCTCTCCGTTCTCCCTACAGGTTAGAGAAGGATCCATGGCAGTATTGAGGAGTGAGCGTCTCTGGGACACTGTGCACGGTCAGGATGCTGGCAAGAGGGACCGGGGCAAGGACTGCATCCTGATCCCACAGCTCTGGCCGCCGCGACCCTGAGGGAGGGGTGCACTGCATGGGGGGTGCCGACTCCAGAGCAAGCGCCTGGCAGGGCAAGGGACGCAGAAGGAGTGCGAAGAGGAAGAGTGTTAGAATCCTGGAGGACGGAAGGAACCAAGCGCAGAGGCGACAGACAGAGGCCTGGCCTCCAGCACACCAGGTCCAGACACCGGCCCCGCTCGCCCGCCCGCTCCACAGCCCTGTGCAGGAAAAGTCCCATCATGGCCCAGGGAACTGCAGACGGGCCGGCACAGCCTTCCACCTGCCCTTAGAGCGCCATTGTTTATCAAATAGTTCACTGCATTTTGAAGTTTTGGGTTTTTTTTCCTTCATCTTTCCCTTCCCTTGAAATCCTTTAATGATTAAGAAAACAAGTGGAGTTTGGTGCCAGCTAAACTTTTAAAAATGGTGTGGAAATGCAAATAATACCAAGTAAAATAATACAGATATTATTAAGATTTTTGGTTTTGAGGTGTTGTAGATAAGTGTATTTATGTGCCTAGTGGGGAATTCCATATTATGAATATTAAAAAAAGGGGGCAATAAAAAGGGTATGTAAAATATGTATGAAGAAAATGTGTATAAAAATTTGCCCTTATGCACGGAACTGTTTCAAAGTGCCAAGCACAGAAAGCCGCTAAATAAAATCTTCGCCATTATGTTCTGCGTGTTTGTTCACATGGAAAAGTCGGTAGGGGCCTGGGCATCTGCATTACGCTTTCCAGTGAGCACAGCACTGCCACCTCTGCCACTTCCCTGACTTTTAATCAGACTCTGCCCGGAAGATACTACTGTCCACATCCCGTGGTTAGAAACTGAGGTCCAGAGACATGGAGCGGGTCAGCTGGGATCAGACAGCCCATCCGAGAGGGAAGTGGAACCTGAACCCAGGTCCGACTCTAGTGGGCTGTCCTCCTGCAGGTTCTCTGGAGACACCCGTGGGTCTAACAGCCATCCTCATGTAAGCCACGTGCCAGACATGACACGGTCTCTTGTCGAATCCTCCCAATTCTGAGATGGGTATTATCATTTTATAAATCCTAAATAACCTTTAAAAAGATTAAGTACTTGACCAAGGCTTCCGCGTAGCAAGTAGTTCAGCTGGCACTTTGACCTCGGGGTCTGTGCTATTAGTACAGAGTCGTTCCTTGAAGTCCCAGCAGTCCTGTGAGGCGCTTGGACAATCAGGAAAGGAGATACATTCTAAGGGGTGAGGCAGGGCTGCCTCTGTGGCTGGACTTACTAGGTATGTTTAATTTTTAGTATACACCCTCTCCTTTGAAGACACCACCTGATAGCACCGGAGGAGTGATTTTGAGTTGTATGCACCAAGTGAAGACTTGTACGAGACTAAGAATGTACTGAGGGTTCTTCAATTCATAGAACTTTCCCATATTTCCTCCTTTGAGTCTCTCAATAATTACGAGATGTGGACAGGGCAGGACGTGTAGTCTTGCGAATGGGAACCTAGGATTATAAAGTGACCTGTCCGGGAGGCAGCAGAGCTAGGACGTGCACCCTTCTGTTCTTACTGCCACCCCAGGTTGCTTCTTGGTGGACAGTTACCCTGGGAGCCCACTGACCCATTTCACTAGGGCTTGATTTGGGGGGCTCGAGTTGCTGTTCACTACACTTGTTCACCAGAAATAGAGCTTGGTTTGGGGGAGCAAAAAATTAATCATTGGTTTTATAGAGAACTTCAAAGAGTGGCATAACAGTTAATTTCGTTAACCACTGGATCATTGTTAAAATAGCTGGGACAATGGTGACGGAGGACCTTCATGATCTGCAGGCTCTCTAGGCATGACATGTCTCAAAATCAAAGACGACTCTCCTATTTGGAAATCTTGCAGCCAACCCTCAGCTTCATAATGAAAGACCTAAAACAACTACATATGAAGCTTACGGTTATTTCCTTCTGACTTACCAGATTTTAAGTAATAGATAATCCTAATATGCTACGGAGTGAACATGACATAGAAATCTCCATATTTTCATTTAATAGAATAATAACTTCATAATCATTTAAGAATATTAAGTACAGATTTGGACGAATTAGAACCCAAATTGGTTACACCTGAATTACGGCATGTGTTTCTATGTATAATTGAGAAGTAATAATACCTAGTTCGACACCAACTGGATAAAAATTTGTCAGGAAGCTGTTCTACCCGATTCTCTTAAATGAAATGGTGACAATTCATTATAATCGGTACACTGGTTACACACAAAGGGCTACAGGAGGCTTATTCCTAAGTTAAGATGCTCCACCCTCGCTCATGTTTCTTGAGGAAAGGTTGTCTTGCTGCTCTCTGCATTCTCAATGCCTGGGACAGTTCCTGGCCTATCAGAGAATCTCAACACACATTCATTCTTACTGTTGAATGTGTTGACCAAACCCGTTTTTCAAAGATAGTGCAACATGGTAGCGTGGCTGAATTATTTACTCAAATTAATGGGACCTAAATTCACATGGATTTATTGTTCTTTATATTCTGTGACAGGTTAATGTAGATTTAATTTAGATACTAGTTTGCCAGCATCCTTACACATAATGGAGGACTGAAAAAATACATGTCATGGTTTCTTTCTTGAAAGGAAGGGTACACTTTTCAGGCTGTCATGGGCATGTGAAGCAAATGGCAGAAAAAGCTCTGAAAATCCAGAGAAGAAGCTCAGTGTAAGAAGATGAGGCTGGGGATGTTTTCACTGAGGGGGGTATGACCTGACTGAGCTCTGAAGGATGCTGAGAACTATCATGGAAGGATTGATGGGCTAATAAAGAAATAACATTTTAAAAGTCAATAACATACGTTTTAGAGGAAAAATGAAAGCATCTCAATTCAAACCTAGCAATGTAATAAAACTAGAGACATTCAGAATGTTCCTGCAACCTACAGACTAATACTCTCTTTTACAAAATAGTTTATCATTAGCGAGCATGAGGGCTGAGACCGAAGGGGAGAGCTGCCTGGCTGAGGCCAGTGTTCGAGTCGCTGCTTAGTCCCCCGGGGACCAGAGAGGCTCTGCTGTGCCTGTTTGCACCCCATGAGCTAAAGCAGAGTTATCCTCCCAAGGAAACCCGCCACGAAGATAAATCTTCACGAGGCTTGTCGGCTTGTGGTCAATGGGAGACCTGGTTTCCAGCGAGGGCCATGCCTATGGCCAGCTTCACTGATTCGTCTGGTTCGACTTGGTACCTGTTTCTTCAGTGCCTGGTCTGCATCAGGTGCCACTCGCGGATGAGGACACAGCGGGGAACAGTTAGGTGTGTTCCTGCTCTCGAGGAGCTCCTGGGCTTACGGGAGACCGAGGCAGAATACAGCTCACGTAACTTCTGTTAAAGTATATTGTCATAATAGTTCTATTTTACTAGTTATTCTTGTTCATCTCATCCTGTGGCTAATTTATAAATTAAAACTTTATCATAGGTGTGTATGTATAGGAAAAAAAGTAATACAGACAGTCTCTGACTGATAATGGTTTGATTGACAGTCTTTGACTTTATGACGGTTCATAAGCTATAAACATTCAGAGGAAACTGCACTTCAAATTCTGTATTTTGATTTTTTCCCGGGCTGTTGCCATGTGGTTCAATACTTCCTTGTGATGCTGGGAAGAGCCGCTCCCGGCCAGCCCCGAGCTCGCCAGGGCGAGCAGCTAGCACTCCGCAGTGGGCTGCCAGGCAGTGTTTCTGTACATTGTGTTCTGAGCTCCTTTAAGGTAGGCTGGACTAAGCCACGATGCTCAGTAGTTCAGGTGTATTAAATGCATTTTCGACCTATGATGGTTTTAACTTAACAACGGTTTTATGGGGACGTGGCCCCGTGGTGAGTCGGGAAGCATCTGTGCATTTGGGTCCCATGCCATCCACAGCTTCGGGCATCCACTGGGGCTCTGGGAACGAATCCTCCATGGTGAGGGGGCGCTCCCGTACTCTAGCAAATTAGTGAACCGTGTAATTTCAGAGTGTAAAAATCATTCTGAGGAAATTAAAAGCAATAGGATGACAGAGAGTGACTGGGGAATGAACATAAAGTCTCACTTAGAAAGGCTTTCTGAGAAGGCTCCTCTAGGTAGGTGACATTTGAACTCTTGCCAGGGCAGACACTGTCTTAGAGTTAGCTGACTCCACGTTACGCCAGTCCTCACTGGAAGATGCGCCCTCCGCGTCCGGCATCAGCTGAGGCTGGGCGTTCTTCTGTCCTCCCGGGGCTTTGTGGCACTGACACGTGTTTGCTGAAGCCCTGCTGCTGGCCTTCGGCAAGCTGTGGAGCACAGCTTGGTATTCTTCTATTTTCTCAGAACGGCTCTGTGTTATATGGGAATATAGACAATTTCCAACTTCAAGAAGATTCTGGCCTGGCTGAGGCATGAAGACGGGTGCTCAAGGAACACTGAACAATAAAAGTACTGAATTGGTGTAAAGACCATCAGACACACCTCTTTTCATTGCACTTCGTAGATATTGCATTTTCATCAATACTGAGGCGAGACCTCAACCAGCAGAAAGAGTCCAACTTGCTGGAGGCTCAGATGAGGTTTAGCATTTTTTAGCAATAAAGTATTTTAAATTAAGTTATGTACATTAGTTATTTTAGACATAATGCTCTTGCACACTTAATAGACTACAGTATTGTGTAAACATAACTTTTATATGCACTGGGAAACCAAAGAATCCATGTGACTCGCTTTATTGCGACATTCGCTTTATTGTGGTGGTCTGGAACCAAACCTATAATATCTCCGAGGCATGTCTGAATATGCTGCACAATTTTAGAAGGAAAAAAATTTTATTGAGTGTTTATTACATGTTACACATTATGCAAAGTTATCCCATAATCCTTGCAACTACCTTATAGGATTTGTATTTCAATCCCGATTTTATAGATGGGGAAACTGAAACTCATAGAGGTTAGTAATATGCACGAAATCATAGCCCTTGCAACTAACAAAGGCAGGGCTCCAACCCAGCCTTTCCGCGACCATATTCTTCTAAAAATGAGATTTATGGGGACTGTAATAAAGAGAGACGTGTTCATGGAGAAGGTTGAACTTGAAGTTTCCTTTGAAGAAATCATGGAAACATTATAAACGAAGGAGAAGGGAGGGTGTCCTGGTGTCAGGGTGGGGAACGGCGCGTTGCGGGGAGGGACTGGGGGAGAGGACGTTCATTCGCTCCCTTAAGTCAAATCTCAAATCTCTCCAGTCAGATATTCTCGCTGCTGCTCCTGGCACCGTGACTCTGGATTCCTACTGCTCAGTGAGATGTCCTAGGAGGATCTGGAACCCCCTCCAGGTCTCAGTGGGGAACCTACCCTGGAAAGGGCCAGTGGGGGCTGGGGAGTGACCGCGGAGTGAAGCTACATGCCCTGCAGCACCCTCCCAGCCAGGGCCCCTGGGGGAGGTCCCCCCACGCTGGGTCCAGCTCTGCACAGACCCCGCTGCTCCCTCCAGCCAGGCACGGGCGCCACGTGGGATGGTGAAAGGGGCCTTGCTGCCTAAGGCCGAGAAAACATTCATCACGTTTTCCTTCTTAGCTCATTTTACTGCTCACAGCACTCGTCTTTTATGGGCCAGCCTAACAGCATTTCCCACTTCAGATGCTTCCTACTCGCACTTTCTGCTGCTTACGCTTGTCCCCAACCTCTTTGGCACCAGGGACCAGTGCTTCCCTGAGAAGCTAATGCCTGATGATCTGAGGTGGAGCTGAGGCAGTGATGCTAGCGCCGGGGAGCGGCTGCAGATACAGATGAAGCACTGCTCGCTCATCCACCGCTCACCTCCTGCTGTGTGACCCGGCCCCTAAAAGGCCAAAGTCTGGTACCGGTCCATGGCCCGGAGGCTCGGGACACCTGCCTATGAGATCTTTTTGCAGGCCATGCAGAGTCACAGAAAACCTCAGAAGTTTTTAATCCTTTTTAGTGTTTTCACCCAGTAAAGGTGAAGGAGACAAAGCATTGCCTAGTCAGCCCTCCAGCAGTTCCGCATTCAGAAGTTTCTGGACTCCAAGAAGAGGATTCTTGGCATTCTCTCTCCACCTTTCTAACACTGCACATCCTTTTCCCACCTATCGGCAGGTAAAGCTCCTCCTAAGCTGTCTCTAGATGATGTAACAGATAAAGCCCCAAGCATTAAAACACTAGTGT
Organism: Macroglossus sobrinus; assembly: GCA_004027375.1. Lineage (NCBI taxonomy): Eukaryota > Metazoa > Chordata > Mammalia > Chiroptera > Pteropodidae > Macroglossus > Macroglossus sobrinus. Next base: position 291,118 of record PVKZ01001409.1, on the reverse strand, counting down.
TTACTCCTCACTCATCTCATAGTCCAGGGTAGGCTTCCTGGTTAGGTGGCCATTCCCCAAGCAGTGACTCTGAGAACCAGGCTCCTTCCGGGCTTCACTGTCTACCCCACAGAGCTCGGCACTTCTTCGTCAAGTAGGAGAGAGAGAAAGGACAGACACTTAGATGTGGGAGATGTTTATAAGTCAGGCCTGGAACTGGTTACGTGACCTCCTCCTAATTTTAGAGTTAGAACGCCGATGCTCACACCTAACTGCGAGAGAAGCTGATAAACAGATTCATTAGGCAACAGGGAGTCTGCAAGCCCCTGGGCCCATCTGGACTTATTTTCTAAGATCTGCTTCTCCTATGAAACCAGCAGGTAAGGATAAGGCGAACTTCTGGTCCCGGCTTCTCCAATGCTTTACCCTGGACCAGCTGACTCACCCCACTAGAGTGAGGTTTACAGTTCAGTGAGAGTTCCTTCCTATTCTTCAAAAACATCCCGAGGGTTTATGTAGAATGAGCTTTTCTCAAGTGGTAATAACTACGAAACAAGAAATATTTATCAAGTGCTTATTACACGCTAGCCAGGTGCTTTCCATACATCATCTTATTTAATTCTCAACAGCAACCTTATGAGATAGATATGATGATGATGATGATGATTCCCATATGACAGGTAAGAGAAAAAATACCAAAAGACTAAGGATCTTGCCCAAGGTCATAGTCAGGAGCCCCATTCAGTCTGCACTATTAAGTTAACCTTATAACAGCAGGCTTTTAGCTTGTTTTCAATTTATTTACTTGGGCTAAATGCTGAGAATGCTATGGATAAGTCATGTCCCCACCCTAAGAAAGCTTATGGATAAGTCATGTCCCCACCCTAAGAAAGTAGAGAAACAACCATTTCTTACTTGGTTTCATCCAGAATGATCCCAAACACGACCCTGTAGTATAAGCGCCTGACAACTAGCTCTCCTGTTGCAATGTTAGTGCCTGACATAAAGGTTTTGATTGCTGTGGCATCCGTTTCAATGACATCTATCTCGAACACACATGCTGCCAGCTCCACAGCTAGATACAGGCCTCCCCACCCATGAAGTTCCCCTGTGAGGAAGCCTTGGGCAGCCTAGATAATTAGCTGCTTGGGTGATCCTGCTTTCCACTCCCCGCCCTTACACTCTCGCTCTTCTGTTTTAAATTCATGCGTAAAGCCTGAACCGTGAAGGCCCAGGCCCTGGGCATTCTCAGACAATAGCACCACTGCTCATGGATGTGAAAGCCACCTCTGTAGTGTCAAGATCCCATTCTACTTGGCCTGTAACATCGGCAGGTCTTAGGATGACACGTCCCACTTCAAAGTAGAAGCGTGTAAAGTCTTGTCATGGAACGTTCTGTGCAATTCCCAAAGGCCTGGCAAGACCTTCCTACGTGGCGTCCAAACTAGGTTTCCGAAGCGAGGCTTTGTGTCAGCCATGTCAGCACCCAGGGAATGCTGCTGACCCGAGAGAGCTGCTCGCGATGCTCCCCAGGGAGGAGGCTCAGGGCGAGGTGCGCAGGACAGCGGGCCAACAACCAGCTCAGGTCTCCTCGCTAACTAGTCCTCTCTTTGGTGGAGAACTAGTTCAGCAATCCCTTCATCCGGAAATGGTTCCCAGTAAGATATGGTTCTATTTCCCAATTCCAGAGCCTGCTGGTCTGAGGTTTTCATGCTCCATCAACAGAGCCTTTTTCCTGAGTGCTGGGTTCGTTTCTCTGCAATGTGGGCTCACCTACACCTTATCATTAAAGCTGCCCAAGCCTCAGTCCAACATGGGCTCATTCTCCTGGGCCACGGAAGGCCTCCCATAGTCATTCGGAATTAGAGAAGACTGAGGCCCTAGCAAAATAATCAGGGCAAAAGCCAGAGGATCCAGCGTTGGAATGACCGTCTTCTGGTTAAACCACCACAATGCAAGACTCCTCGAGACTCAATCACTCAGGGAAATCCTCTACTGTGTGGTCGAACAGAGCTTTCCTCAAGCAGACTGATGGTATCGAGATTGGCCAGGATGATCTCTGGGCTGCTCAATCTGTATCTAAGACGGAAGCATGCCCGTGCAGTGGGATGTGGCTAGAAAGCTGATGCAGAGGGTGAAGGTCCGTATGTCACATTAGACAGTTTGGTTTGATAATGCCCATGAAGCCCAGTGAAGTTTTTTGGGGGCACTTAAGGAATATCCTCTGGATACTGCCAGAGGACAGTGAGCTACAGACCAAACTAAAGGCTACTCCAAAGTGGCTGCTGAATTCCTTGTCTCTTACAAGGTGAAAGCAAGCATGGGGAAAGGCAGCCATACCCCCAAAGTGGTCCTCCACAAAATCTGGTAAATAAAGTTACCCTTTGAGTGTTATACGAATTAGTCTTTCTGTGATGACATCTTTAGCTGGATGTGTGTCCTTCTAGTTGAGTGTGAACACAAGCCATTCTTAATATTTCACGACAAAGAAATACTGGCAACAAAAAGAGTTTCTGGAATAGGATTAATTCACAGGCCTGGAAATGATATTCACCCAAACTTACTCAACTCAACGATGGCTCATCAACATGTACCGAACATCTATTTTATGCGGACTTAACGCTAGGTGTTGGGAATGTAGAGATAAGTAAGAGGGGGCCTATACAGTTCAGGAGCTCACAGTCCAGTATGGAGACAGAGCAGAAGAAACAATTACTATGGTGAGGAAATGCTATGACAGAGGTAAATATGGATGCTACGGAGGTTCAGAAGAGAAGTAGCTGAATCCATCCAGAGTTCAAGGAAGACTTCTTAGAGATAATGATGGGTGGTTAAGAGGAAGACAACTTAACCCTGATGCAGGATGAGCTGAGGACAGGTGACTGTAGTCACTGTGGCCCGCCATGATGCAGAACCCACTCTGACTCTACTCGGTGTGACCGCAGAATCCGGAAACGTCAGATCAGAGCAAATGGCTCTGCAATGCCAGGAAGTAACAGCACAATCTCTAAGGTTTAGAGTTCAAAGGACTGACTAAGTGCCACTAGACATGCGGAAGCTCAATCTGATTTAAAAACAAAGTACTGACCAACTCAAGGAGCTACAAGAGGCACGTCGTGGAGACACATGGGGCGTGTATCATCTTGCCGCACCATCTTTGTCCATAATTGTCCCAGGGGGGACTGTAGAACCTCCGCTCTCTTGCTTATCTGGAGAGCAACACCATGTATGGCCACGTCATCCTCACACCAGGAACCTGATGATGTGTCTGTGTGAAGGCACTTAACCCATCACAGAAAAGCCAAGCACAGAGTGAAAAGGTCACTTGTGGGAAGGTGTGAGATGTGTGGCGAAAGCCAAATCGCAGAAGAGTTACCCATGCAGGCAAAGCCAAGTCAAGCAAAATGCAACATGGGCCGTCCTGCCTGCTCGGGCATTTCATAAGCCCACACTCAAGAGTGCTAGCAGAACCCAGAGATCAAAAATTATGAGCTATTTAACTTGGCCTCCAGCATGACTAGCTCTTTTGTGACTTGGCTGTTCTTGGGGATGTCACACCTTGATTCTATTGGGCTTTACCGAAGAATATTTTTTTAGGTGCATTTTATACTTGCAATGACATAGTCCTTTCTGTTTAGAGAAATAATTAAAGAAGAACCGGTAGAAGATATATTCATTCTAGCTCATTATTTCAGGAAAAATGCTGCTTTGCAAAAGGTTGTACTACAGGAATACAAGCTCCGATGAGCTCTGCTGTTGCACATAAAGCCATCCTTTTTCTCCCACTGCATCAAGCAGTGGACCTGACCAGAACTAGGAGACATTAAGGAACCAGGAGGATGGCAGAGTAATCCTTAGGCTAACATGAGGAGCATTCATTTTTGGCTTCAGCCATCCTGGATGCCCACATCACAAAACTCAAGAGGATGAGATTTACAGGTTTTTAAAGCCAAAGACTTTCCTCTGTTCCAAGGAAGCACAGATTTCACAGACCGTCCAGGCACAGAACGAAGTGCTGCTGTGATCGGAGGAGAACAGGAAGCTGGCCTGACGACAGGACCCAGAAACCTGGAACAATGAGAAATGAGCAGAGGCTTCTGTAGAGCCTGGAGGCTGTGACTCTCCAAGGGTCTGGTCTTTTAACTCAGCAGATGACAGAATGAAATTCACTCTCATTTGATTTCTACTGACCCCCTCCACTGGAAACAGAGCTTTTGTTACTATCTTTCGCTTCTAGAGAAGCTACAGTCTTTGGGCCACAGCCAATGTTTGTCCTGCCATGCCACGGAAGGCAGCACACAGGGAACACGCCTAGATACTTTTGAGGCTTTGGTTCTATCACTTATTAGCTTTAAATGGAGATTATAACCTACCTCTTAGATTGTTGCAAGAGCATGTAATCAAAAGCCCTACTTTCAATGAAAGGTGTATAACAAGCCCTTGATAAATGCTAGTTATGCTAGTATTTGTCCATCTGTCCTACTGATAAGAAAGACGCGATTAGAACAGCATGGCTGCCTGCTCCATTCAAACTGGACTGAGGAGCTCTAAACCAGTGAGAATCTTGCCCGGGTCAGACTGCAGCTGGTGGGAGCACCTCTTGGTAAACCGGGCTACCTGGGACTGTCAGCTCGATGTCTCACAGGGTCACTCATGAGGGTGACACAGTGTGTGCGGGCGGAACCGGCAGTCTGTCTGAGCCCCAGCCCCGCCTCTGCTCAGCTGTATCATAGTCTCAGACCTTTCTGGGCCTCAGTTTCCTATCTTTAAAGTAGAGATGTCACAAGAGGTGACTTCTAACATCTCTACTACCTCTGACGCTCCATGAAAGACAGCTGGGCCGTGTCCATGATTTTTGTTCCATCTTTGCAGTATATTGTTTTTAAACAATAAGTGAAAAGCAAGATCAGCAATATGCTGACAAATTTCACTGTAGAAAGTCAGCCTTGAAACCTGGCTATCTCATCTCTGCCTAAGCACTTCTAAATTCTTCTTGATTAGTTTTTGTTTTCTTCTTTACAGCCACGCCACTCTGACAAATATAAAACCCCAAGGAAATCAGCTATCCTTAAGCATTCGGCAGTGAAGATCCTGGATTTGGAACCAGAACCCAGTCCCTTCACTTCATGGCATGTGTCTTCTCTGAGCCTCAGTTTCCTTCACCTATAAAAAAAGAATGATAGCTCCCTTTTACTTATGGAAGTTGAAGGACTTGATTGCTTGGGTTTAAGTAGTATTTATATCCCATATAAATATGTTCCCCTAGTGGGTTATAATACTCAAGGACCAGAGGAGTTTTTCTTTTATATTCTTGATGATACATAGTACAGTATTTGAGTCACGATTGGTGCTAAAGTAATTATGAGTTGATTTAATCTGATAAGGATGAAATATTTTCTTTATTCACTTTTTTAATTTACAAAATTACATCTTGCTTGAAGTCACAAAACAAAATGCCAAGGTATATTCAATAAAATACTTTTTTTCCTGACAAGCTATTGTCGTTTAGTATGTATCTTCCCAGATTCTTTTCTTAAGCCTATTTAGCCCACTTACACGTACATCTACATTCACATAAGTTTTTATTTCTTCATTTTATTAGTTTTAACCCCAAAAGTGATAATACTATCCATATTATTCTATAGATAGCTTTTAAAATTTAATTTCATTTATCCCATATCTGGCTGTATCTATTGCATAGAATGGATGTACTATGATTTTTATTCAGTTCTCTACAGATAAACATTTAAGTCACTTCTCTTTTATTTACTTATTTTGCCAATTCAAACAACACTGAAATAAAAATTTTAAATAGATATTTTGGCCACTTGTAGATATTAAATCTTAGCTAACCCTAGAGCTAGCCTTTATGGGTTGAGTCTGCTGGAAAATTATGTTGGATTCCAAAGATAGACTTGGCTCTTAGGGACCCATCCAAGCTCCTTCGGCTCCCTCATAATGCTCGAATGCACAAGGCTTACTTAACAGCTGCCACCGGCCCTGGTTCCCCCAAATGGATCGTCTGTGGGCTTCAGCAGACCTGAGCGTGAACACACTGGGTGCTGGCTCCAGTGACCTCTGTCTGGCTTCCACAGATGCAGAGGGCAGCAGCGGGTTCTTCTGCCCCTAACCATACATAGACAATTTTAGCAACAGCTTGCCTGGCATCTGTCTCACCAGGTTCTTAATCTCAGCACCATTAGTAAGTGACACCATAAATAAGATCACCGGTGAGTGCCTGGAATCTTGGGATGGGCCAGGAATTTGACCTGGAGATTCTGGGGGATCTGACAAGAGCAGCCTGGTGGTAAATTAATATCTGTGACAAAAAAAAAAGGGTGACTCTAGCACATAGCTGAGTGGACACGCAGGTTTCCCAGCCTGGAGGTGCTCCATAAATAAGATAAGGTTTCCTGACCTATCTCTGGGATTATCTGTAGTCATGGTTACAGCATGTGGTGGCTACAAGTCCCTTCTGTGACTAGGGGAGTGGGGCTTCAGGCTTTAGGCCAAAGGTAGCAAACTGCTGGTGTGTTGTTAGTAAACATGTAAAATGCTAAATATTAAAAAAAATAATTTACTGACATTTAAAAACTGTGAGATTTTAGATAAAAGTCTGGATTTTTGGTATCTCTTAGGAAACAAGCACAGGAAGATTCGTTAACATCGAGGCCACAGTTCCCCGTGGGTGCTGAGTAGGCTGCTCTTCCTCTTGGGAAGGCTCGTGAATTCTCCAGTTTGACAGTCTTCATCTGGTCTGTGTCCCTGGCATTTGAGTCTGTAACTGCTAGCCTCTGGCTTGGATGTGGTGACACTGACCACTCAGAAAGTTTTTGCTTGTTATTGCTAAGTAGAGGGGCTATGAATTTATCACACATAGTATGACAACCTGCAGGGGCTCCCACTTCTCAAATACTTCCTTCTTCTATTTACCCAGAGGGGAAAAATGCCAACCTTAAGATTCATTTGATGATAAGTAACAGGCAACATTTATCCTAGCAGAATTATTATCCCCATCACACATACAAATAGACTGAGGCCCAGAGAGGTTAAGTAGATTGCCCAGGGTCACAGAGGTAGTAGGTAGCAAAGGCAATATTTGGAGCCAAGTAGTCTCTCTCCAGAAGTTGTGCTTGGAATCACCAAACCTCACTGCATCAGTCCCTTCCAAAGACGGAAATGCCTCCAGGCAGAGACGTGCAGTGTTGGGCTGACACCGAAAGATAACTGACAGCTATATCCTTAGCTGATAAGTCCACGAGGGCAGAGCATGGGCCTGACGGAGGGTAGGCAGCGTACTGAGAAGAATTTTCCCGATGAAGATCATGACTGCACAGAAAGGGGCACGTGGGGAGCCCTGGTGTTTAGGAGGGCAAAATTCAAAGAACAGAGTGGATACAAGAAATACGGACTTCTGATAAAGAGCCGATGGTCCATCCAGAGGACCCAGTGGAACCAAGGATCACTAACACGATCGGGGGGTTTAGGTGAAAGATGCGGGGTGAGGCTGGGGTCGACATGAAAGTACAAGATGAGCCGAAGCTTGTGAAAAAATTAGCAAAACTCCTTTTGCTAGAATATGCTTGATCATTTAGGTAAACGCTTAGCATGTACAACAGACGTGAGAGGAGGCAGGTACTTCAGTTTCTGCCAAGTTCTCCTTTTCCTTCACTAGGGACAAGTGTCTCACTGCTGTAACGTGAACAACAGATCGGATTAAAATGGCCAGGTTAGGTGAGAAGACAGAATAAGGGCCCTAAAAATGAAGTAGGCCTGGCTCGGTGGGTGGGCAGAACCTATGTTTTGGAGTCAGACAGTCTTGGGTTTGACTCCTGACTCAGCCTGGCTCTAGTTGTGTAACCCTTGGTCGACTTTCTTCCCTGAACCCCCATTTTCGTGCTTAGGAATAAATGAGAGATGTGTGTTAGGTGTCTGGCACATAGCAGACCCTCGGCACACAGCTGAGCAGACACGCGGGGTTCCCAGCCCGGAGGTGCTCCATAAATAAGATAAGGTTTCCTGACCTATCTCTGAGATTATCTGTAGTCATGGTTACAGTATTTGGTAGCTACAAGTGCTTTCCATAACCAGCGGAGTGAACTTTGGACGTCAGTTCAGTTCTTTAGAGCCAGATGAATCAGACCCTGAGTGCCAGAAGATCTTAGAGATGAGATGAGGAAACTATCATTGGCAACAGTTAAAAAATCACGAATACTGAGAAAGGTCCCAGAGAACCTGGAAGAGGGCAGATGTCATTATTTTGAAAGATTAGTTAGAAGAAAGAGGGTTTCAATACTATAGACGTAGTGTCAAAACCAGGCAGAATTCTGGAATATATTAATAAGCAGATGGTTTGAGAGAAAGACAGCAAATGGTTTAGAAAAAACAACAGATGTTTTAGGAAAAAACAGTAACAATGACTAGGTTTCAGCCCAGGACTGTTAAGAAAAGGTTATTCCAAGCAAACCCCATTTTAACTTTTCATCATAACTACTAAACTACTTGATTAGGAGAACACTATGGAGTAGCTCATCACACCACTGGTGTGACATCTGACAAGGATTTCAAGATACTTTGTTGACAAGAGGATGAGACTTGGGTTGAATGACAACAGTCCACTCTTGGGGAACTCTGACTGTTGGAAGGTCAACCACTCTCAACTCTCGAGGGAGGCCCCCGTCCATGCCACAGGATTCTCCGCTTGGCCTTATCAGCAATTGAGATGAAAACAGAGTACGTATCAGAAAGATTCACAGTTCATACAAGAAGTTAACAGAGCAAATGATGCACTGAACGAGAGAATCAAGACACCAAAATATGTTGCTAAGCTTCAAAATGGACCAATAATGAAAACAGTAAGCTTACTGGAAGTGCTTATTTACTTTTAGTTTTAAATTTTAAAATGTTCAGTTCTTGAAAGTATAGAAAGGGGAAGAACTATGTGGAAGGAAGCACATGTAAGAAATAGGTTTTTCCTTTTCTTTTCCGAGTTGTTGACTGGAATTTCAATATAAGTCAAAGTATGCAGTGACTCCTTGAATAGTGATTCAATTCCAGGCTGCAGTGACTAGAGCAAGTGAGGTAACGATGACAGGCCCCGTGAGACGCCGCCTGCAGCGGGAGCAGCTGCAGCAGTGACAGGACCCGCGGTGGCGGTAGCGACACTGGTGACGGTGCTTGTATTCACTGAGGACTTTGTCTATACCTGCTCTGTGTTCTAACGTGAATGAATTAGCTTAACACACGTAACAGCATTAGGCCGATGGCTGAAATAACTCTAAAACCTCAGCGACCTAATACAATTCTATTCTGTGTGTGTCACACACCTGCGTGTAGGTCAGGTGAGAGCGGGAGTTGGGGGGTTCAGTCACACGGAGACTCGGGTTCTTTCTCTCTTGTGGCTCCACCCTCCCCTAGGTCCTCAGAATGATCTCCACTCAGCAGGCAGATGAGAAGAGAGAAGGACGCTCCCACACAAGAACGTCATGCGGAAAGAGAACAGTTATGAAAGTGGTGTGTGTCGGTGACTTCTGCCCGCCTGCCGTCGCCTGGGGCACATGGCCTCTCAACTGCGAGGGCGACCAGGCACACTCCAGCCGCACGCCCAAGAGATGAACAAGTTCTCACAATCGCGACTATTTCCTTGAATACTTGATGCATACCTATGAGGTAGGTACTACTATCACCCCATTTTAAAGGCAGGAAACACACATGCAGCAGTGGCACAGTTCAGATCTATGTGTTATACTAAAGAAGAATAATGGCAAGTTATATGTTTCAAAGAAATGGGACTGGCCTCTTTATAAGATGTCATGTGACTTTGTTTACGTATAATGAGGAAAGAAGAAGACAAATGGATGCTAGGATCAATATCTTCAAGTAACTGAAGAGTTGAATTGAATTTGAAGTAAAAAAGACAATTTTCTAGATGTTGAAGTCACAATTCCTGGCACTGCTTCTAAGAGCGCTTGCCCCTGAGAGTTCCTGTGGAGACAGAAGGCGTGTCTTTGAGGGACAGTTAAGGGGACTCCCACACGGGTAGGAGTGTTGGTTCCATGATTTTGTGAGGTGGGAAAAAAAAGACACTGCGCCTATTTAAACTTGTTGCCGTGGGCCTCCACTTTCTCATCTGGCATCATGCATGGAAACAGGCTTTTACAAATTTACCGTGCAAACACAGTAAAATTTCTTTAATTTAGATTAATGGAGCAGGGTGTGTATGTGTGAAGCTGTGGGGGCGGTGGCAAAGAGGAAGCAGGGTCTAAGAAAGCTGGTTTGAATTAGGTATTAAGAATAAGATAATAGTTTTAAAAAGAAATATGGTTTTATCCTATTATTTTGAACTCAATTAAATCTTACCTCATTTTGTATGTGTTTTTAGTGAATAAGCCTAACTTTATTGTACATGTTCCTCTTAGGCAAGTAAAGCAATGCTTTACATGAATAAATGGTTTTTATTTTTCATTCAAGTGAATTAACAACAAATTTTTCCATATTCTTATTTTTTTCCCCTCTGCTAATTGGTTAGACCATCTTTAATATACGCTAGAAGGACAAATTAAGTTTCAAGCCCTGTTCTTAGCACTAAAACCTCTGAATTAGGGACATCTGAATTAAGAACATTTGAGTGAATGAGAAACATATAAGTAATTTTGTTCCTTAGGCACTTCTTTGAAGAATTTCTACCAAAACTTCACTTAGGTAAAAACAATACAGTAAAACTGAATTACTCTGAAAACATTCCGTTATTTGGGTTCATGCCTAATTAGGAGTAGACCTCTTATTCTCCCCTCCCTCCCTCTTCTCAGCCCTCCATCTGCTCACTCTTGATTAATTAAGTTTGACTGCTCTTTTGGAATCTTTCCTGCTTCCTCCCACGAATGGCGGCAGTGAGGACGAATCCCAGGCTCTGGAGCCCTAAGCAAGCTTGGGGGGACGTGCATGGAGGGCTCTGAAGTGCCAGAGCCGTGGTCTGCTGACATGACTAACACTTCCTGAGATTCATCTGAAGGACTTCGTCGGTGGTGTGCGGACCCAGCCTCACTAGGGTGAGGCAGGAGGCCTGGGCTGGAGTTCTGGCTCTGCCGTCACAAGCTACGGAAATCTGGGCAACTGGTTTAACCTTTCTGAACCTTAAGTCCATTTTAAAAATGGGAATGAGAAGATCACCCAATCTATCTTCACACATGTCTCACGAGTGACGAGTCAACACTACAGTGAATGTGAACCCTCTCTGTAAGTAAGAAGTTCTTTCCTCTGCCCTTACCCACATCTCTGTCTTCCTTTGTTTTTTTTTTTTTCCTTTTCTTTAAAAATTAGTTTATGGACCATCACAGCCAAAAGATACTTAACTTTTGAACAGTTTCCCCTGAAGGACCTTTTGACGCATGGATGGAGCCATGGCTCCACGACTGAGTGGGTCTCCAGAAACCAGAGCGGAGCTTGGCAGGGAGGGACGCAGTCTGCGGAAACACTTTTCTTCCTCGAGACACAGGGCGAAAGTGCCTTTGGCAGACTGACCTTGGGCGTCTAGGGCCAGGCAGAGCCGCCAATTCCAACAGGACACTGTCCTGATCTTTGAGAAAACAAGGGCTCACGTTCCAGGGAGGTGCTGGCCTAAGTGAATTCCTTGCAGATAAGAGGCAAGAGCAGATCTGGCTTTGGCACCAACGTGAAGTGAAGTCCGATGTGGGAGCTATGGCAATGCACCCCGAAGCTCTCTGGATACAGGGAGTGAGTGACCAAGGGCCTCAATGCTGCGCCTCCCACGATGTTCCCGCTAATGACAGAGCATGGCTAGGGGACGAGGAGAGACCACTCCGGGGAGACGTGGGACTCAGCTGACAGCTGCCTCCAGCGGGCTGAAGGGTCCCCACTGGCCTTGCCGACGCCTCCTGAGATCGCACAGGCGTCGAGGGCACTTCCACCAGAGTCTGACTTAGTTCCTGGTCTGAGCGCCACTCGGTCTGATGGCTCTTCCATCCCTTTTCCTGGCTCCCTCCAATTTCACTCACACAGGCGTTTCCTCTAATAAAATCTTTGCTCATTTAATCCGAGTTGGACTTCTGCTTTTCAGAGGACCTGGAATAACACATTTGGCAGATCATGTAAAACTCTGGTTCAATTTTTTTTTTTTTTTTTTTTTTTTACATCTTGCAAATTGGGAGAGTTGGGGGAAAGAGAGAAGAGCTAGAATCTTCTACAGAGACTTAGTTAGTGTCTATCTCTACCATATGCCAGGCACTGTCACCTACATTATTTTACATAATTGTCACATCAACTTTACTGTGGCAGGTAGTGCTACTGTTTTACAGAAGAGGAAGATGAGGATCAGAAAATTAAATCACTAGTCCAAGGTCGCTGCAGTCTGGATTTGAACCCAGGTCTCTTCTGGCTTCAAGGTTATGTTTTCTCTACAACTTTCTCTCCTTTTCTGGCTGCTTAATCGTGAGGATCCAATGAGATAACAGATGTGAAAGCATCTTGCAGTTGATTGCAGTCAGAACCATTGTGTAAGTTGCAGGTCCAGTGCAAAATGAAAATTTGAGGCTCCTTGCTTGAAATTTATTGAGAATTCCAGGATGGCAGAGCAGAGAATTAAACCAACTGTGGGACCATGAAACCAGCCCTGGTAACAACATAATTGTTAATAGGCAATCAAATTGAGTTTGTAGAAAAGTTTCTAGAAGAATAAATAAATAACTTAATTGTTCAGAGAGATAATGTGGACTAAAATTCCTAGCTCCCTGGGACTCCCAGTGCCACAGAAATGGTCTTTGGCTATCTCTGAGAGAAGTCAGCATACATTTAAAACAAAGACAGAGAGGTCTGAGCCAAAAGAATTCAACAATGTTTATCAGAAAGAATGGGACAGAAGGCCAGATGTGCCTGTAGCAATTCCTTAACAGCTCCAGTTTCTGGTGCTGGATGCCTAGGCTTCTTCCAAAGACATCCACGGCCCATCTCTGCTCCAGGCCCAAGCTCGCAGAAAAGCCCAAGACCTCTGCCCTCCCCAGTGAGCTACACAAAGCTCTGCCTGCTTAATGAGTTATGTGCCTTTTGACACAGCTGGCTTTCTTGAGGGCATTGCTGCTTTCTTTCAAATGTGGGTGAATCCTATTTTTGATCTAGCAGAAATTAACACCCTCTTTGTGGATGGGTGGCACTATGGTTCTGTGCTTTAGACTCAAGCAGCCCCATGAAGGGCCCCTGGTTGTAGTATGAGTATGACATTTTAAGGCAAGCAGTACACCAGCATGATCTCTCCTGTGGCTGGGGCCATCTTCATCGGATCAGGCACCCATCTGTCTGGAAAAACCTCCATGAGCCTCTGTAAGGCAGTGCAAGGCGTACATGTACACGATCCTGGCCCTCGGTGCAGTTCGTTTCCAGTGAGCATACGGATCCTCTTAAACTGGGCAGGGAAATCCATCAGCATCGTCCTCTCCTGCTTGGCTCTGACCTTCCACTTTGAGCTTTTGACATGGTTAATAAGAGCTACTCTGTCATTTAGTGGCATAAAAGCTGGTGACAGCCTGGAGGAAGGCAGTCATGAATCTTACAGTTATTGGATGGTGGGGACCTTGGCTGTCCACCCTTGTGCCTTCGGGCAATCTAGCACCAGCCTCATCTTGCACCGCCTCCTCATTTGTTCTCTGTGCTAACTAATGCCATGCTGCTTTACACTTGTTTACTCCTGCAGAGACCATTTAATTGGCCTGGGATACCCCTGTCTGCTTGTCCACACAAGGGACAGCTACTTCTTTAAGATGTTGTTCAGAAATGTCAACTGCTCGCTCCATCCTCCAGGCTCTCATTCCCCTCTCTGAGTACTATCTCACATACAGCCATCATTCATTTACATATTGTCATCCCAAGTAGTGCGTGAGAGCTTAAAGAACTGGCATTGTTCTTCCTGGTCTCTGTGAGCTTGAGGACAGCAGTGTCCAAACCACAGTAAATTTTCACTAAGTGATTAATGAATAAGAAGTGAATGAATGAATCAGCCTGTATCCAGAATTCCTGTCCCAGCCTCCATCCACAGAGTCAAGTCATTCGTTAGGGCCATCTTCTCTTATTTAGTGAAAATGTAGACATTACTTCTATATAACGAACTGTAGACCATCCTCAGCCTTTTCCTCTCACAGAAAAACAATCCTTGTCTCTTTAATATCATGCGGGTCTTATGTTTCAACCCTGCAGCTACATCCAAGGTTCTTCCTGGAAATTCCTACAGGAATGAGTTATACCAATAACAGGGTTCATCTTTCCAGCTCACTTCCTGATATTCAGGAGGCCAGGGCGCAGTCAGTATGGCTTGACAGAGCAAGAAGTATCCAGCTCTATAAAGTTCTGCAGGGTGCATGTGTCTGGTTTGGGTGAGAAGTATTTCTCCAAAAGATCAAAAGGGATCTATGTCTTGAGACCCAGGATAAAGTAAATCAATGTCATCAATAATTCTATAAGTGATACTTGTTTAAGGATTGCCAAAGGCGTTGTTCAGAGTCCATCCTGTCTTGTCTTCACTGAGGACCATGGGGAAGTCATTTTGTAAGAGGCGGATGCTGGCACATCACCTTGGTACTGTTTAAGATTTCAGAGGAACATGAAAGATGATCGAACTGTAAGACTATGACCAAGCCTGTAACAAATGGGAAGAAAATTTACAAGCCAGAAGTATTTCTTTAGCATAGATCTTTTGAATGGAGAAATAAAAGACATGCCTGGGGAGAAAAAAGAAGAAATCCCAAATGTACGACTGAGAAAACGCAGATGTCCAGTTCTCCACGCTGTGCATGTCTTCCGCCTGTAATGCATGCACAAGTCTCCTATGTGCTGGGGACTGTACAACAGTGGGTGGTTTGTTTCCTTGGCAAGATCTAGGTCTTTACACCTGTATGCCATGAGTGACAGAGGAGGCTGCCATGACTCCATGGAGGTGTGTGAGCTCCCTCCGTGTTCGATCACTTGGCTTCTTAGTGCTCTCAGCGGCAGAGCAGGCAAGACTGTGGGAGGGAGCAATGGGACCTCGTAATTGTCCCAAGGTAATTTCTGAGATGAGTTGGAACCCATTAGTGGCACAGTCACATGGGCTTCTGAGGAGGGGCTAAAAATCTGTCCTATGGCTGACCGTGAGGGAGAAGAGAGGCGGGACTGTGCAGAGGAAACTCACATTTGTTAGCTCTGTCCTGATTTCAGATCTCTTGTCTCTTTTGTAGACTGTGTCAGAACACAGTGGCTAATTTTTGGTTTGAAAAATATAGTTATGACCAACATGGGTAATTTCAAAGGGCACCATCTACCCTTCAGATGTCCGTGTGCGTCTCCCTCATGGATCTCTTTGAAATCTGGTATCTGAGAGGAGCAGCGTACTTCAAAGAAGCGTTCTCCAATAAACTGTTGATAGGTGTTTATTAAAAACTGGGGTTATGGTTTAATAAATATTGGGGGCTCTGAGTTAAACAAAGTTAAACACACAGCTTTCCTCAGGGACCTCTCGGAGCCCTTCATTTGCTAATAGAAACTGTGACTCTGAGACCAGACGTGTGGTATCACCAAACTTATCACCTAAGGAGACTCACTGCCCCGGACATCTTTTGCTACAATCATTCAAAAGAACCCTCTTTAGAAAACAGTTTGATAAAAGAGCATTCTTATAATTTGTCATCCAAGCCAGGACAATTTTGAGAGAAAAAAGGGAAACATTACATCAACGCAAGTGTAAACTAGAACTGTCTCAGGTGAACAGGGGACATCGGGTCACCCTTCTTAGGAAGCACAGGCCTAGCTTCTCCCAGACCTGGCTAAAGGGATGCCCTGGAGCACCGGGAGTTTTAGGGAGGAGGTGGTGTCGACAGAGACGGTGTGAGGATACAGGAGGCACCGACAGCAGGTTCGGCTGACTTAGAGGTGCTCCGTGCACGGTGAGGGAGGGGGACTCTGGGACGCTCCCTGGCAGAGCTGCCAACAGTGGCCCTCAGTGACGAAGCGGGGAAATGTGCTGCCCTCCTCGGGCCAGGCCTTCCGCTGCTCAGCCGACCCTGCCCGAGCCCTGGAGTAACATGCCCGCCAGTGACATCAGGTCTCCTTCTGTGTGAATGCCCATGACCCCGACTTGTAAAACGGCCAATTGCAAAAACAAACAAGCAGTTTCGAGGACCCTGGGAAAAGAGGATGCCATTTCACCCAAGATCTGCCAAATCAAACAGTCTGGGAAAAACGAAACAAATAACTTTCTGAGGCCGAACGAGGAACGGCAAGTGTTTCTCATCCAGACCTCCTCTGGGCCTCGTCTCTGACGGGCCAGTGGAGCCTGGTCATGCAGAGGTTGCTGCGCTTTGCCCGGTGGACCAGGCCCGGTTCACAGCTGTCTTAGATGGCCTGGGTTTCCTCTGAAGGGCTGGATCTATTCCACGTAGCACTGTGCCCATTTCCTCCTGCCTACATCAGACAATTTTTCAAATCTTCCAGCAGCCGAGACCTTGCGTTTATTCTGCCTGACTCCAACCGTGGGCCTGAACTAGAGGGAGGCCAGCGGACCACCACCCCAACCTCCTTCCTGCTTGGATCAGAAGCAGGCAAGCTCCTGGTCATTCGTTAAGATGAGGATCAGTGGAGTAGGGTGGGTCCTATTCTCCATACTACTGGCACCCTTACAGGAAGAAAAGACACAGACACAGAGATACACCAGAATGAAGCCACGTGACAATGAAGGCAGAGGTCGGAGCAATGTGTCCACAGTTAAAGAAATGCCAAGGACTGCCAAGAAGCACTGAAAGCTAGGAAAGAATGTACAACAGACTCTCCCTCAGAGCCCACCAGAATGAACCAGCCCTCTGACACCCCGATTTCAGACTTCCGGCCTCTAGAACTGTGGGAGAATAAATTCCTGCTGTTTCAAGCCTCCTAGTTTGTGGTGCTTTGCTATGGCAGCCCTAAGAACTAACAGAGCTTTGCTTTAGGGTAGCACTGTCTGACAGAAATACACTGTGACTCACATAAGTAATTTAAAGTATTTTACTAGCTGCATAAGAATGCTAAAAGGATAAATAAATTTCGATAATATACTTTATCTAACCAAAATTTAAGTTACGCAACATGAATGTGCTGTAGAGGTCTGTACAACACTGCGCCTGAGTTTAACAATACTGTACTGTGCGTTTAAAATTTGTGTTAAGAGGGCAGGTCTCATGTTAAGTGTTCTTACCACAAAGAAAACAAACAGCAACAATACAACAAGGCCTGAGGAAGCTTTTGGAGGTGATGAATATATTTATTACCTTGACTGTGGTGATGGTTTTATGAGTGTATGTATATGTCCAAACTCATCAAGTTGTATATATTCAATATGTAAAATTTTTCTTAGATCAGTTATACCTCAATAAGATGTTAAGAATCAGGCAAAAATTGAAAAAAGTTAACATATAATAAACAGAATTAGTAATGCTATATTTTACAAATCTTTTTTTTTTTCCATAGCAAGTCTTTAAATTTGATGTGTATTTGACACGTACAGCACATCTCAAATTCAGATTAGCCATTTTGAGTCTTCGACTGCCCCATGTGACCAGTGGCTCCGTTTTGGGTGGTGCAGTGCTGAGAGGCTGGCGTGCACTGCGCTGCTGCAGTGAAGGCAGGACGGGGAGCAAGAAGGAAGACCTTTGCCCTCTGTGCTGTGCCTTCTGCTGCTTTCTCAGTTCCTACTGATTTGTCTTAAACACAAAGCTCTTCAAATACCCAGTGCTTCCCTA
The DNA here is from genome assembly GCA_004027375.1 of Macroglossus sobrinus. Lineage (NCBI taxonomy): Eukaryota > Metazoa > Chordata > Mammalia > Chiroptera > Pteropodidae > Macroglossus > Macroglossus sobrinus. Next base: position 273,389 of record PVKZ01001409.1, on the reverse strand, counting down.
CTAGGGAACATCAGGCCCAGCCCTGCCCCTGGTACCACCGGCACATCCTGAGTAGATGGGATGGGGCAGAATTACTTCTCAGACACGCCGCTTTCTTACTCTTGTTCCAGGACACATCCTAAGACCTTCTCCTTGGCCTGGCTGAATCTCACTTCAGCCTCTGCTTTCTCCAAGAGACAAAAGATTCTCAGTCTTCTAGCCCCTTCCCAGAACCCCAGTTAGCCATCATCCTGAAGCATGTTCTTTCATTCCTCCCTCACACTGCTGCCCAGGAGTGAGGCAGCAAATGTGGGTCTGAGTCTGACACTGACAGATTCTCACGCTGATTCCAAAGAGATGCCCAAACCAAATGTTACAAAGACAAACCATATGGGAGCCCCAGCACTCTAGGCCATTAATACGAATTTTTAAATGACTGTGATTGATGGTGTAGCTCTTACAAGTCCAAGATCAATGAAAATGCACCTTGATCTTTTGAACTCCCTCGTTTTTTCTTGGATCCTTTTCCTGTGCAATGAGGCCTATTTCTGTGATGCCTGAAGGCATCTGGGGACCCTTCAATGGATTTGCCATCCATGCCCTTGCCAGCCAGCCTGCTGGTGGAGAGGCAGAGGGTAGGTGAGGGTCTTGAAAACCAGAATTCTCATCAGGTTAAATGCCAAACTGGGGCTTTCAAAGTTGAAATTCCACATCCTGCCTATAAAAGAACGCTGGGACAAATTAGGAACATCGCTCACCTTGTTACAGACCAAGGGGTGATAATATTAAGAAAAACATTTATGTTTCTGAGTTTGTTTCTGTGTGTTGATATACCTGGGCATAAAAGCTACCCCCACCCCCACCCACTGCATCGCACCAAAGTACTGAAGAGGGGCCTGGGAGAGAATATGCCTTACTTTGGAGTCTTGAACTCCTCCTGAAATCCGAGAGTCCCTCTCCTGATAATACATACATGAATACATTTTTCATGCAATTTCAGAGCATTCACAAACCTCCTGTAACCCGTCTGTGGACCCCACTCTAATGACAACTGGAGCAAGTAACTATGATGGGACTGAAGTAAGGCAGTCAAATTGAGGTAGGACACTGTAAAAAAGACAGGAAATCATAACTTTTTCTTGTTCTCTGTGTTTGTCTAAAACCCACAATGAGGTGAAAACTATACTATGAAAACTATGAGACATTGATGAAAGAAATTTAAGACAACACAAATAAATGGAAAGATATACCATGCTCATGGACTGGAAGAATTAATATTGTTAAAATGTCCACACTACCCAAACCAATACAGAGTTTCAATACAATCCCCATCAAAATACTAATGGCATTTTTACAGAACTAGATCAAAGAATCTTAAAATCTGCATGAAACCACAAAAGAACCCAAATAGCAAAAATAATTTTGAGAAAGAAGAACAAAGCTGGAGGCATCAATGCTCCCTGATTTCAAACTACACTACAAAGCTATAGTAATTAAAACAGTATGGTACTGGTATGAAAATGGATATATAGATCAATGAACTATAGATCAATGGAATAAAACAGCAAGCCCAGAAACAAACCCACACCTATATAGTCAATTAATCTATGAAAAAAGAAGCAAGAGAACACAATGGAAAAAAAGACAGTCTCTTCAGTAAATGGATTTGGGAAAACTGGACAGATACATGCGAAAGAATGAAAGTGTACCATTATCTTACACCATATACAAAAATAAATTAAAAATAGATTAAAGACTTAAATGTAAGACCTGAAACCATAAAACTCCTGGAAGAAAATATAGTAAGCTTTCTGATATCAGTCTTAGCAATATTTTCTTGGACCAGTCTCCTCAGGCAAAGGCAACAAAAGCAAAAATAAACCAACGTGATTACATCAAACTAAAAAGCTTTGCACAGAAAAAAACAAACTTATCAACAAAATAAAAAGGGTACCAACTGATTGAGAGAAAATATTAGAATCTTATACATCTGATAAGGGGTTAATATCCAAAATTTATAAAGAACTTACACAAGTAAATATCAAAACAAACAACTCAATTAAAAAATGGACAATTTGTATGGACGTTTTTCCAAGAAGACACACGGATGGCCAATAGGCACATGAAAAGATGCTCGGCATCACTAATCATTAGGAAAATGCAAATCAAAACCACAATGAGATATCGCCTCACACCTGTCAGTACAGCTGTTATCAAAAGATAAACAATAACAAGTGTTGGTGGGATGGAGACTGGAACCCTCACACACTGTTGGTGGGAATGTAAACTGGTGCAGTCACTATGGAAAGGAGGATGGAGCTTGCTCAGAAAATGAAAGAGAAAACTACCACCTGATCCCGTAATTCCACTTCTGGATATTTATCCAAAGAAAATGAAAAAACTAATTCAAAGAGATATATGCACCCAAAGAGATATATGTTCATGGCACCACTATTTACAACAGCCAAGATATGGAAGCAACCTAAGAGTTCATCCATAGATGAATGAATAAAAAAGATCTGGTAAATGACACAAAGATGGAACACTACTCAGTCATAAAAAGGAAAAAAAATCTTGCCGTCTGTGATTTCATGAATGGACTTATGATAAGTGAAGTAAGTTGGACAAGAGAAAGACAAATATCATATGATTTCACTTCTATGTGGAATCTAAAAAAACAAAACAAACAAACAAAGCGGAAACAGACCCAGATACAGGAAACAGACTGGTGGTTACCAGAAGAGAAGGGTTTGGGGGGCAGATGACATAGGTGAAAGGAATTAAGAGCTACAAATCTCCAGTTATAAAATAAGTAAGTCATGGGCACATAATGTACAGCACCAGGAATAGTCAATAACACTTTGGTGCTAGATGGTAACTAGACTTACTGTGGCGAACATTTCATAATGTATATAGACACTGAATCACTATGATGTATACCTGAAACTAAGAAGGTATTGCATGCAAATCATAACTTGAATTTAAAAAAAAGAAAGCCATAATAATGCTTTACAAAAGTAAGTTCCGTGATGAAATGAGTTTGGGAAACACTGTACCTTATTCTCCATTCCTAGTTTGGAAATTCACAATGAAAAATAGCACATTACGTGCTCTGAGAAATCGTGGAGAAGTGCCCAGTTAATGTGACTAGGGAATCTTATTTTTGTACAATCCCTCAAACATCTCTAAGGATACACTTTGGGAAACACTGACCCACATTAAATCTGGACCATCGTGTACAGACCACTCTCTACCTTGGTTTCCCCTAAGAAAACTGCTGGGTCCTACTCTGCTCTCCACTTCAAATACAGTATGTGCTCCAGTCCCTGCTGCGTCTGGCTGCCATGGCCATCCACACGCATGGCTAAGTGTGAGGAGGCCGGGCCACGACCGAGTACAGCCAGCTGCCTTTTCTGCGCAGGAGGCACTGTGCACACTGTATTCTGCTATGGAGGGCGCCATTCTCATAGGATACAGCGTTACCAACGCCCCCTGGACCTGTGCCGTGGGGCAGGACTGGAACGCAGACTTGGTTCTCAGCAGTGCTCACTGGCCTTTGTTCTCTCTTCCGTTTGTGGACAACCAGGATGTCTCTTTGGTGGCAGCTGTCTGGAGCCACCCAACAAGAAGTACAGTTGTCAATCTGTGTGGGAGACCTGGTTGGAAGAGGGCCAAAGAAAAAATGTCTCCAAGAAGGTGGCCTTGAAGGTGGGCCTTGACCAACATGAGGGATTTAATTTGCCAGGGAAGGCCCTCCTTGGCAGAGGGGATGGCGCGAGCAAGGGCACAGGGGCTGTAGTCCAGTAGAACCACTGGTCCACGCAACACATACTGGAAAGTGGAGCTACACAACTGAAGGGCACTTGACTGCACCTTTCATGGTTCGTACTTGGGAGAAGGCTGCGGCGGCATACAAACCGTTGTGGCACAGTAGCAAACAAAGGACTTGACAGAGCTAGGTGTTTGGCAGCACGTCCCCCATCCTCCTTCAAAGATTATTACCTGGACACCTGCCAAACATGGCTTCCCTTCTTCCCTTTTTAAAACTTCTTTTTTTGGTTAACTGTTAAACCCTGGGTATTCTGTGGGAAATGTAATCCATCTGTTTCTGACTCTCACTTATTGCAATGACATTCTGTAAGAACTTTTGGATGGCCAAGCGTCTTTCAGAAGCACTTCTTTAAGCCTTTTTAGCCAACTGACTTTGAAGCAGGAAGTTGCTATTTGCCAAGAGAACATGGATCTTGGGCCTTGAGCACCCTACTGCAAGACATCTGCCAACGTCATGGGCTCCCCTACTGGCCACAGCATTTCTCCGTCCTCGACACAAGGCTTCCGAGTCCCCCCGCCCTGGTTTTGTGACTTCATAGACAGAATGGGTCCAACATTTTCTTGTGTTTGCCATGGCGGTCACTGCACCTATGAGATCGATCAATTTCTTGGCATCTTTAACTTGCTTAAAGCACCAAAGGAAGTGAGCTCAGCGTGCAGTTTTCAAATGCTCCTTCCAAATCAGATTTCTTCAAACAGGGAAACTCACAGGAACACGTGGATGCCCATTTAGAGGGCAACTGCCTCTCCAATTTGCCTTCGGCTGTGATGTCAGGAACCACTTCTTACTTATCTTTGAATCTCCGGTATTTATGGCGGGGCCTGAGTAAGATAAGTGCTAAGGAAATGCACGCTGACTGGCTGCCACCTAAGGGGTCAGTGTGTGAAAGCGAAAATCACAGAAGTTCTCTTCAGCGAAACTAAAGTAAACTAAATCTTTAAAGAAAAGTCTCAGGGGATCCTTGCCTGTGCGGCTATTAAAGCATGTTTCAGTTCTTGGAGGAAAATTTTACCTCTGCCATATAAAGAAAATAATTAGTGCTTCAATGGAAAGAATAGCCTGCTTACCAGAATTCCAGGTTTAATTTCCATGAGGGAAGATGGATGGATTCGGAAAATATAACTTTTTTTTCCTATGGAAAGTGAAAAGTTAGACTGTATTGGTTCATGGTTACTGGTTGTAAGGCTTTTGCCATAATGGTTTTTGATTAGACTAGTCAGAATTTCCAGGGGAATTTGAGAGTCTGAAATCTAAATGCTTCTGATTTGAGGAAGTAAAAATCCTGAGCGAAGTGAAATCAGGCAGAAGTTATGAACAGAGGGAACAGATAGAGGAACTGGCACCACTAAGATTTGAGTTTGATGAAAATGGTGAATGCTTATTCAGCTGCCAGACACCATTGTGTCTGATTTGTAATATTTGATTGAATTTGCATAATAGCCTTATGAGCTAGGAAATATTACTTTCTTTACTGTTACCAAGGCACAGGGATGCTATCACTGGCTTGAGGGCATGCAGCAGAGGCAGGATTCTGTCTTAGGGAGCAGAACTCCTGACTCTGTGACCCTAACTCCTGCCTGCTAGTTGCCTGCACTACTTCTCAGCTTTGCAGCACTGAGAAGGGCACTGTGAACCATCTGACCCTTGGTACTCGGGCCTATAATGGGAATACTACTACTACTACTACTACTACTACTACTACTACCACCACCACCACCACCACCACCACCACCACCACCACCACCATCAGCTTTGTCTATGTCACAGGATAATTCTCTGGACCACTTTGGGTGAGGGATATAAAAACATTTCTAATAAAGCCTAACACAGAAGTGCCAGGCTCAGAGTAATGGCTCAATAAACATTTATATTTTTATAATAAACATAATGAAATGAGGAAGAACAGATGTATGATAAAGTAAAAAACACCTTTCTCCCCAAATCCACTATGCTGTCTATTCACATGGGGTCTTTTCACAAATTTTAACAATAACTCTTGAAGGTGAGCTTTATACTGAAATAAAAGTAGCAGACATAAATACCTCCTAAGAGTCATCTGCATTTCAGATGCAGTTCAGAGTCTTTCCACATTGAAATTTTGTTCAGCAGTGAACACTAGGTAAGGTGGCCATTTATGGACTTCTGACTAGAGAGAGGCAAGATTAAACTGTGCCCCACAAATATTAATGAAACTCATTATTCAAAAATTCAAACATAAATAACCTATCTCGCTGAAAATTATTATAATTCAAGAGGTCGGCATCTCAGCGAAGAGCACTGTGAGCTCCAGGAGAGCAGGAAAGGCGCTGTATCCTTAGAGCCTAGAATAGAGCCAGGCTCATAAGAAATTCTCAAGTACCTACTGAATGAATGAAGTTACAGAGGTCCTTGCCCTGTCCTTCCCCTTGCGGGAGGAAATGGCAGCCCAGAAAGAGGTCAGAGTTGGGGGCGTAGCAGCAGTTAGTGGGTCACTCCCTAGCATCCTGGGCGGCTGCCCCGGGGGCCTTCCTCTTCAGCCCCAGGGAACTGTTTCTCGCTCTGTGTAGCCTAAGACTTTCCTGTGCACCCAGTGGTCTCTTTCAAAGATCAAGAGCTGAATGTTAGTGACAGAGTGAAATGAGCTTGGATGAAAATTAAGATCTATATACTTGCACACATGTACGTACTCGATATTTACACATCTGTATACACACCATGCACGAACACATGAGCTTGAAGTGAACTAGACCAGGAACTCTGGCTGAATTATTGCTCTCAAACAGGAACCACCTATGAATCTCTTTCTGAACTCTGACCTCTCCTACAATAATAATGAGGACAAAAAGCCCCCAAACATACTCATGTACACCAAAGAAATACAAACATTCCTGACGCATCAGTTTGAACTAGAACTGACCCTCATATTTATAAAAACTCTTGAGCCCCTAGATCAAAATATTATCTAAACAGAACATTAACCAAACTCATATTTCATTTATTTAAATTTATTTAACTACAGCTACACTGTATTTTATGCAAAAGTTATGTTCAATGAAAGGTGGATAGATCTAGTTTTTGTGAATCAAGCATATTTTTAACAGAGAACAGAATATATAAAATAATTCTACTCTGAGTCAGTTTTCTAGAGAAAGAATGAGATATATAAAATAATTCTACTCTGAATTAGTTTTCTAGAGATTGGATCCTGGTTTATCTTTTAAATCAGTTTAGAGTTCCATGTCTCGGCCTTTCTTAAGGTGGCTCCACCAGCATACATGTTTAGATACATTTCAATGCCCTAGATCATGCTGATTCTTGTTCTCCATAATTTTTTTGCAGCCTCCCTTGTCACCAAACTCCTGCTTTGAAGTACAGTTAACCCTTGAACAACGCGGGGGTTAGAAGTGCCAACCGCTGGCACAGTTGAAAATCCACGTATAACTTCTGACTGTCCTCAAACTTAACTACTGTGGACCAGAAGCTTTACTGATAACCTAAACAGTCAATTAAAACATATTTTGTATATGTATTATATATTGTATTCTTATAATAAATTAAGCTAAAGAGAAAATGATATTAAAAAATCATAAGAAAGAGAACATACATTTATTGTATTTGTCTTTAAAAATCTGCATATAAGTGGATCCGTATAGTTCAAGCCCATGTTGTTCAAGGTCACTGTGCTTTATGAGGCCGGGTCCAAAAAGCTTCCACTGCTGTAACCCACTGTCCAGGTTTCTGGTCAAGGCGTTGGGTCTTGGACAATGATGTCACTGTTCCCAAGATGAAAGTGAGCCAAAAAGCGTCCCAACACCCTGGCGGTGGTATTGCCTCCCGTCCCGATCCAAAGGGAGCCGCTGCGACTCAGGACGCAGTGAAGGAGCTGGTGGCGCTCAGACTCCCCTCAGGTCACCCAGGAGACAGCACACAGTGCCGTGTGCCCTGCACAGTCAACTTCCGGCCCCTGTGGCCTCCCATGACTCATACACGAGTGATGGTCTGGTCCCCGCACTGTGAATGACTGCTCGTGGGTCCCCGGGCCGATGAAACTGTGAAATGTAAACTTTTCCTAACCACAGTGCTGTCGCTGAAATTCCCCATCCCAACTCCTTTTTATGAGATTCCGCATGAACAGTACTGTCATTTTCTAAACTTGGTGAGTTATTGCTATATTATACAAGCCCGGATATCCGTCAAGAGTGATTTTAGGAAGGTTAATGTACTTCTCTCAGCACTGTCTTGACATATTTTCTGCAAGTAGTTTCCAAACTGAATTTTGTTGTATATTTGTTTTGTGACCATTATTCTTTTATTTGTATTTGTATTATTATTATTATTTTTTACAATTTTTACAGAGTGTGCCCCCTTAATTAATCTGTGAAAATTCACTGGGATTCCTACCTCTTTGCTGTATCCCATTGTCCAACTTTAGTTTCTAGTAAGATTTCCTAGGAGTTTATCTGGGTCTATATTAGAGGCTCAATGTAATTTTCAACTTTCAGGCAATCTTAAAGTTCAATGCTTATTTCCACTACTCTGAAAATGTTGTTTCTGGAATATTTCATGGCTTTTTTAAAAAATTAAAAACTACAATACCTTTAAAACAGGAATAGATTCTTGCTTTAAAAAAATCAAACTATATCTCTGTAGAGAGTTAGTTTTCCTTCTTTCTTCAATTCTTTTCCAAGCAAGATGCTTGGAGTCTAGTGGCCCTTATGCCTGAATAGCTAAGCCTGTTGGAGTTTGTGAGTCTTTCTCACACAGAATCCCTTGATTACTCATCAGTTCTCTACAGTAATTGTGGATCTTTAGCTGAAGTAAATCATTATCAGTAATACTATGATCTTCTACCATTTAACGAGCACATATCATATGCCTCGCACTGTTTTCTTTATACCCATATTTTTTAATAAGTATTTTATTTGCATTATCCTTGTTTAAGAGATGAAGAATATGAGAGGTTAGATAGCTTGTCCAGGGTCACATAGCTCGTATGGGGCAGACCTGGCATTGAGGTTAATCTGTTTGCCTCCAAACATGCATGTGTGTATCACTGGTATGATGGAGCCAGCTCATACTGGTTTGTGACTACTGATTCTGTCACCTCTTCCCAACTCTGCCTTCAGTGACATCCCATTGATAGTTCGGAATTCTGTGTTTACACCACGGAAACCTGCAGTCCTACAAACTAAGGCTTTTGTCCCCTTTGGAGACCTAATGTTACCACTTTGCATGTTGTACTTTGCCAAACTACTTCCCTCAAGAGGAAGACTATCGAATTAAGCCATGGGAGTGGTGAAGGAAAACAGTTTCCAGAAACCTTTGCCTAAATATGTCATACTAGTTTTTGTGACAGAATGAGTTATAAAAAAATTCTGCAGCCAGACCGTTCTCATTGAGAAGCATTCAATACCCATCCTCAGTGCCCCACAAAACACGTTTTATGGAGGTTGTATCAATGTTTGCACACCTTTAACAAGGCAGTGTCTCACCTCCTGGTACCTGACCATCTCCTCTGAATTTCTCACGTGCTCTTGGGTGGAAAGGGAATTCTGAAAATCTAGTTAAGTCAAATCTTCAGGGACTGATTATATAGGTCACGGATAATCCAGGCTCTCTTTCTCCCCGCCCCTATCACCTTCTAGACTTTTTACTGCTCATTAGCACCTCAGCCAGAAACCTGGGTTTGGGAAGGAGTAAGTGGGTGTGGAACTCCCATCAGCCCACCTGGCTCCTTGCCAACAACTCTTGTGTAGGTTTGCTGGGAAGAGTAACTTAGAGACGAGGTAATGAATCTCCAGCCATGTGGATTTTATCCAGCTGAGCTACCCACCTCAGCCTCACCCACTTCTAACACGCCCTACCACACTGATGCCACAGATTATTAAGTGCGGGTTACATTAACTGCTGTCCTGCTCGATGGCTGTTTTACTCACTTCAGGACATCACAGTGCTGGGGATGTACCGCTGAGTTCAGACATGGTCTCTGCTCTCAGGCTGCTTATGGTCTTCTTGGGAAGATAAATATGCAAGTAAGCTAAAAAATAGCTAATTACAAATTGCAACAGGCAGTACGGAGCTAATAAATAGGGTGCAGCTATACAGAATAATGGGGGTCACATTTTAGATATGGCAAGAATGGTCAAAGAAAGCTTCTCTGAACAGATGTTTACACTGAGACTCGGAGAATGAGAACACGTGAAAAGCTGGGGTAGCACATGAAGACTGAGGGAACAGCAGGCCGGGAGGCTTGGGGGTGAGTTTTACAAGCTGAACTGTTAAAAGAAGGCCAGTACGAGGAAAGGGGAGTGCCAGGGAACTTGACTGGAGAAGGAACTGGGGATGAGGGGGAGATGCTGGCAGATACGCATGGCCTTCTAGACCATCAGAAGGAATTTAGACTTAGTATTCTAAGTGCAATCGGAAGGCAGGCAGTGAAGAGTTTTAAGCAGGGAAGTGACATGAATATAGACTTAAAAGCCCATTCTTATTTAGAACAACACGGATGGACCTTGAGGACATTATGCTAAGGAAGGTAAGCCAAAGAAAAACACTGCACGACATAACTTACATGCGCAATCTAAAAAAGCCGCACTTATAAAAACAGAGCAAAATGGTAGTTAATAGAACATGAAGGGTAGGGGGATAGGACAGATGTGATTTAAGGGCACAAACTTGCAATGAGTAGTAAATAACACCAAGAGATCTAATGAACGGTATAGTGAATACAGACAACAATATTGTTAAGAGACTAGATCTTAATTATTCCAACCACTAAAAAGAAATGGTAATTAAGTGATGTGACAGAGGAGCTAAACATGACTATGATGGCGATCATATTACAATACATAGGTATACCAAGTTAATGTGTTGTTCACTTTCAATTTACACATTATATGTCAAGTACACTTCAATTAAAAAAAGGAAAAAAAGGAAGAATATAGAAAAACTCGGGGGGAAAAACAAAAAAGCTCACTCTGATTGCTGCATGGAGAGTGACCCACAGGGACCAGGAATGGAAATCAAAGGCCAGTCTGGGGGCTGTTCAGAGCTTCTAGACGAGAGAGGATGATGAGGTGAACCACGTGGTAGCATTGAGGCTGAAGAAGTTTGCATAGGTTCGAGATACATTTGGAGGTCAAGTTTATGGGGCTTATTTGAGGGACTACATTTGTGTCTGTGCGTGGACCAGAGACCAAGATGCTTCGCAGGTTTCTGCATAGATGGTGGTACCATTTCTGAGATGGGGAACTGGGGTAGCGTTAGGTTAGACAGCGGTGGGGAGAAAAGAGTTCTGTTCTAAATGGATTCATCTTGAGATATGTCTTCTCTAGCTCCAATTCATCATGCCCAGAAAGGTACCTTTCTGGAAAGGCTTCCTGAAATAGCCATAAAAAAACAGCTGAAATATTTGAAGCTTAAGCATTTTGTATTGTGAGTGAACCTATACTAGTTTCTAATAATTTTTTGCTGAGTACTCATAATAATCTAGTGCACACATCAGCTCTAGAATTAAGTTAGAAATTATTTAGTTTCTGGAAAGCACTGTTTTGCTATTTTTGAAGGTCAGTATAGTTATTGTTAGTCTTCTGCCCCTTTCTCATACTTGCAATGAATATGCAATCACTGGTGGTGTTTCTGAGCTCTCAGCTGCCAGTTCTTTCAGCATTAATAAGAACTACTCACACACACTGGGTACTTACTATGTGGAACACACCTTTCTAAGAGCATGACAAGTATCTGATTATTTAACACTCACGGCAAATCTGGGAGGTTATATTACCATCTCCATTTTGGACAGGGAAATTGAAGAACAAAGAAATTTCTTTACTTTTCCAAGTTCACACTGCTAACAAGGTACAGATATAAGCCAGATTTATATCCTAGATTGTTAGGATCTGTTATCTCCTAAGAGAACTCAACCGCTTAACCTGTAGGTTCTTTTGTTTCTTGATGAGACGTTTGGAGAAGAATCCATGTGAACTTGCCAACTTAAACTATTTTAATTGTCTAAGTCAATGGTTCCAAAACTAGCTGCTCACCAGAATCCCCTGGAGAGCTTGTGTAACTAAGACTCCCCAGCCCACCCAGGCCCGAATCTCCTTCTGAGAATACATTCCCTTCTTAATGGTGCTTGTTCGAGTCTTCCCAGTTTTCAGACCTCGATTATAAGAGAGAAACTCAATAGAGTTTCTGCGTTTAGTACAGATTCTTCTTCCATATTTCCCCATTTATTCCAAGTACAATTACAGTTGAGGAACTGCATTATTACTTTCTGCTCTCCATGAAACAGAAAGATAAAGTTTCTCTAAGGCAAGATTCTCAACATTTTACCACAAAGGCTAGTGTTTTCCACTTGAAACAACTAAAATGAAGAATGAAGCTTTCATTTTAGATTTTCAGGGACATCCTAATTTATCCAGAATAAAAGACATTTTTGGGATATGTTTCACATTTTATAATTTTCATACTTTTTCATCTAAGGCAAAAACTAGAACTAATTTTTTCTTCATTTAAGACTTGGGCCCCTACAAAATGGCGCAGGAGGCAAAGTTCACCTATCGTGTTGTTCCATTTCCATGCCACTCCCCAGCCCCTCAGTGGTGGCTCAGGACATGACATGGTATGCTCTGATAGGCTGACCGGCCTCAGCCTACCAGGAGCTAAAGGGTTTCCCGGGACATGGATTTTCAGTGTCGGGTCCCAGGACCCCGACAGTCAGTCAGGTACCCATGGTGCAGCAAGAAGACCATGGACAGGAGGATTGCTGTCCTCTCCTGCGTTCCCGATGCTATCAGCAGGTACCCCAGAGTGAGAATGGATTTCCATTCTAAGTCTGAAGACGCCAGTTCTTAAAGCTACGCCCAGGAGACCACTGCGCCCGTGGGCCTGTGTGTGCAGTGGCAAGCTGGGAACTGGAAAAATTATCCCCAAAGGACCCTCTTTTCTCCTTCGACTGAGGAACAGTTTCTTGAAAGATGTGGTCAAACTATTTCTGTTTTAACTTCAGGGCGCTTGCATAGTTCCATGTACATTTTAACCACTGACTCTTTCCAAGCAGATGGGTAAATTTTTCGTGTTAGGCCTGAACTCTACTGCTAATTCTGACACCCTGGGCCTAGATTTCTATCCTTTGCTGTCAGTATTTTCCTGGGGAGAATCTGATGGGTAATAAGTCAGTCCCTTCATGAGGAAAGACAAGCAGATTTTATGCCCTTCTTACTCAATGTGAAAAGAAGTGACAGTGTCATATGTGATTGCTAATCAAATTCATCTTTTACCAACAGGCCAAACATAGACCCTTAAAAAGCAGGCTTCTTCCTAGAATGAAAGACATGGTGCACCTTGGGAGAATTCTTGGGAAAGTTCATCTCCTTGGATGCTTTGGGGGCAAATGTTTGGACTCACACCCAGATTCCCCCCTCCCCAGGGACTCAAGGGGTGGCTACTAAGATGGTGCCTGACTATCTAGGCCTTAAAACTTGGTTTCATGGTTTATAACAAGTTCTCTAAATTATTCTTCTATATATTCTGCATGTTCTACACATGCTTTAAAGAGGCGATGTATGTGAAAGTGGTGTTTAAATGGTAAGGGGCTGAAAATGAGTTGGGAGACAGGACTGTTTGAGAATTTAAATGTGGTCTGAGGTAATTTAGACCTCTCCCATCAAGAGGGTTAGAAAGAAGCCCTTACCAGCCTTCCCTACGTCACCCTCTCATATTGTACCTCCATCTCTTTCCGCAGACTGTGTGTCACAGACTGTAAGTATATATGTGAATATTTATCTGTGTAATGTTCGGTCCTAATTTAGGTTCCTGATTCTGTCCCATAAGCTTTCCAATGTCGGTTCTTCTTCTCTAGTTTGCTAGTTATTCAGTTCCTTCCTGTCTGTAGGACTATATACCATGAGTCCTACTATGAGTTTATTGTGTGTGTTGAGGACTCTTTTCAGGCGAGAGTTAGAAATAAAATAAATTAAGTCTCTTCTGGAGCCAGTGGGAGATTTTAGATGTCATCTTCTTCAAACTCCTCTCCCCTATTACTGATAGGCCATAACCTTATTGTCATTTACCTTTTCTCTTTGTCTTCACCTTTCTACTTGTCTTCCCCAGGCTCCATCAAGTAGGGTGGGCGAGGAGGAACTGTTGGGCCTAACAGTAGGAAAGGGGCCCCATCACTCTGAATATCAGTCTCAGTGGAATCTTTTCCCCCTGGGGCCTGTGTCCCCTTCCAATGGCCTGTCTCTCTTTCTACTGCTCCAATTCTACCCCTTTATGGTGCATCCCACATGCCTTCAGACAAGCTACAGCCCTCCCTCCTTCTATTTTGCACAGCACTTCTTTGTTGCTGGTAAAATTCTAACCTGCCCCGTAGCCACGTGTGGGCACAGCTCACCTCTGCTGTTCTGCAAGCTCTGTCAGGCCCGAGACCTGGCCACTACACCCTGCTTCCCCATCTGCACTCAGCACAGTTCCGGCACAGGGAACTTGATGCTTGTTTTTTGTTGCCACTACACCTCAAATATTCTAATTTCCTTTAATGAATTCTAAGATAGGTCAGTTTTCCATGGATTTTTCTTACTCATTTCTGCAGCCATTTATAGTTTCGGCTTGCATCACTTCTTGGGAGTAATGGGTTCCATAATCATAAACTCTATCATGGAAAATGACATATTTATTCCCTCTAGGTTTGCCTCTTTCCAGCTTGAAGCAGTTGTCTCCTAATGAAAGAGCACGTTCATTGGATGGACACGCTTATAATGCAGTGGACTCCAGCGTGTCCCCTTTCAGTCTTGTTCGAAAGTCTTAACAACTCAGCAAACCACACCCCACACCTCCCAATCATTCCGGTTACTCTTCCCCAGTTCCGTGATTGTGTTTCATCTTGTGGGTGGGGTCTTATACCATGAATGGCAGAGAAATAGGGTGGGAATAAATGAAAGCACAGAAGAGAGGAAAGTTGGGATGCATGTCCTCAAGGAGTGTGCAGTATTGTGAGGATGCTGAATATTTGAGGTGTAGGTAACTTTTCTTCCTGGGTATGAGGTGGTGGCAGCAGGGTAAAAGTGAAACTCTGAGCACTCTGGGGTGTAAACCATACAAAGGTATCACTAGTGTATGGAAGGTGAGTCTATCTGTGTAATTTACTCTCTGACCACATGTGTGCCTGGACCATTTTTGATAACACCATATAATGATAAGAACCACAACAACTAGCATTTACAAAGCACCGATCTTGTATCAGGAGGTACCATGCACTTTTATTACTTTGTTCATTTAATTTTCTACAACCACACTGCAAGGTTGGTATTATCCATTTTATAATTAAGAATATTGAACCTCAGGCGAGTTAATTAACTAGGCTCAGTACCAGAGACAAACAGCAGGTGAAGGCAGGACTTGAACCCAGATCTGTTAAACACAAAGTCTGCGATCTTTCTACTGTTTAAGAAAGCACTCTTCCTCCCAGGACTTAAATAGTAAAACAGCAATTTTAGGGCTTTTCTGGCAGAGATAAGGCTTTGAGGGGCCTGTTTTTCCTGGAAAATCTTTCCCAGGTGGGCAGGAGATCCTACGAGTTAAGGCTGATCAGAAAACGCACACAGCCTACTTAACAGTAACTTGAGGCGTGCCTAAGCTGCATATTCTTTAAAAACAAGACTCTCTGATGGAAATACATTCACTCTTTCAGGCCACTGGACTTACCATTTAGCTAATATAAGAAGACAACTATTACTATGAAATCAATATGTAGATCACAATATATTGAGCAATACTGTAATCTGAAGGACACGATGAGTCCAGCAGGGCTGATGACCAGGTGGGACACACTGGGATGGTCGCGGTCCACTCTCACGGCTTAGTGCCTCTGCTATACGAGCTGTTAAATACTTTGCATATTACCTCTCGGTACTGGACATAATAATATTCCTCAAAGGAATTACAATTCAGATGGAGAAATGGGATATAAACATATAATGCTTAAATAATGACAACAGAATTAGATAAAAACAACACTCTGTCCACTCAGTTGGCTTTATTTTCTCCCTAGCGTGCATCTACTACTGAACAAATTTTACATTTATTTTCTTTGTTTCCTGCGGAACCCTCAGCACCTATAACACTGCTTGGTCCTGAAGAATAAACAAATGAATATGATAGGTATTCAAAGCAGAAAGAATGTGCTGGAGTGGTCAGGAAGAGTTTCACGGGGAAGGAGAGACAGGAACAGAATCTGGAAAGAAAGTTAATTTTGGAGCAAAGGGGTCCAGGCAGAGAGAATGACATGGGCAACAGCACAGAGTTTAGACGATACACTTCACGTACAGGGTTTGTGAGTAAACTACTTTGGCTGGAACAAAGGGGGCCTTAAAATGGCCAATTTACATCAAAGGTGTCATGTACAATCTGTAAGGACTCCTTGGAGCACTTATTTTGAGGACTGTAAAACGCTAAAGAGGTAAAACCAGTAACGGTGGACACCGAAACTCCCTTCCTCCTCACTCTCTTGCATAAGGAAGCCATGTGGATTAAAACATCACTTACGGGAAACAATAAACGGAGGTTCTGGATCTGAGCTGATGCTGAGAGAAGGAATGTCACCCGTGAGCAATGCACACGTGGGTACTGCCGACTGCGACTGTGAGGATGTCGCCCAAGATTCTCATGTTTTAGATTGGGGCTCTGTTTCCTTTTTGTGTCCCTCTTGCTGTATCAGGACTTTTACATTTAAAACTGAACAATTTGCAACCAATTTCAAGATAGACACATGCACACGTAATGTGTATTTGTGCAAGTACGAGTGCACATGTGCACACGCACACACTCCTCTCCCTCTCTCCCCCTCCCATGCTTCCAGGCACACAGCTTCCTTCAGCCTAACTCCTATTTCCTCTCATCTGGCAGCTTTCAGAATAATCTCACCCACCTGTTAAATCAGAGAATGTCAAGTTTAATTTATAACAGTGAGTGGAAACAGGATGCTACAGAAAGCATTTTAATTAAAATCCTTTAATTGGAGACATGCTTCTTGTGAAAAGGGAGCTGTGGATAGGGCCTCTTTGTCGGCACCTTTCACTCCAGTTGCCAGAGATTGCTGCAGGAATGGCCTTGCAATTGGAACCAGCCCTCTGGAGCAGCGGAGGTGGGTGGGGTGGGGTGGGGAGGGGGGTGGAGGCTGAGAGAGGGAAATTGGGAGCAATAGAAGGACAAAGGGAGCCAATGGCCATGAATTTTGTGCAGAAATATCGCCTTGGTGTTTTCAGGGGGCACTTCTGCCTAATTCTATTGGTATTCTTTCATGTTGGTTTTTCCTTAATCCTTTCATCGTCCTCAGGATGGGCTAGTCTCCAGGGGAAATCCGCAAATATCCTTGACTTCAGGCACTGGCTTAGGAAATCTTGACAGTGTAGGTCAACTGGTGAGTGCGGGAGGTGGACAGTGTGGGGTTGAGGGAGGCCCAGCCTTTGCACCTGGGGTTCCTTAAGTGACAGCACTTAGCACCATCCAGCCCACACTGCGGGAAAGTGTTGGACTCAATTAGAACTCAGTTTAAGGAAGGGGCTGTGTGCTGAAGTGGGGGGCCCCTCCTGGAAACTATCCCAAGAGCTCATGTGGGGTGACAGCAATAGAGTGTGCCAAGAGAGCAGAAAAGCATGGAAGTATTTTACTGGAAACACTCAAAGTAGCTGAGAGAAGTGGGAACTGGAAGTAGTTTTAGTGTCAGGTATGTTGCCAAGGAAACAGAAGACCCTAAACTGAGCTCATTAAAGGTAGGGGAGGGTGAATGGTTTTTACCTTCTTGGTTTTGCTTCAACTTGCTGTGCCAGAAGGTGATTCAAGAGGGTCTAAACGACACTGATTCTTTCCTGTGGGCTAAGAAAACCAGCACTAAGATCTCTTGGTACAGAGAAGAGAAACGTCTTGAAGGGATTTTTAGGTATTATTCGTCCATTGCTACTGTTAGGCTCCTAGAGGCCCTGGTTGCCAAGGAAACAGTGGTAGACAGTTTTGTTTACAACTACTGGTTCCCTCTAGTGGTGTGCTGTTAAAAGTTTAACAATTGGCTCTTGGGTGGGGAGAGAAGTTTGACTTGCAGAATTTTCCAACTTCCATGGAGTAAATATTTCCATCATGGCCAATTTCAATATATTGATGCTTTAACAACCAGTTGGACAAATTCCCGAAATTAAAAAATTGGCCGTTGCAAGCCAGTATAAGCTGGTTCCAAGAGACCACTGGCTCTTTCCTGCCCTTGTTGAGCCTTCCTATAGGAGGTATTATTTCCGTCTCCCACTGATTTTGGGATTGGCCATATGGCTTGCTTTAGCCAATGGAATATAAGCAGATGACACAAGCCACATCTGAGCTCAGGTTTAAATGTGTTTCCATGATTTGACTCTGCTCCCCTCCCTCTTTACGAGTCTATCCTTCACTTTGAGAACAGTGAGCCCCAGCTGGTGGTTGACTGTGCAGCATGAGTCCCAGAATGAGAAGACACATGGGGATGCCTCAGATAAGCTGTTCTCAGCATAGCCCGGCAGAGCCACGGCCAAAGTGCCATCCGTGTGTAATGTGGGCAAATAATGTTTGTTGTCATTAAGGCACTGAGATTCTGGGGATCTGAATAACATAGAAATCTTCACCTAAGCAATAAACACTACACAACTGTTGGTACACAGTATGGAATTCTATCTAGGTCATGTAAAGGAATGAGGAATTCTTAGTTCTGAAGGAAATGTAAAAGCACAATCATTTCAACAATGACATGATGCTTGAATGCTGTCTACAACATCCCTGCCAAGTGTCTGTCTGCTTTAGCTGTCCTCTTTACACATTAAAAACCTCTCCAGTGACAGGGCTCTTAGTGCCTTGGGAGTGTCCACACCATCTCTGGCAGTTACGAATGTTGGAAGATTCTTCCCTCCATGAACCAAGAGCCTCTTCCTGTTAGCAGATATATAGTAGGCCAAGGTGACATGGAGAGTTTAATGATTCTTCTACAGGAAAACTCTTCAGATATTTGAAGACAACCTATATTACCCATATTTAGTCTTCTCTCCATGTGGAACTCCTCAAAATTCTGAGGAGAAAAAAATGTAAACCTAGAATTCTTTACCCAGTGAAAGTGTTATTCATTCAAGAGTGAAAATTAATTATATTTTTAGTCAAATAAACCCACCCTTGATATAATTTTGAGGCTTGCACCATCCTGGCCTATCTTGTCTGAGCATCTCTACCTTGTTTATATTGAATGACTTACTGATAGTACAAAGTGGTACTGGACTCAGATATAGGCCTGAAAAACTAGAAGCTTAAGTTTTAATGCACTTCGGGCAACAGGAGACATAGCTATAGACCCATGAAAGGGAAGAGCTGAAACGTAAATCCTTGCGTAAGGCTAGCACCTGGAAGAACAGAGATGAGATTGCCTAGAATGTAAAATCAGTATATGAAAGGACAGAACATATGACCAAGAGATTAAGAAACACAGAGGTAAGAATTAAAAGGTTAATATACATCTAATCGGATCTCCAAAGAGAGAAAATGGAGAGACTAAGGGAAAGGTAATATTCAAAGACAAACAAACAGTAGCTAAGAATTTTTTCAGAATAAAAATTCTAGACATAAACACCTGTTTGAAGAAGCACAACGAGATTGAGAGAACAAGAAAAATATATTCATACCTTGTAGTAAAACTGCACTGCAAAGAGTGAAAGAAACAGTTAAATGTAACGAGCGACCAAAGAAGTTGCTAAAAGAAAAATTAGACAAATAAGTCAATAGACTAAAACCCTTAATGAGCTAAGGAAAAGGCCTTAGAAACCCTGTCTGCCTAGAATTCTAGTCTCACTCCAGAGTGAAAATGATCACTCACAAATCTCCCTGAAAAAACTTCTGAAGACTGTCAGAAAGACAGGACTTTCAAGGAAGAGAAAGCTGTAAGTAGAAATTGATAGTGCAAAGAGATTAGTAAACATGTAGGTAAAAAAAAAAAATGACAAAGGATGGGAGGGAGGTATCATCATGAAGGCACTTAGGGTCCTGTATTTTTCTGGAGGACAGAGATACTGACTAACTCTAGACCTTGTCATGTCAAATATACGTGTTAAAAATGGATGTCCACTACAAGAATAGGGATGGAAAGTGTAACGTCCAGACCAGTAGAGAGATTAAAATATGCAAATCCAAATAATGATATGTTTGGTGAAAGTACAAAAACATCGAGGAGAAGAACACACACCAGCTCTATGTTACTGGTTACTTCTTAGAATTAAGAGAGGGGAATGGGATGTAGTAAGGCGGGTGAGTAGGGATTTAACAACTATATTTGCAACGTTTTATTTATTGAAAAAATCTGAAGCAAATGAGGCAAAATAGTAATGTGTTAAGTCTGGAGACTGGGTACATCGGTGTTTATTACACTAATTTTTGTGTTTTTACTCTTTATATGATTCCACTTTTCACAATCAAAAACTCTAGTAATTAGGAGTAAATCCAAATGGCTACAAGCCCATGGAACAATGCTAAAATTTGCTAGTAGTCAGAGAAATATAAAATTGAATAATAATCAGTTATCCAATATAGACCAGCAGAGAGGCAAAAATTTAAAAGAGCTCTAGTAAGAACTGCTGAAAGAGATGTATGGAAAAACATAATATTTTCTGGTGGCAGCATTAAGATTTTATTGAAAATTAATGTAAATATACATCAACTTCTTTTACTAGCAATTTCAGGAATCTATCTCATCAAAATAAATAATATTAATTGCAGCAATGTTAATATAAGCAAAATATGGAATCAAAATAAATGGCCATCTTCCTAAGTGTAAGCAAATAAGTTGTATATTCACACATTGGTATATTATCCAATATATAAAAAGGAATGAATTAAAGTTCTATGAGTTTATTTAGCAGTTTTCTATAAAGAATTCTTGTGTGAGAAGGAAATGAGATAAAAATGTATACAGCATGATCCCATTTTATAAGACAAACAAATAGAAAGATTTCTTGTACGTGTGTGTCTGCATATCTCTGTTTTGCTTTATGATATTTTATGAGGTTGCAAAAAAAGTAGGTGAATACACACTGGTTAGGAACGTGGGTTTCTGGAGTGTGAGCAAAGATAATTTGGATAGAGACAGAGAGAGAAGGATAAGGGAGAGCTAACTGAAAAAAATAAAACGGTGTGTGTTGGGGGTGGAGAACAAAAATCACTTAAAATAGAATAACTGCATTTATGCATTATTATGTAAAATATATTTTCATGTGCAATTACAAAATTAAAAACAAGTAAATTATGAAAAGTTTAAACGTCTTTCAATAACTCATTTGGTACACAGAGCTGTCTCTGATTTCTTTAACCAGAAGTGGATACTGTAGAACCTACAATACGTACTCCACTTTCAGATGCTGATGTCACATAATCTAATGATGCGCTTTCATACTTTATTCTAGTTCACAGTGACATCTGCCCTATGCAAGCCTAACTTTTGTACTAGAGCTGATCTTATAATCAAGGTCATTTAAAAATTCTTTTCTTCAAGATTGTATAGAGATTAATTTTGAAAAATACAGTTTTTTTTTAAATCAAAACATTATGGATTTCATGAATTGTACTTCCACGCTCCAGTTACTTATTTTTCTACTAAACTGCTGTACTAATTTCCACATGTTCAGAACTACTGGGAGATGTCTTTCCTTCAATGAGGAATTGTTTTGTCAGTTCAAATGTTATTTTCTATAGGAGTGGGAGGGTTTTACATGTAATGGCTTGGCCAAGTGTTAATCTAGGATGTTCTGTGCTAATAATCAGGAAGTTTTTCCTTATGGTATGATCTTTTCAAATGTCCTCCTGGCTGTGGCATCAGAAATAAAAAGTTATCCAGCTCGTGTTTTGCTGTTAATGATTTAATTTCCAACTAGATGTGGCTTGCATCCATCTCGTGTATGTCATTTATACAGGAATCTGAGCAATGCTGATGGCCAATCTATCAGTGTTGACCAGAAATTCATCTGGAGTCAAGATTAAGGTAATCATTCTTACTGCTGGCTTCTCTCTTTTTACCATGCAGACGTGGCTTTCAAAAAAAAAATCAGGAGGCAAATTCTATGCATAAAATTCTAAAGTTCAAATAATATTTGCAGAAGAGGGTACTGTGTTCTCTGGAAATTTTAAAATTTCCAGAGAGGTCTTCTTTCCTAAGCTTCCTTTATTGAGAAAGAGTAGTTACTTCTATTGACACACATCTTTATGATCTAATAAACACTTGAAGCTGGAACCATTAGGAAGAGATTTTTTTAAAGGCAAAATTGAATCCTGTATCCTATTATTCCCTTAACGGTTTAAAGAGACAGAACTGGCACATACTGTTGCAAGATTGGAATCTGCCAAACCTTTTAAACTAGTACTCCCGAATCAGTAGGAGCTGAATAAATGCAAATAATCAAGGCTGCATTCAAGGAAAGAAAGAAGAAGGAAGGGAGGGAGAGAGAGAGAGAGAAAGGAAGGAAGGGCTTAGTATTTGAGATCTGTATAGGCACAAAGCAGCAGAACATGATCGGGGTTGTGTGGTTCACCATTACCGTCCAAATAGAATACTTCTTTAGAAGAATAATTTAGGAGTTTGAACATATTATTATTGATGATAATAATCTACAATAAATTATCTAGAGAATTTTCTCAGTTCTTCAACCCCCTACAATAGACCTGCCTTGTGATTTCATAAGTATTCGTGTATCAGGGATTGGTTGTATTACAAACAAGAAGATCTTGAAATCTGAAATGGGGCAAATGAAGATTTTATTTAGTGTAAATAAACATCTGTTTAATTATACAACCTTCTGACATGTCACCCTTGGATCCTTTTTCCTTTTTGACTTTGTGTGCTTTTGGAAGGAAGAGTGGTGAGGTACAGAAGGTTTTGTGAAGCAGCAGCAGTTTAGAGGGGCTCCAACTGAAATCTAAACCATTTCTATCTCATACATTTAGGGTTCAGACTCTATGTGCCCTTCTTGGTTCTGTTCATCTGTCCAAATGGAATAGCGAGTCGATACTTCTATTTTCACCATTTTACCTACAACGAGTTTAGCTGTAACAATCATAATTAATCACGAAGACAACAGAGATAATGCATTGATGACAGCACAGGCTAATTATAAAGCCTCGAGGATGCCCCTAAAGGTCCTGTTTTATCAGCTGCTTATTATGCTAAACTGAATCAAGATGTTCCCTCATCATTTCAGGTGCTGGTAAAATGTGCTAAACGGTGTGGAATTTTATGATCATAAAAGGTCAAGTTTCAAGAATTTTCTTGTTAAAGAAAATTTCATGGAATCTAAAATGTGAAGTCCAATCATACTGAGTTCACTGGCAACCAGACTGGATTAAAGGTGAAACCTCATTTCCCCAGGGGATTCAAGTCAGCAAGGAGAAAGTCCCCTTATGGTGCTCTCCCTTCTGCCAGATTTGTTATAACAGAGAATCTTTTCACCAAATGCAGTCAATTTATATTTCAGGAATTTAAAACACATTTTATTGGCTCATCTGGACACTGGAAAATATTATATTCTCTCCCGAGCGATTTGGCACATTATTTTGGCACACACCGAGAACTCACACACCTGGCAACCTACCTCGGTTTTCCTGACACTCAAGAAGGTCTCAAACCTAGAAGTGTTTTGGATGGCGAGGTATGTTCACTGTGCCCAGGTCCAAGAAGCATGGAAATAAGCACTGCCATTAGGAGATGGGGGAGGTGGGACTAGGGATGAGGGGGAGAAGAGAAGATGGGCTTGTATGAGAAAATAGATATGGATACACTCATTTGCTCAAATTTTAGTATGGTCAAAGACTTATCTTAGTGAGTGAGTTTATACTGGATTTCATTTATGTTCATTCTCAGATACTCATCCCCTGTGGGTAACCTAAAGTCAGGTTTCTCATAAAGCCTGGGAGTAATCCAAGTCTAATCTTCCAACATTGCAGTTCTACAAACCCAAGGTCTGTGACTTGACAGTTACGGTTGTTTCTATTAGCTGTGACTCATCTGACAGCTTCCCAATAGTCTGAGGTTCTGGAGGTGTGTGTAGCTGAAGGACTCTCGTGGACATGCAGACCCAATGCAATTAAACGGTACCCAAGGGCATTACCCATGCTCCATAGTAACGATTCTCTATGACATGGAAAGTGTCCAATACAGTGCCCGGCATGCAGCAGACACTTGTTAATGTTGGCTTCCCTACAGGGAAAAGGAAGAAATTCCTTTTTGCTAAATGTGATTACTGAACTGTAATTTCTGGAGGTTTCATAGTGGATGTGTCTTTGTATCAACGTGGATAATAGCACTGAGAAGTCATTCAAATATTTGAAAGAATGAACTAATATATGAATGCATGAATGACTGAAATCAGGGTTCAAGTGGAGGCAGAATAAGGCAAGCAGGTATTTTTTCCTGGGCTCTCATTTCTCTCGGACATGGGTAATTCTGCTCTGCACGTGGAGACAGGAAAGTGTCCTGTCTGCAGGGAATCAATAGGGCCTAGCAGGAGGTGGGAAAAGAGAAGGGAGGTATCTGGGTATCTGGAGACCAGGGCCAGCCTGTAGGAATATGGGAAAGAGTGTGGGAATCTAGATGAATCTTGGGAATAGAGCTAGATTCCAGGGTTTGGAAAAGCAGATCTGCACAGAATTTGTAATACAGCATATCATAGTTATGGGGAAGAGTCATACATGCATGTCACTGACCCACTGACTTATTATTTATCCACCTTGATTCATTCCGTAAATACTTACTGCGTATTTACCATTGTTAGATATTTCATTATCAAGATACAACAGTGAATGAGACAGACATAGTCTTTGAAGTTTAGCTGAAAGAAGAAGGCACAAAGGGACACTATTTTACATTCCTCTGTTTGTATGTCAAGTTCCTTCTTCCACAGTCTCTCGCCAGAGACAAATATTTCACAGCTAGTGTCTCTTTGTGAAGGGCTCCACTGAGGAGAATACTCTTATCTGGACTAACTCTCCAATTAAAAGATTTTTTTTTTTTTGGTGTGAGTAGGATTTCTAATTGTACAAATGGATTTTCCTCTAAAGCTAAAATATGAAACATTTGGTTGCATGCATAGAATATGGGCAAGGTGATCTGTGAGAACACTCACTAGTAATGACAAAAATGGTATCTTGTGGCCATAGCTACCGAGAAGAAAAGAGATGCAAGCAGTTTGTCCAGCAGAAAGAGAGAATGTGGTAGCAGAGCTGGTTCTGGCAGGAAAGAAGGAGACATGGCAACAGAATTAGGCATTACAATATCCACATTTTTGAAAATCGTAGTCTGTGAGCTAGATATCTTAAATTATAATTAATCCAAACAACTAGCACCTTGGTATGGTCTTCAGGTATTTGGGAGTGACCTTGAGCGATGTTTGGTCCAATTAAATCGCAGAGCCTTGGGAGCATTGGAACATCCTTCCACTCCCTGAAGCTCATTGTCATGCGATTTGACCTAAAAACACTTTTTACAGAGCAGCTCTTAGTCATTTGTGGGACTACAGGCCAAAGTTGGTACACTTTTCTTCTGCCCACGTGGGACTATTCCAGGAGCCGGCAGGGCCTGGAGCAGTAATCCATTTCTGGTCCAAGCGTGGTTTTATGACTGCATCCCCACAGAGCTCCATGCCATCGCCTCTATCTCTGTCTTTCTCCTACTGGTAATGCTTCATTTAAGAGCCATTAAGAGTCTCACACATCTGAGCAGCATGCATGGAGAGACCACGTATCAAAAGGCAAAAATAAGTTATAGCCCCTAAAAAAAATCACATTTCTTCCAATTACAATTTCCTAACTGCACTCTATTTTCGAACTCATTATTATTCTTTGGCTACTATGTTCTACTTTCTGTAATTCTCTTTTTGAACTGCTGTGGGATAAGTGTGGGTCCTGGAAAAATAGTGATGTCAGTGATTTGACTTCCACTTCTCTGGAAGCCTCTCCCATATTTTTCTGTAGAGTGTTTCCATTTTCTATTTGTTGCCCAACCTCTCTGAAAGTTTCTTCTCAGTAGAGATCTGTCACCAATCATTCACACTTTGATGCAAATTTGGACCAGTATGTTACCTCTCCCTGGGGTGTATGCACTTTAAGATTTTCCTTTAAATATGTAAAAGCATTTTGCCTGTTTGTAGAGGTATTTCAACTCTATTCCCCATGCAATGGGGTTAGTATTTTACTAGGAAAAAGCCTTCTTTGATGTCCCTAATAGTCTACCAGTCTTCCATATAAGACTGGCCCCTACCATAGATTCTATTTCAGTTCTCGTCTTGCATGCAACCTGAAGGCCCGAGCTCACCTTGACCTAGGCTCCATGGAAACCAAGGAGGAGGCCAGTAGTGACCTCTGTAACGAGGGGCCTAGAGGGAAGGATCTGTAGAAAACTGGTTGGGTGTGGCCCACCTTCTTTGTTTATATGACAGCTAGCCTCCAAGATGGCTCTCAGTGATCCATACCCCCTGGAACTCATACCCTTGTATGGTGTCCTCCCACTCTGAATCAGAGCTGGCTCTGTGTGACTAAGAGAATGTGGTGGAAGTGAAAGTACTTGCCTCCTGAGGCTGCCATAAAAGGCCCTGCAGCTTCCACACCCGTGTCTTAGATCTCTCATCCTGGGGGAAGAAGCTGGCTGCCATATTATGACACAAATATTCACGTGGAGAGAATCTGAGGTTCTCACGAACAGCTAGAACCAACTTGGCAACCATGTGATTAAGCCACTTAAGAAGTGGCTTTAGCCCCAGTCGAGCCCTCAGATGACTGCAGCTCTAGCAGACATCCGAATGTAACTGCACAAGACCTAGGTGACAACATCTGTCAGAATCCTTTCCAAATTCTGGACCCACAGAAACCATGAGAGATGATAAAGTATCACTGCTTTTTAAACCACCAAGTTTTGGGGTAATTTGTTACTTAGCACCATTTCTCAGCCTTCCAACACTAGTCACCCACCCTGAAAATCTTGACATGGAATGCAACAAGCTTGCTCCAAAGCGAGTTACTTTTTTTCCCCTTGATAGGACCAGGTGATTCAGTGGATGGCAATTTGGCTAAATGCAATTTCTTATGAAACAAGCTGACCAATATGACAATTTTGGGGGGAATATGAATAGTCTGTCTGTTTCTAGGTTCAAGATATGGTTTATTTTGGTACATCAATAAAGTTTTTTCAACTCCTTATGAATTTCAAGAATTTTCATCTGCCTTTAAGAATTTGGGAAGTTCTACTTTTATTTGCTTTTATATTTATATTTCTCCAGTGACTAGGATTTATTTTGACCAAATTGTTGTAAAACCACTCTATTTCAATAAAATTGTTTTCGGCCAAATGGTTTTTGGCTAAATCATCACATGGTAGTATTTTTAATACTTTATTCGATCTATAAAATGTTAACACATTCTGTAAATTCACATAGACACTAAACCCTTTTCATGAGAATGAATCAGTGAAAGGGGACATGATAGGCAGCCTCCAAGATGATCATAATGATCCCCAGTATGCATGTCCTTGTGTAATCCTCTTACCTGGAATGTGGCCTAGATTACTGAATTAAATATGGTAGAAGAGTTGGAATATTACTTTTAAGTTATATCCTCCTTTCAGAACCTTTTATAACCTTCTAAGATCAGGTAAGAAAAAACTGTGGCTTTCATTCTGGGAATTCTCTTTGGCTGTCATTCAGATTGCTCACCTTGAGGCCAGCTGCCATGTTATGAGACACCCCTGTGAAGAGACCTCAATACACAGATCAGATAAAAAGTAGGCTGAAACTGGAGAGAAGACTGCGGAGCTGGACTAGTAATTGCTTTTCTGTTTAAATAACAACAAGCTCCCTAAACCATGGGGCCAGGTCTTCCTGAGGACAGGCGGACAACCTTGGCACTTGCTGTGTCCTACCCTGTACATGGGCTCTCACTGAGTTGGCAGACACTGGGCCTGGTGGAACCCTTGGTGTGAGAGACTGAATCCTGCCAACAGTCACATGACTGAGTGTGGAAGTGGATCCCTAGTAGCCGAGCCTTCACATGAGACCACAGCCCTGGCCCGTGTCTGCAACCTCATGAGAGAATTTGAGCCAGTCGTACCCATCTAAGCCGGGCCTGGATTTCTAAGCCAAAAGAAACTATGAAATGACAAATTATTTTTTTTAAGACTCTAAATTTTAGAATAATTGATTCCACAGTAATAGACAGCTAATATAGGGGACAAGAGGGTTGAAGTCCCAATAGTGCCCTAACAGGTGGATTTACACTCTTTGCTTTACAGTTTCAATAAAATCAAGATGTACACCTGACCTTGTCTGATAATTCAGCAAACTGGCTTGCTGGGGTTCAATACCAGGGATGCCTTCTTCCTTCCCACTCCTTTCTCAAGCTAGCTGCACCCTAACATCTGCTTCCTGCCACAAACCCACCCTTTCTCCCTCCACCCCCTCCTGCCTCCTTCCTTGTTTTTATTCACAGTGGAGGACGGATAAAGTGATTTGAGTTAAAGTGAGACGTTAATGCCCCTGAACAGATGCACTCGGGAGTAATGTGACACAATGTTCAGGCGAATGTGCTGGGGCCCTTGGAGTCTGGGCCAAAATGTGGCTGATGATCACCCAAGATGGCATGCAGAAGCTGGGGGGGGGGTAGGGACCCAGGTGACAGCTGTTGTTCTTAATAGCCTGGCTTTGGTGACAATTTGGGAAGGATCTGTTCTGCTGTTTTATAGGGACAGGATTAGGTCTGTCCTTAGAGTCAGTATAGAATCCTTTTATTAGTGAATCTGGGACTGGTTCTCTTTCTTTCTCCAGAATCATCTCTGTTCTCCATTTCTTGGGTCCCAGGGTACAGTGGTTGCTAAGTGAAGAACATTTGTGTTTCCACTGAATACATCTCGAAGGGAAAATGCCTACTCAGGCAATACACCCCAACTTTCTTTGCAAGCTTCAGAACAGATGTCTTAAGAAAAATACTAACAATGGAGAAAATAAATGCAACAAAGAGCTGGTTCTTTGAGAAGGTTAATAAAATTGACAAACTCCTGGCTAGAGTCACTAAAGAAAAAAGAGAAAGGACACAAACAAAATCAGGGATGAAAGAGGGAAAATTATGACAGACACCACAGAAATACACAGGATCATACACGAATACTATGAAAAAGTGTATAGCACTAAATTTAATAACCAGAAGAAATAGACCAGTACTTAGAAAAATACAACCTTTCTAGACTGAATCAGGAAGAACAGGAAAATCTAAATAGACTTATCAGCAGTATGGAAATTGAAACAATCATCAAAAACCTTCCAAAAAGTAAAAGTCCAGGACCAGATGGCTTCACCAGTGAATTCTACTGAACATTCAGATAAAAATACTTCCATCTGAAGTTACCGCAAAAGTAAAAGGGGCAGTCAAGAGTCGCTGACAGGGATGTTCACAAGACACCTACAGTGCAGAAACTCAGAAGGACAGAGTTTAGTAATGACTCTGACACCCTTTGGTAGCAGCTTCACCTCTACTCCGTGACCTTACCAGAGAGAAGCTCCCATTAAGGGATTACGAGAAGGATCAGGGAGATGGAAATTAATAAAAGTAA
The DNA here is from genome assembly GCA_004027375.1 of Macroglossus sobrinus. Classification (NCBI taxonomy): domain Eukaryota; kingdom Metazoa; phylum Chordata; class Mammalia; order Chiroptera; family Pteropodidae; genus Macroglossus; species Macroglossus sobrinus. Next base: position 243,966 of record PVKZ01001409.1, on the reverse strand, counting down.
AATGGCTGACTACTGATCAGGTGTCTCTGACTGGGCTGGAGTTCCAAGGACACTGTGTACGGCAGTAATCTCCTTAAGAAGGCGGAATTTCACTTTCTCTGAATGCAGGGCTGGATGGAACACCTTTTAATATGTTACAGAGCTGGCTGCATGAGGTTAGTTTCTTCCCTGCTCTGTACACTGCATGAGCATTAGGCCTTTTGCATTCGAATTTTATCTGATTGAAAGACTTTGTCCTATTGGCTAAAGCAGACAGAGTAGTCTATCTTTGCACACTAGACAGCTCCTGGTTTTGGCTATATCCATAGACACTCAACTTGTAATGACAAGCACTCAGAACAAACAGGCTTGGGGGATGAGGCCAGAATAAAAGCAAACAAGAAGCCAAGAAAAGAGACACAAGGCAAGACAACCGTAGAAGAAGGTTGCATTCTCTTCCCTTTTTCTCCTCCCTTTCCTTCTAGGGGAATTTTCCCCTTTACATTTCCCTCTGAGTTCAAAATGTAATAAAAGGAACTGATCCCAAGCCCTGTGAGCTCCTTTCTATTTTAATTCCTTTCAAGGAGGAACTCGATAAAAAGATGACATAGGAAGCAGGTGATGAGAAGACTGAGTAGCTAGACTAGTAATTGTTTTTCTGTTTCAAGAACAACAAACTCTCCGTACCACGAGGCCAGGTTTTCTTGAGGACAGGTGAACAGACCTGGCATCTGCTGGGCCCTGTTCTGCACAGGAGTTCTCACTGAGCTTGCAGACCTTGGGGCGGGGGCAGATTAAAACCTGGAGCGTATGCTCTAAGGCAGCTGGCATCTTTGCTAGGCAAGTGTAGAGCAGCATAAGGAGTACACACAAATGACTGCCTCTATGTAGAGCAGCGTTTTCATGTTTGCAGTAAAGTAATTTTATTAGGTCTTTTACATTTCTTCTGGTTTAAGGTTAACAAAAATGACGAGATCCTGACTAGGTAGTGACTGGTGCTTAAGAAAACAAGCAAGCAAGAAAACAAATGAATAAACTAACAAATAAAGCACATAAGACTTGTACTGTGGTGTAAAAAGAACTTCTGTAGAGGCAAAAGGCCTGTATTCTAGTTTGACACTGTACAACAAATACATTTTGAAGCACGAAGGTATTTTTACATTTCTAGTTGCTCCATTAAAAAAATACACAGGTTAATTGTAATAATGTATTTTATTTAACCTAATGTAATACAAATATATCATTTCAGCATATAGTCAGAACAGAGAGTTGTTGAGGTATTTCATGTTCTTCTAACCCTTAGTCTTTGAAACTCGGTGTGTATTTTACACTGTGGTACATCTCAGCTTGGACGAGCTGCATTTCAACAGCAACATGTAGCTAGTGGCTACCATGCTGGGCAGCGCAGTTGCACACCACACTGGCCACTCACTCTCCCACCCAATCACTCACCCACCCACTCACCTACCCACCTACCCACTTACCCACTCCCCCACCTACTCACCTACTTACCCACTCATCCACTCACCACTCACTCACTCCCTCCCCCACCCACTCACTCCCCCACCCACTCATTCACCACTCACTCATTTACTCTCCCACCCATCCACTCACCCACTCTCAACTCACTCCAAGATTCTGGCTCCACCACTTTCTCTTCTATGGCTCACCTTCACATCCATAAAATAAGAGGACTGCTCTATATCACTTTCTCAAACCTTTTAGCACAGAATCTTACACAAAATAGCAGTATCTACAGGAAATAATACAAACGCATGGGGTTTGAATCATAATTGTAGGGCAGGAAACTGCTTCTTGTTGTTAGCATTCCTTTTCAACCCAGCATCCTCTTTAACAGCTGACCACATTTCGGTCTTGCCCACATTTGTCCAGCAATGACCACACGACAAAGCTTGACCACACCTGCAGTCCTTACGCCACTTGGTACCAGGAGAAGGAAAGAAAAGCGAGGAAGGATGGAATGTGAAGGAGAAAACTGAAGCTGAAAGGGAAAGTAGAAAGAAAAAGAGTGGAAAATGTGGGAATGAAGAAAGTAGTTGATATCTGCTTAGCTGCTGAACCAAATTAATGCCACAAAAAGGAAGGAGGATCACTGCCCCCCTCGTCCCAGCCTCGTGATGCGTTCACAGCCCTACTCCGCTGAGAACCACACAAGTGAAGCCTACGATTGGTAAAGAGATGCCTTCCTTGACTGGTCACTCTCTCCTGCTATTCTTTTCTTGCTTTATTCAACAGACACGTTGCTCTTTGTAAGAAGACACTGTGCAGGTGCTGGTGGTATACAGACATTTTTAAGGAGTCAGTCCACACAGCCTAACTCATCTCTCCCCAATGCATCCCGTCATAGCGCATCACATCGCATCCCGTACCCCCCCAGGGAAGAACGGCGCCACTGAGTGCGTCCACCTGGGTGAACTGTGCCACAGCTACGACTGCAGGCCTAGAAATCAGGACAAGGGCTCATTACCATGGAGCCCCACAGAGACTGCTGGTGGCCACCACTATCCCTGCCCACTACTATTCCTGCTGGTGCCCACCTGCACTGCCCAGTCTCTTTCGTTCAGTTGGCAGGTGACTAGTGTAGCCTATGGACTGTGAGAAGTGATGCTTGTTGACTTCAGGGCTGAGATGGCAAGTATTTGATATGCTTTTCTGTATTCTCTTTCCCCTCTGCCCCCATCTGACCACTGAACAGTGCCTGGGTCCCTGAGTTATCCTCAAAGGACTGCCACGTGACCTGTATTGGGCTGTGATATCAGTAAGATATAGCCTTAAATGTATTAGATTACTGAGAATGAGGGGTGGGGTCTGTGACAGTCACTGGTATTATCGCCCTGATGGACACAGTGGCACCTCGCTGGTGAGTTTGTTTCTTTCTAAGGGACATATTGTGCTTGGGTGGCAATTTAAGAATGACCATGGAAGCCAGGGCTGTTACTTTATTTACCTCTATGGCACAGAGTATTTTGAGTAAATCGTGGCCAATGGATAGAGCTTAGGTTTTCTGTATCAGTCAGTGTCCTTCCTGGCCTTCCTAAATGAATGGGAGAGCTGTGTTCGGGGACTGTCCCTGAGCCAGAATCCATGTTCAGGGGGAGACTCTTATCAGTGGAGGAAAAGGGTTCTTTTTCCACTGGAACACAGCAAGGGAAGCTTCCACATATTTTATGAGAAAAACATAACAATATACCTTAATTTTTATTGTCCTTAATACTTTTCAAAGTATATTTCTATTTCCCATCCGAATTGACTCTCACCAGTATCTGTGAGTAAAACAAGACCAGTATTACCAATTTTAAGAGATGGAGGAATTGAGGCTTGGAAAAGCTAGATGACTTTTTCTAGATCATACAGAGAATGAAACAGCTGGGGTCGGAATCCTGTGTGACTGATTACTGTGCCTTTGTCATTAAGCAGCGTGCTTATTATGCTAATTAGGTTTTTTTCAGCAGTAGATGTAAAATGATGTACCAGTACACTACTAAAACTTCAAATACAAATTATTTGTACTGTTAAACTATATCATTTACATACCAATGAAAGCTTACATTTCACTTATTGAGTAAATCAGTTTTCCTCAGAGCTTTGTATTTATCTTGTTTAACCCTATGAAAACTCTGCAAGCAACGCAACAAAGCTATATGCCTGCGTTACAGCTGAGGAGACGAAGGCCAGAGACGTTAGGGACATGTCAAGATGGGCAGGACCAGCACGGAAATCCGTCTTTTAATTTCACACTTACAGCTTTTCCCCCTCTGACACGTACTTTAAGACATATAATGAGAACATCTGTTCTATATGTAACAGAACACATTTAAAAACACCCCCCGAAGTGGAATTCTCTCAGCAAACTCTACTGAGTATCTACTAAGTGCCAGGTATGTTCCAGGCTCTCTCGAATCCCAAGTGCCTGGTGGAGCTGAGCTTGGCCTGTCTTGTGCCATCTGCCAGTTTCTGGCAGATCGATTCTGCCTTAGGAGCCAGCTGCCAGCTCCTCATTCAAAGCCTGTTTAGAACGGGGCCCATGGCTCTTTCCTCAAAGGACTGAAAACCGCATCTCCTGTGAGGATGCAGAAGGACCTGTGCGTTGAGGTAAGAAGGAACAGGAGACACGCTTAGGGAACACTAATTAATAGTACTTCAAGTCATGGGCGATGGTGACTATAAAGTCCCAGCTGTCCAGGTAGGGAGGACAGCACACATCCTCCCTGAAATGCTGCAGTCACGTGACTCTCGGCTTCCTGCAGATGGTACCTGTGTCTCCAGAGTCACAGATGCAGTTCTGCTCTAAGATTGCTCCTTCACTTGAAAATATGCCTCTGACTTCCATTTCAAAATGCCTGGATGAAGTCCACCCAGGAAATACTTACTGAATATGTGCTATGCTGTGCTAACAGACACACGTGTTCAAAGGAGCTAGTTTTTAATGTCATCTTAAGGAAACTTTCTAGAAACTCTCCTAGGAACACTTTCACCACAGAAAATACTCCAGTATCAGGAATATGACATGTGAATTATTCATTCATTCACTTGATATTTTTTTAAAGGCGTGCTGACCCTGTCGCAAGTACAGCTGATCCCCGGGCACAGGTGGAAGTGAATGCAGACACGTTTCTGAGAGCGGGGTTCCTGTTTGGGGAGAAGCAAACCTTCTTATATCTTGTGAATCACCTAATACAGGAAGTCAGCTATCCTGTCGCGGTGCAGGGCACTTCTGCATGCAAGGGTGGGAGTTAGTGGCTTAAAAATCTGTTTGCCTTCAGTGTTTCCAAGAAACACTGGCCAAAGCCTCTGAGGTTATGTGAACTCACACTCATCAAACTTTTTGTTTTCCCTCTAGAGAGTTCTAGATAAGTAAAGCTGGGGAGAGTAATTTAAAGGTGTTTGGGATAATAAGGCCTGGCTGTAAAGGCCACCATCTCAAGTAAGCAGTCTTACCCAATTTTGTCCCCTTTTTCCAAGTCAACCAAATGATTTCCTTAACCCTCTAAGACTCAGATTTTGGAGGTGATGAGCGGGAAGGTGAGCCTGCTCTTCGCACACGCTTGTTGGTTACACTCTGTGGGGGAGGGGCGGTCACTTGCCAGCAGCAATTTCTCATCATTTCCTCCTGGCGTGCGGTTCCGAGGCTGCAGAAACCTGTGCGTGACCCAGGCTTCTCTGTGAGTCGGCTAATGATCGCCCGATCCACGGGAGAAAATCGACTGTGTCAAAGCTCATGACGTGCTGCGGGCTGATCAATGTCTCGCTGAAGTCGAGTTTCACACGGAACTGCCCGAAGCTGGAATTAAATGTCAGGTACAATTTAGCGCTGATGCCCTAGCAGTGCCTTTGCGAGGGCTCATTCTGCACGTCAGATGAACTCCCCCGGGGCCAGCCCGGCTGAGTGATCAGGGCCTGGCAAGCTGCCACGCCACAGTCCTGTAAGGTCTGCAAGCGTGCGGACCTGGTGCTCGAGCTTCTCTGGCCGCGCATCCTGTCGAGGCTGGAAGGAAAACGTCTTGGGGAAGAGAGGAGAGGGGTGTTGGGTGTCAGGCCCATTTAAGTAAGGCCACGCATTGAGGGGGGCGTCGTTCTGTGAAGGATCCTGTTAGGAACAGGGGAAGGCTACAAGGGGAGCTGGGAGAAGGCGCTTCGTGCCATGTTGTGACCAGGCTTCAGGTCCTCTGTGACATAGTTCTGCTTAACTTGCACTAATGCCCCTCATGTCCTTCGCATATCTTCCCATCTAGTCCCAGAGCTAGTCTGCTCTGAAAAAGCCATGTTTCCCTGCACCTTTGCTTGCTTTCTTCTCTTTCCCCCTTTCTCCACATATCAAATCTCAACATCCTTCAATGCCCAGATCACATGCCCCTTCCTTCATCAATCTTCTGTTGATTCCTCCAGCTTTCAGGACCTTCTCATCTCCTGAAATCCTATACAACCTAACTCAATCATCTGTTATGTCATTTTTAATTTCCATTTTGCATTATAGTTATTTATGTCTTTTATCTTCCCTATTAGGTTATAGATGATTTGAGTTTAGGACCCAAATCTGTTTTATTCCCCTGTCCGCAAATTTCTAAACAATATTTTAATTACTTCTAAAATGTGTAACATACATTTTAAAAAATGGATTTTTGATGTTGAATTTCTAAATATTTCTTTTAGAATTCTCCAATAGGGTCCTGTCTTACTTAGTTCAGGCTGTTATAACAGAGTGCCATCGACTGGATGGCGTATAAACAACAGAAATGGATTCCTCACTGTTTGGAGGCTGGAAGTCCGAGACCCCGGAGCCAGCATGGCGGGGTTCTGGGGAGGGCCCCGCACGGGTTGTGGACGGCTGACTTCTTGTTCTACCCTCACATGGTGAAAAGAGTGAGCTCGCTCTCTGGCCTCTTCCATGGGCCTAACCCCATTCCAATTACCTCCCAAAGGCCCCACCTCCAAATAGCACCTCACTGGGATTAAGGTGTTCACATATGAATTTTTTTTGGGTCCCTTCAGTCCACTGTGAAGCCAGAGTCACAAACTGCCCAACTGAAAGCATGGGACCACCCATTCTGATGAAGCTTGTTCTCCACATCTATGGCCCATATCTGGTTTCTAAATGAGGGATTGCCCTTTCCGATTACTCGTGGACAAGGCGAGACGGCCCATTACCACAGGGCCTATTTTAGAATCAATCTTGCATTTCTCAAACCTTCCAGCTTCTTCTGGGGTCACGTTCAGTTTCTCTGCCAACATCTTCAATGCTGACACATTGCTGGATGCCACTGGAGGTCTCAAATAGGAGGGGAGTAGCATTTTCAAGGAAGTCCTCAAGATCAGTCACCAAGAAGTTGTCCCCAAGTCCCTAACGCATCTCCCCAGTCCCATTGAACTTATTCAACAAATTGAAACAAGGCCTTTATACGTGAAAGGCTCTTAGTGAATAACTGACTAGCTCTTTGCGTGCCTGTTTGCACCTTCCAACACATTAGTTATGACTTCTATGGTCAAACAGTGGAGAATATATGCACACATGGTCTAAACTGTTTTAAGATACTGTGGCTGATAAAAGATTAGTAATGTTATTAACTGCCTTTGGGCTGATCGAAGAGAACAAAGAGACCAGTTAAGGAGCCATGTTTACTGCTGATGAGACAAGAATGAAGGTGACAGAATTTTTATCTTTGCTCTCTTTTCATTACGTAAGGCCTTCCATGGCTGCTTTAGGATTTCAGAGGCCAGTTTTCCTCAGAGCAAACATAAATCTTTTCTGTCCATTACTGAAACAAAGTCTCTAAAAAAGCAAAGACATCCTGTTGGTCCTGAGTAACTGCCACATTTATATGGGAATTGTTCCTACCTGAGATCCCACCTGAACGTTTGTTCCTGCTTAAAACCTGGTTTGTCAGCTAGAGCCAAACAGCATCCAAGCATCTCCGGCTGACCGCATTGATCTTAGGTTTGATCATCAAACATCTTCACAATTGGTTCCATTTCTGCGTGAGGCTGTTTCAGTTGTACAACTACAATGCTGTTTTCTCTCAGAGCATGACGATATCGTAAAGCTTTTGTAAGCATCCATAGCAGATTTTAACATGTTATCATAAAAAGATCTAATTTCTCTCATAATAGTTATTTTTCATTACATATCTTTCTCATAAAAAGAAACTCAATCGGTAGTGAGTCTAGATCCCAATATAAATAACGCACAAAGGGGGAAGTCAGATCCCATTTTCCCATCTTGCCCAACCCCCCAAAAATAAATAAATAAAAGGGGAGGGCCTGCTTCACTTTTCTCCTTAGTACTTTATACAATCCCTTGGTCAAAAGTGGTATGCAACCAATATTTGATGCCTAAATGATAAAGCAGTGTAAATTCTCAAAGTTCTGTTCCCTAGCATATGGAATCAGTAACGATTTAGCACTAGATTTGCCCAAATATTAGGACAAGGTATGGGTAGTTCTTACTAAATGCTATTCTTGCTAAATGTTAAAATATAGCATTGCATTTTGCAGACTCAGCTGCAAATATAAATATAAATAGGACAAGCTTGACAGGAACCCAGCCAGATAACTACAGCCAACTACGAAGAAGAAGTCTACATGTAATTAACTGAAGAGCATATATAAGCAATGGCTAAGCCCTTCCAGGAGACAGAGCTCTGTCTATGGATCTGATGCTCCTTTCCTGGCTGCAAGTAGATGAGACTACCTACCATGCCTAAGCCGCTAAAGGTTTGCAGATATGAAGATGATGCTGCAGCACAGTGAAGGCAACTCCTTGGCCCCTCTCCACACAAACACCTTATTCATCAGTATCAATCACAGCAGAAAAACCAGCCCTCATCAGAAGGCCGAGCAGTTAGAATGGCACTGCCTATGCTTGTAGCTACTCAATCTTTATTCCGTTCTGTGGTTCACATATGTTCAACAGCAAGAAAGATTCAAGACAAGCTGATTTTGCTTACATTAATCAGTATAAACTGATTGCATTAAGTTACTGTTTTATTAAAGCTTTGAACAATGAAGGGAAAGAGGTGGAAAATAAAATAAAAGATAAGATGAAAGAAAAAGAAAAGACTATTATGGAACTAACAGACAGAATACTTAGGTTGAAATTTTGGCTTTATCTCTAACTTGCAGGCAAATTCTGGAATCTCCCTGAGACTAGCTTTCTTTTCTAAAAACTGGCAATAACAACCCTCTGGGTAAGGCTTGTTGTGAAGAAATTAAGTAATATTCACAAAATGTCTAGAAGCACCTGATAATATAGATGATAAAGATGATAATCTGTTGAATAAGTGATTTTTGGATATGGTTATGCATGTGTGTTCATGGCCATTCATTTTTCAATTCTAAGAATACAATTTTCAGTCATTTCATGATTTGGGAAAAGAGACAGCCTAATTTGTGTGGATGAGCCCAAGAAAGGTTTTTCATTGCACGTAACAGTAATAAACATTTACTTTTTACTTATTATTTCTAGAGACATGTCTAATATTTACATGAATTATCTCAGTTAATCCTTTACTCTGTCACCAAGAGGTAGGTACTATTACTAATCTAATTTTCCAAGTAAGGAAAGTAAAACTCAGAGAGATTAAGTTGCTTGTGTGGGGTCAGCCAAAAATCTCTAACCCCAGAGTGTGCGTTGGTGGTACAGTGGTGAACGTAGCTGCCTTCCAAAAATCTCTAACCCCAGAGCCCAATCTCTTACAAAAGAGACTCAGTTTAAGCTTTCCAGGCTTAGAATTAAGACTCTTACCTTTACACAGTATCTAACAGTTTACAAAGTAATTTCATATAATACTTATTTGGTCCTCCCAGCAACCATTTTAGCGATGAGGTAACGTAAAGATAATCATTCGGGAGACTGAGACCTGTTCACGGCAGTGAGGTGCCCAGATGGGAAGGAGCGGATCTGCATTCAGACTCAGAACCGATTCCAACACTAGGCTCTGTTGATTGTCCCAGAGCTGCTCGCGGGCTTTAGAAAATGCGCCTGACTTGGGAGTGGTTCTGAGGCCTGAGGCACCACCTTCAATGAACGTTCACGGAACCATTCTTCTCTGGAGAGCACCGTTACTGTTTCGTGTAACACCCGTGAACCCAGTGCCGACCAAAATGAACAATGCCGTTTTAGTAAAAGTGAAGGAACGACTCCAAAATCAAGAGGCTGATTTTACACATTTGCGTATGTGTGTGACTTATAAAAAGAGGTTTATAAAATGCCTTAATGACAGCGGCATTTTATGATAATTCGGGGATTGATCGAGGCTGCTGGCTGGGATGTAAATATGTCCCAAGGCAGTTTTTCAGAGTGGACCACACTCTTTCAGAAATGACCTTATTGTTTATCAAGTAATCTATCCCACTGGTGGACACAGTATGCTTTTACTGGAAAGCTATCTGGGGTAAAAGAAAGGTCACGAAGAGTAGAAGAAAGCCGAAGACAGACTTGCCCTTGAGTGGTTCACAAGCAAGGTGGGAAGAGAAGACTGGCAAAGGGAAAGAAAGGTACGCATTTTCTGACCATTCCACTTGGCTTCGCTAAGACAGTTCTTTTGCTCATTTTCTCCTATGATCACATCATGGGTTCTGACTATTGGACACTAAATTTTGGTTCCTTGCTTGCTGTCTCAGGTTTGGGATTACAGTAGACAGGTGTGGAGAGGTTTCAGCTCTGGGAAGCAGCCCTCTGCACTGGATCCTAATCACCGTGGACAATTGCCACAAATTCTTTCTCCCTTTCCTGCTGGCACCTGCGGGGGAGCCTGCTTCCGGAAGCCCACTTATGCTGGACCACATGCTGACAAAGAGCCTACAGGAATTCTTGTGAAAATGTGCAGTTGTTACTCCCTCAGTTTAAGCTTATTATTGCTCAAAAGTTTTCACTGAATTATAATACAAAAGTCTATAAAAAAAAATATGTGCCATTTAGAGAATGATGAAGCAAAATTTGCATTAATTTCCAAATTTAAAAACCAAATTTAAGAACTTTTCAGTGATTGAAAGTCCCCTCAATGCCCCTCCCTGATCACACTCCAGAGACTCACTACCCAGAATTCTGTGCTAACATTTTGTTGTTCACATAATTTTATCATCTATATATAGACTCCTAAAACATTCTTTAGTTTTCCCCTGTATCATACTGTGTATATTCTTTGTGACTTGTTTCTCTTTCTCCAAAATTTCTGGCTTTGGGACTCATCCGTGTTAATGGTGTAATTTATCTCCACTATTATGTTGTGCTCCATTTTATGAATGTGCCACAATTTATGAACTCATTTTATTATTTATAGATTTTTCCCCTTTTTATTATTATGTACAATGTTGCTTGGACATTTTAACATGTCTCTTGGTACACAAATGTACAAGAATTTCTCTCTAGGGTGTGCACATATAAAGGAGAATTTCTAGTCACCAAGTATAGTCATGTTTAGATGCACTATGTAATGTCAAACTTTTTAAAGTGGTTACACCAATTTATACCCCCCTGTACTAATGAATGAGAATTACTTTATAGCCTAGCTACTTTCAATTATTCATTTTTTTGTTAATCTCGGGAATGTAAAATTAGAAACGACTGTGGTGTTTTAATTTGCATCTTTTTCTCATGACTAATGAGATTGAGTATCTTTTCATATGTTTAAAGGCCATTTGTGTTTTCTTTTCTATGAAATTCTGGTTCATGTTCTTTTACTCATTTTTTTATGACTAAAAAATGTTAGTTTTTCAAACATTCTGGATACTAATATCTCATCCACTTTATGTGCTGCAAATATTGTTTTCCAGCAAAAAACACAAGTTTTCAACTGTCTTTAGCTACGAACACCTAAACAATGAGTACACCGTGCCTGCCTAAATGTGCTTTGACCAAAACCCTTGCTTTTCCTCTCCTGTCATCTGATTTACATGGCCATGTTGTTCAGGAGAGGCCTTCAAATTCCGTTTTTGTCACAATGGTTCTGACGCTTCAGAAATGGAGTAGGCCACCAAGAGACACTGACCTTGGTGTCAGGTTTGAATAGGTTTAGATTCAGAATCTACCATGAATTTATTGCTTGTCACTGGATCTTCGGCAAGTTCTTATTTTGAACTTCATGTACCGTTAAATCTACCTTAGAGGAATGTTGTGTTCTGACGCCATATTTGTAGTTGGTGAGATTGTCTGACACAGAATAGGTGTTCAAGCAATATTGGGTGTTTAGCTTTGCCTCAAATTCATTGGCATAGGCAGTTGGGATACCTACAATTAAATGAAAGAATCTTTAACTACTCATTTGACTAATGAAAATGTTAAACTCTACAGCATTTCATTTCTGTAGTTCAGAATTTTCAGGCTCATTTTGTTTGTACTCATATTTATGAATGAGGGACCCAAAATGAACAGGGCACAGTCTCTTCCACTGAGATATGCATATTTTAACAGGATTATTTGCTTCTTTTTGATTATTTCATGCTTCACTTCTCCAAGAAGCCTCTCCAGCGTGGCCCCTCACCATTTTGATCCTTTACTTGTTCTTTCCTTGGGGCTATCAGGTTGGGTAGTAAGGTAATCTGGCTTTAGTGTCGGACCAGGCAGCATTTAATCATGTTTGCGATTTCCTGACTGTGTGATGATAAGCGAAATATTTAACCTCTAGATATGTTTCATAATTTGTAAAGTAGAAATATTTACCATGCAGCTATCTGTGGATTTAAATGAGATGTTATATGTTTAGAGCCCAGGACACAGTGGGAGATCCCCCTACAACTCCTACACCCACTTCTTTGGTTTGAAAAATGTTTATTTTGGGCCCACTATGTAGGAATAATACTAGGGATAACACAGGGGTCATATTGAACACAGGAGGGCTATGTCTTTTGCGGGTTTGGGTACCTTCTCCCTAGCTATTGCTTGAATATGAAAAGAAATTTCTTTCTTAAATAGCCTTTCTTTTTGATTTCAAGAAAGAAAAAAACCCAGGCAGTTTGTTGAACATAATTATTTTTGTTTTTAAAGATCAAATAAAACACTTAATACAAAAACCAGTTGTCCCTTTTCCTACTCTACAGTCTGGACTCCAATCACTTTTAGTTCTTTTAGGTATTTTTACTGATATTTACCTCCACATTTGAAAATGATATACTTACACTACTATTTCTTAGTTTTACTGACTCCCTAAGGTAAATGGGGTTGAAATCTCTCTTATAAGTCTTCTCTACTTTCTTCCCTCTTATTTTCCATCACAGTGATGTTGCAATTTTTGGTCAAATCAGTATCTGAAATCATTTTATTATGATAAGTATTATTTAATGCAGAGCCAGGTGGTGTACTAAATTATATTTTCTTTTTACACAAATCTTTGATGGACTTTAATGGGTGCTTTTTAAAAAGTAAACTTTAAATTTTGGAATAACTTTATCCTTCCAGAAAAGTTGCAAAGAAAGTAAAGGGCATTTCTATATACCTTTCACCTAGTTTCCACTGATGTCATCTAATATTATCATGGCACACTGTCAGAGCTAAGAAACCAACATTGGTACGTTGCTATTTAGTACATTTCAAACTTTAATAGGATGTCACAAACTTTTCCACTAGTGTCTTTTTTTTCAGTTCCAGAGTCCCCTCCAGCATGCTGCATTGCATTTAGTTGTCATGTCTCCTTAGTCTCATCTGGTCTGTTACAGTTTCTCAGTCTTTCTTTGCTTTTCATGACCTTGACGGTTTTGAGTATTGGTCAGGTGTTTCGCAACATGTCCCTCAATATGCATTTGTCTGATTTTTAAAATTAGATCGGGGTTATGAGTTTTGGGGAGGAACAGAAACAGAAATGGAGTGCCCCTTTCATCATCATATCAATGGATACAGGCTAATGACACGCACTATCACAAGGGGTGCTAACCTTGATTACCTAGCCAGGGTAGAGTTCACCAGTATTTCCCAGTGTGAAGTTACTTTCTGTGCTCTCTATACACTACTTTCTGGAAGCAGGTCACCAAGTCCAGTTCACACTTCAGGAGGGGTGTAACTAAGCATCTCTTAGAAGAGAGAAATCTACATTGTTTTTTGGGTTTCTTCAATCATTTATTTATATCGGTATGAATTTGTGGAGGTTTATTTTATACTTTGGATTACAATTCTGCACAAGGTTATTTATTCTGTTGTTCAGACCGTTCCAGCTTTGCCTGCTGGGAGTGTTTCAGGGTGATCCCTGCATCCTGTTGACGTGTCCAATCCTTTAGTTTTTTGAGTACTTCCCTACTTCCTGGCATTGCAAAATGCTCTAGTCTCATCTTGTATTTTCTCTTCTTGGCCCTGGAATCAGCCAATTCTCCAAGGGTTTTTGGTTTCTTTTATTGGGGAATAGGATTTAGAAACCATGATCTGAATGTGGGTTTGTTTTTTATTTGTTTGGTTTTCTATGTGTCTATCATTAATATCCCCCAAATCAACAGATCTGCCAACTGCTTTTTAAATTTTACTTACAAAAGCTCAATTGGATACACTGTCAGTTTCATTTCTCCTTCGATCCCAATCTCCCAGAGTCTTCATCCTCTTGATCCTACTTCTCTTTATTCCAGGCCTGCTTCACTGCAGTCTTCCTTGAATTTCATCCTCTGTCAAAATATGACTTTTCTTTATTATTAAGTGATAACAGAACTCCTATCTGTTGCATTCTGAATCTTATTCTGTTTGGTTATACTAGTACCTTCATTTGCTGGATGGTATCTAAAACAGTATAAAAATGATAAAAATTTTAACTTGCAGGTCTGAAAATGTGTTTATTTTATCCTCACATTAAATGGACAGATTGGTTGTACATCTGAATATTTAAGGCATTATTCCTTTATTCTGTTTTTCTCTGTCTCCCAGCTGCTGTTGGGTTAACTGAAGTCATTCTGATTTCCTATTACATACCATGTGCATTTTCTTTCTCTTGCAATGCTTTTGAATTTTCCTGATTATATGCCTTTTTCACTCATAATATATTTTTTCCCACCCACAATAAAGTGCAGGCTGGAGTGTTCTGATCTGGAGATTCATGTCTTTCAGTTCCGTGGAGCTGCATTTTTTTTTTGTTTGATAATTTTGTTCCCCTCCTTTTCTATCTTCTGCTTCTTTGGAGCTATTAATTGAATGCTGTTCCTGAATTAGATAATTTTCATTTATCTTCTGTTGTCTTTTATTTTGACTTATTATTTCCCCTATTTTCTGAGGTACTTTTTTTTTTTACCTTATCTCTCACTACTTATTTTTGAATTATTATATTAACTCTTAATTTTTTTCAACTATTCTATCTCTCCTCTCTCTTTGTTCACTAAGTTCCCCTTTTCCTAGCATCCTGCTTTTGTTTTACAAATGCATTATCTTTTCTCTATGAAGATATTGATGGTCATATGATTCTCCCATCAGGCTAATTAGATTGTTTCTGCACAGAATTCCAAGTTAAAAGTCACTTTCAGAATTTTTAAGGCATTATTCCATCCTTTTGTAGTTTCAGTAGTTACTGTTGAAAGGTCTGATAGCATTCTGATTTCCGATTCTCTGTATAGTATCTTAATTTTTCCTCTCTACTAGACTCCTTTACCTCTAGTGGTCTGAAACTTCATAATTATATGCCCTTTTCTTTCATAGTAGAAGGCACATGTTGGTTTTCAATCTGAACACACAGTCTATCAGTGGATGTTAATAATTCCTAACACTGAGTGACTGTTATGAGTCAGACATGGTGTTAAGTATAAACTTTCACTGGTACTCCAAGGATGAGATCTGAGATCGACAGTACTTTCATCATTTTAAAGAGGAGGAAACTGAGGTATAAAAAATTAAATGACATGGGAAGGTAAAAACAAGGCTTCCGGTTGTAACGATGCAGTGTTTATAGCCACCGTCAGGTTTACAGTAGAGTCTCCTTGTCTTGGCAGCTACCATCTCATCGAGGTGACTTTTCAGGTCTTTATTATAATTTTTGGATTTTACAGTTTAATGCCAATATCTTGGCAAGTGGTAGGTGAGTGTGGGGTGAACCACTTAAGAAAAAATTTAAATTTGATGTAGCTATCAATGAAGAACCAGTATGCCTTTTGGGGAAAAACATTAAATGATGAATCTGGTGTTTAAAAAAGATTATGCTCAACCTCCCTGGTCCTAGGAAGCCCGCTGGAACCCAGAGCAGTAGCCGTGGTGACAGGAGGAGCACAGAGTCTCGCTCGCCACTGTCTTGCTTCGTAAGTGAGCCCTCCATTCTAAGCACCATAATTTGGCTCTGGAGAAAAGCTATGCCAGCGATACAAGAGTCAACTGAATATTTATGGAGACTTTTTTCAGGGATGCTGGGGTATTAGATAAATTAATCTTTGAGGAGACAATCTTGATCAATACTAAGGATACTACAGAGAGGGAAGTGAGGAGGAAGACTGAAAAGAAAACCAGCTCAGTCAAGTGTGATGTCTTTTTAAGAAACTGTCATCCAACTGGAGTGACTGGCCTTGCTGAGTAAAGCTTTCTGAACATAAGTCAAAATTACCAGGGAGTTAATGGCACTTCTTTAGAATAACCTTCTGAATTATCCAAAATAAGCATTTACACGCAGGCACTTAATTCTGAGTAATTAATGTCTGTCTGTATAACCCAGCAGCTTAATGAGCTGGGGTGTAGCAGGGGCACTCTGAGTCACTGGAGAACCCCAGAGGGCTGGCTGTGAAAAGAGCCCCTCAGCTTGCCAGGGTTTTGGGTAATAGCTGGAACATTTTTATAGACGCATCATTACTGAGTTCCAGCTTAAAGGCATATTGGCTCTAGGCAAGGCTTCGTGTCCCCAGTACACTGAAGATACAAATGCATCTACAGATTAACTGTGACAGTCAACCTCTACATCCTCTGTGGGCACTTCTCTGTATAAATTAGCCTTGAGCTGAGAGATGTATTTGGACTAAAAACCAAAACCATCAAGTAGATAATCTTTAATGCCTCCCTTTATGGGTCTTTTCTCTCTTTCTAAATCATCCTTTGGCATACTCCCCAGCCCCCAATAGTTTCATCTTGATCTTGGTCCCTGTCAAGAGAAATGCTTTAATAGTCTGTTAACAATATTTACAGAATTAGCATTACACCATCATATTCTACTCAACAGTATTTGCATTTAAGATGAAGTTTTTAGGAAAGGAATCCAAAGGAATGATGTATGGTGGACTCTGAGGCACTATATTCACTTATGGAACATTAAGTGCTACTTTGTGTGTCTGATGCTGGGGAAACAAAAATTAATAAGATATGGCTAACCTTTGAGACTTTCACTGTCTAGCGTGGGAGATAGCAACATAAAAAAACTAATTGAATAGTAGAATATGATCAGTTTTAATCATAGAAACAAGATAAAAAGTTCATTTATTACGTCTGGAGCAGGAGGCTAAAGTGAGTGGAGGAAATCATGAGAGGCTTCATGGAGAAAGTGACACTTGAGTTAAATAATCTCTGGTGATACATAAAATGGCAGAATTTTAAGCACCCATCCATCGAAGGGGTGAAGTTGACACCTTCCAGAAGGGGAAATAATTTTGGGCTACAGGACTCCCTTGGACCTTGCTGAGTCACATCGGGTAGATGGACCCTTACTCTGCCTGCCCTGAAACAGGACCAAGAGCAGCAAAACCGAAACTGATGGCAGAACCAGAACTGACAAAGAGCAGGAGGTGTTTGACTTAGCTGCTTCTAAGGGAAACAGCAACGTCCATAACATTAAAAAAAATGCTGGAAAGGCTACTCTATGCCCTCACAAGTCCAGATTTATTAAGTGCACAAAAGTGGTGCTGCCAAAAGGAAATAACTGAAGAATTTTCTGGAGCCAAGGTGGGCAGAATACATAGTGATGAGAAGTTGGAAAGCAGCATTAGCATTCTGCACACTGGATTTTACTTTGTTCCACTTCAACCAATGGCCGCCGTGGTCCAACACGAAATTTAAAACAAGACCACAGCCAGTCTTTGTTCCAAATGGGGAGATGGAAAATAGCAAATACAAAAGAAGTAAGGAAATCCTTCTGCGAGTCTTCTTGGCAGGAGAAGGTGCCAGGGCAGGACAGGGAAAGGTGGGGGAGTGGAGAAGGGAAGAGCCTGGAACCAGAGGCTTTTCTCATTTTACTCCAAGCCTTCGTGTGATGGTTGAGTACACTGCTGAAATGCCTAATGGTCGATTACTCCTTACATCAAAATTAACTGTTTACTCGGCTGATTAATTTAGTAACCTGAAGCCCCCTCCTGTGCTTGAAGCAGTCTTCCGTGGGGATGAGGTGGTAGGAGTGGCTGCTAAAAGGAGGGTGGAAGGGACTTCTCTGTGGCACAGGCTGTGCCTATAGAAAAGCAAATGTGGAATTTAAAATGGTTCATCTACTGTTTCCGCCAAACAGAGAGATGAATATACACACCGGTCTGCTTGATGGTGAACTGTTAGCTCCTTAAGCTTTCTTCATTCTTTCTACTTATCTGGACCATTTCAAATGACCTGTCTTTGAGTTCACTGAGTTTTTTTTCTGTGCTCTAGTCTGTTCTTGAACACGAATATGTAAATTTTTTTTTAGTTCAGTTTTTGGTATTCTTCAGCTCTATAATTTTTTTGTGGTACTTTTTAATACTTTCTCTTTGCTGAAATGTTCACTTTGTTTACACATTGTTCTCCTGCGCTTGCTGAACATTTTTATGATAGTTACTCTGATTTTCTGTCAAGTAATGCATTTATCTGTTTCATTAAGGTCAGTTTCTAGGGATTTGTCTTACTCCTGTTTGGATTATGTTTCCCAGTCACTTCATTTTCCTTGACTCTGTTGATACCTACGCATTGGGAAAAACTACCGGTCTTCACGCCTTGGCCACATATAGAAGACCTTCACCAGGGAAGCTGGCCAGAGTGTCCGTGAGCCTCTCAAACCTTCCTTCTAATCCAAACAGCCATCATTTTTCTCAGTGGCTCTCAGTCTAGATTATACCTGTGATGGCTTCCACCAGCGCTCTACACTGGGCTTGGGGAGAAAGGCTTTGGATGTTGCCTGAGTTCTAGTTCAAGCCTTCTCTGTTCTCAGAGGCTCTAGAATATACTGGATCTCCTTGGTGCTCCAAAACAGAAGTCATCCCTTGGGCAGTTGAAATGTTAGACATCTAGTCCAATTCTTTCTCTCCCAGGAAGAAGCTGGGAGCTGTTTTATTTTCCCCCTCACCTGCTTGCTCTATACTAAGCCAGACTCCTCCTATGGCAAGTGTCCACTTGCTAGTTCAAAATGCTATCTTTGCTCTCTGTAGCACCCAATGGTCTAGCATACACAAGGAACCAGCGGTGCTCCAAGATAGGCAAGGTGAAGCCAGTCCCTTGAGTATCATCTGGAAGAGGTGGGATGTTGGATGTGGTCCAACTTTTTCCTTTCTCAGGGAGAAGCGGGGAGCTGGCAGTTTCCTTGATCATATGGCACTGTGCTGGGACACAGGAGCCTCTCGACTAGTTTCTCAACTTCTCACAAAGAGAATCAGTTGATGTATTGCTATTGAATTGGTATGTCCATGAGAGGAAGGAGAGTCCAGGGCTTCCTATTCTGCCATCCTGCTAGTGTCATCCTCAGTGGGGTTTTTAATCAAGGTATTGAGATAATCGAGATGGTTTCAGAATGTTTATCTGGTGTGAGTTTTATGGGCTTGCTAACAATTACATTGGAACAGATAAATCACAGCTAGCTGTGTGCACCAGAAAGTTCAGTTCTTTTCATTAATATAAGGTCATAGAGAATAGCTCAGTTTCATTGTCATAGAGAATAGCTCAGTGTATACTAATTATTAGGAAAGGTTTGTGCAGTGTACTTTTACCACTGTTCCATCCATCCATCCACCCACCCACCCACCCACCCATCCACCCACCTACTCATCCATCCAATCGACATTATCTCAGAGATTAATACTTTTCTGTGTGTCCAAAGCTATATATCCCGATTACTTCAATTCCTAAATTGTGTAAAATGAATATATGATTTCTAGGGGTTTACAAATACAGGTAAACAGTATCTAATTAACATGATCAAGCTTGAAGACAAAATTGGGTATTCCAGTTAAAAGTTTTCTCAATTTGAACAACTCATATTTACCAAACACTGAACTGATCAACCCTTTGATTTTTGCTATGGAGACTCTAGGTCTATACCAAGCAAAATGAAGTGGAGAATTAAGGCAATTTAGACACTAAATTCTCTTTTGAAAGGAAAATGTAGGATTAAAAAATGTTTGGAGTGGTGAGTGTTGTGGATTGACTAAACTTAATCAAACGAGTAATATTTAATAATTTTTCAAAGAACAATTATTTGATTATTCAATGTTTCTCATGTAGACATTAGAAATAATAAAATGCTTAGTAAGAGGATACATGAGCTTTTAATATGTCTGATTTTCTATCTACAGACATAGTCATGTCCCGTAATGGTCACTTGGTCCTTACTGAGTCAGTGATCTCAGAATGTCTCCTCATACCCATCCTCTAGAAGACTGCATCAATATGGCCAAGATTTGCTTCTGAGGCGTCCCAGGGTCAGGCTTTGGACCTTTTCTCCTTATATCAGCCTCCTAAGTGATCTTTTCTGATCTCTTAGTTTTAAACACCATCTACAGGCTGATGACTCCCAAATTGATAACTCCACTTGGCTGTCTAAAAGGTATTTCAAATATAATAAGTTCAGCTGATTTTCTTCTTGAACCCTGCATTTCCATGCAATAAATAACACCTCTTATCTATCCAATTGATCAGGCCCCATTTTCAATCCAATAGCAAATTCTCTCAGCTCTACAATTAGATTCTGTACAGAATTTTCTCCACTTCCTACCACTTCCACTGCTACCGATCTGGTTAAACCATTATCATACCTTGCCCACCTAACTGCAATGCTGCCCCTGACTGGTCTGGACCCCCTACAGTTTTTTCAATTCGGTAGCTAGATTGATTTGCCCACATGGAATAACTGCAGGCTTCTCATCTCTTTAGCATAACTTTCTTGCTCTGCAGAGACTACCTACCAAGCTCAGTTCTGGTTGACACATTAGGCCTGGACTGGTGTGGCTCTGTGCCCAGAGCAATCTGGTTTTATTCAGTAGCAGGAGCTCACAGTTTCATTTGTACCATTAGAGAAAAATGTATGGAACTTCCCAAACAGCATAATATTATAGTGTATGAAAGGACTGTAGCATTCCTTTCAGAGCCGTCCATGTATGTCCAGCTAGGATTTAATGACTCTTGGTCCATTTCACTGAAGCTGGGCTAAGGACTGGCTGGATAACTTCTAGAGGCTAAGCTTTGTTGCTGTGTGCTGATTGTGTTCACGTAGAACGCATGTAAGTACTGTGATTCCCTATTAGCTGGTGTCTTATATCTAAGACACAGGATTATTAAACCTGTTTTTCTGACCACAATAACCTATGCAAGGATGTTCTCTTGATATCTACCCCAGGACAGGTTAAGAGTGCATTTGCTTCTCGTATATCTCGATAAACTATATAAACGCCAGTTGTGGTGTGCTGTTCCATGCATGCACCAGTTGTGTGGCTGCAGGCCGTGAACTGTGGGAATACTTCTGAATCCTTTGCATTTAACATGGGCATTTTCCCATTTAGTTTTCACAGCCCCTTGAGATGTGGTGTCAGGTGCGGGACATGTAACCTGACAGGAGAGTGAGTATCAATCAATCAAATATTTATTGAGTGCTTACTACGTGAAAGGCACTGTGCTAAGCTAGGTTTAAGCAGAGTATTAATAGGAGTTGGAAGAAAAGTATTCTTTTTTTAGAAACTCAGTGGCTCAATGTCAGGCAGAGAGGGAAAGCTATACAGAATAATACTTTTCCAGACCGTGAAAAATTGCCAATTAGGTGTTTTCACCTCCTGTTCTTACTCATTTCTCTTCTTGCTTCCTCTTCCCTCACATCTTTTCCTGTTTACCCTGGCTCTTCATACTCTCCCCTCTTATAAGCACACTATCCCGGACCAGTGTTAGTTCCTTAACTTGGGCCTTCCGGGGGTCCCACGCACTCTTATCCAAACGGCTCATTTCTTCAATGCCATCCCATTGGGTCACTACCTGCTCCTCTCGTCTCAGTAATATATTAATAATCAACACCATTTAATTCACTTATTTACCAGGAGCATTTACATATTAATAGGCACCCTATATATGACAATATTTACTTTAAAAAAGTAAAACCTCTAATGATGACATTAAAAACACCCTGGCAGACCAGAGTAGGGAGATTTTCTAGGTGAGCTTGTATTTCTGGAATCCCTCAGATCACACTTGTCGGCAGCCACCTATTTTGTCCAGAGGTATAATTAACTGTATTCACTACTCATTTACTTTTTTTCCCATGGATTCAATTTAAAAGAAACTTGCAACTGTTTAAATTACCTAATTTCCCTTTCACATTTTCATTTAGCAGGTTGTTGAAAAGAAAAAAAATCTTTACATTTTCAATTCCAAGACTCCAAAAACCCTGAAGTCCTTTTTATTTTTCACATATTTGCAATTTATTCATTGATGTGCAAGTTATTGTTTTTATTTTTCAATAATTGTATCTGAGTTTCCCAAATCAGAGGGTTTTCACATGAATGTGATGCTCGAATACTGATGGGACTCTTAAAGCAAAACAAAGAGGCAGCCATCGAATGGGAGAAGATATTTACAAACAATGCCTCTGATCAGAGTCTAATATCCAAAATATATAAAGAACATCTACAACTCAACAACAAACAATCCAATTAAAAAATGGGCAGAGGATCTGAACAGACACTTCTCCAAAGATATATGAAAAGATGCTCAACTTCACTAGCTATTAGGGAAATACAAATCAAAAACACAATGAGACAGCACCTCGCACCTGTCAGAAAGGCTATCATCAACAGGACAAGTAATAACAAGTATTGGAGATGTTATAGAGAAAAAGGAACCCTCAAACACTGCTGGTGGGAATGTAAATTGTACAGCCCTTATGGAAAACAGTATGGAGGTTCCTCAAAAAATTAAGAATAGGGCTACTGTATGACCCAGCAATCTCTCTTCTGGTTTCACTGAAGAACTATTCATGGTGGCCAAGACATGGAAACAATCAAAGTGTCCTTCAACAGATAATTAGATAAAGAAGATGTGGTACCTATATACAATGGAATACTATTCAGCCATAAGAAATACTGCCATTTTGTGGCAACATGCATGGATCTTGAATATATCATGAAATAAGTCAGATGGAAAAAGTTGAGAATCATATGATTTCACTCACATGTGGGATATAAAACAACAACAAATGAATAAGACAAACAAACAAAAACTCACAGGCACAAATAGTATGGTGGTTACCAGAGGGATGGGGGTGGGAGGGGGGAGGGAGGAGACAGAAAAGAGTAAAGGGGGTCAAATATATGGTGGTGGAAGGAGATCTGACTTTGAGTGGTGAACGCCCAATGCAATATACAGATGATGTTCTACAGAACTGTACACTTGAAACCTATACAATTTTATTAACCAATATCACCCAATACATTTAATAAACTTAAAAAAATAAAGCTAATCTGCTCTGCTCAAAAACTGATTATAATTTTAGAAAAAGAAAAACAGACAAAGTAAATGTAGGCTCGCTGCGTGACGGATGAGGGTGGAGAGCCACATAGAAAGATGGCAGCCAGAGAATTCCTGGACCGGGGTGAGGAAACTTTGCTCAAATGTCTACGCAGGTCTGTCTTCACCGAGATCTCTTGTGTGGTCCACTGAACTGTGTGAGGAGTGAGGGTGGAGGGGTACTGTGCTCTTCTGATTGTGAAGGAAGATTCCAGGCTGCAGAAGAAGGCAAGGACAGCCTGGAACACAGGAAAAGGTGAGAGCCTACCTAGACAGGTAAACAAGTGTTGATGAAGGCTTAAAATGTTGAACTTTCAAAGAATACTCAGAAGCCCAGAAGCCTTTAGAGAAATCCAGGAGGTGAAGACAAACAATGTCAGGAATATAAGGAAAGGTAAGACAAAGCACAGGACAAGGGTTAAAAGTCAACGATAAGAAATTGAGAGGAGAAAATAGGAACACGACTAGACTGCACTCCTTTTTAGTCTCCCCTCCTCATTGTCTCTGATGTATAATATTTTTAAATTATTTAAATATTAACTGGTAGTTTTACAGAAGAAACATGGCTAACTGGATTTTATGCATTTTCTCCTTTTCTGGGCCTCTCACTGCTGTAACGCTGGACCCAGACTCCACTAACAGCAAAAACTGTCCCCTTAAGGGAGCTAGAGAATGAGAAAAATAGTAACAGAAGAGTCTGCACAACACATACTTAGGTTTGCTTGGCAGATCTAACTAGTAAAGGACAGTATTCTAAAATCCCAGCACACTGCTAGAGCCAGTATTGTTGGTGGGCACAGTTCAGATTTAAATTGAAAAACATTGGAGCACCCTGGCCAGAAAAACCTCCTGGCCTCCCAGTGTTTGTGGGTTTGCAGACGCCTGGCACTGGCAGTCTGTGTCCCACTGTGGGGTGGGCAGGGCTGATGTCATGCAGATTCACAAATGTGTTTTTCATGCCCCTCTAACAGGCTTCTGGAGACTACGGGCTCAGCCCACAGGTCAGAAACCAAGGCAGGGCTCAGCCCTGAGCACAGCTGGCTTGGAGGCACCCTGCACTCCAAGGAGCAGCGCCTGTCCTTGGGATGGATAAAGAAACTTTCTCCCACAGGACAGAAGAGCCAACTCCAGGAGACTGAAGGCTACATGTGAGAGTTCATCTTTAGGTGCCATTTGATTTTAATTGAGTGGACTGTTTTTTATTATTTTGTAATGACCTAAGTCAGTCCTCTAGCCTCATCTTTTTGAATCTATTTTCTCTATAGTGTTGCTTACAAGTTTCTCAGTGTAAATTATTTGAGAAGGGTCTGCTCGTAAACAGAGTGTAGGGAAAACATTTGAGTCATAGAGTTACCTTGATTAGTGAATATGATAAGGTAAGCAGTGTACCAGGCACAACTCTCGGAATAGAGTTAAGTACTCAATTACTGGAGCAAAAAATGGTTCCTTTTCTATTCAAATCTTATCTCTCCCCCATTTTGCAAGATAATTTTATTCTCGTAGCTCTTCATATGTGAAATAAACATACCATTTGATAGCCTATTAAAGTAAACCAGAAGTGAATAATAAAATCACGGACCATGGTTTCAATTTCACTACTACTGACATTTTGGGCTAGATAATTCTTTGTTGTGGGGCACTGTGGTATGTTTAGTGGCATCCCTCGGCTCTGCCTGCCATATGCCAGCAGTACCTCCCTAGTTCAAAAATATTGCCAGACATTACCAAACGTCCACTGGGTGTGGTGGGGTGGCAGGGTTGGGAGTGAGGGACGGGTGAGGGTGGTGGGGAGAGGGGGTGGGGAAAAATCGACCTTGGTTAAAAACCACTGCTTTGGACCAAATGGATTCATCATACCCATCCCTTTTTGCCTTTCCCCAGCTCTCCGCAAACAACGAAAATAAACAAACAAACATTAGGCATTTGATTAAAACAGTAATAAAAACACTGTTGGAAAGGACTGTCTTTCAAGGAATCAATCCCTCTCATTCATGATGAGATTGACACTCTGGGCAACATGGGGGCCCTCAGAGGATGACCTGAGACCAGGACTCAGGCACCCCAGTTCTTTATGCCTTCCACCTGGAGTCCTGGACAGTGAGAAAGAGTGACACATCACGTTCCCCAACAGCAGGAAAACTCCCATTACGTTTATCATGCTCTGTGGAAAATCATAGGAAATCATTCCCAAAAATATAGATGAGAATACAAGGGTTTTCTGGATAATTTTCAGTTTACCAGTTAGTATCCTTTAAACAGGATGACTCACTCCCTGAATATTCCACTTATTTGAGAGTGGTTACTGTCTCAATAATAATTGTTCTATGATATTTTGGCAAACATGGAAATAAATCCTGGTTTTGGAATGGGATAGTTCATTGATTGACATTTGTTCCAGGGTAAATTACCATCCGATAAAATCCACAATTCCAAATCCTGTTAGTAGTTTCAGATACATCTGTTTGCAATTATCCTATCATTTTCTAGTTTCTTCTGATGATTCACAGCTCTCTATAGTCTCTGCACATATTAAAAGCGAATGGCCTTCTCCTTACCTTAAAAATTTCTCCTCTTTAGTGCCATTCTTACACCCACATAAGCCTCTTTAATACCTTAAGCTTCTGAGTCAGTGGTCTAGTTAGCATGCAAAACTCTACAGCTCTGAGGTAGCCGGGCATCTTTTGATACTGAATGTGCCACTGACCTTACTGTTATTTCCTCAAGTATCTACAGATGCACAGGATATAAAGACTGCCAAAACTGCAGAGGTGTGATGCAAAATTATTTTTGTTATTCATTATTTGAAAGTCCAGTTTTACTGTATGCAGCAGCAGCAGCAGCAAAGACCCGGTGCCTTGATCTTACGTTCCCTGAATAAATCCTCTCCTTCATTTTTAATAGCGCTACATGCAAAAAGCCTTGTAACTGTATTCATATCGTCTTCGTCCCCTGAGACTCTCCAGTGCTTTATCCACAGGGTGAGCATCACTGAACACTGGTGGAATCCAGATGAAGTGGAAGACGGCCGTGCTGCGCTGCGGAGGGTGGGTTCTGCTGACGTAGGCAGGACCGTGAAGAGAGGGGCTTGGCTTCCCAGCAGACACCATGAGCCGAAAGTTACGGCGAATGTTACTGGGCAAGTCCGAGCTGAGCTGTGGGGTGTGCACATCTGTGATGCCCTCCAGCCTCGCTCTGACCATCACTGCTCCTGCCCTGTCCCCATCTGCGTTTTTAAAGAGCAGTGTGTGGTTTCTAAAAAAAATGCTTCGTGCTCCATGTTTATTTCCTTATTAGACTCCAAACGTATCAAAAGCAATGCACTGCCAAAGCTGCTTCTCAGACACCAGAGCACAACATGCTTGTTTTTCTTTGCAGTCATCATCATCATCATCGCCATCACTGTCTTCATAACAGGAGATATTTACTGCATGAATACTATTTGTGGGGCACTGTTCTAGGCCTGGTGATTAGGGCCCCACATTGACTTGCTATGATGCCCTGAATCAAACTTTAATATTTTATGCTCTCTTTCAAGGTGCCGTGTAAGAGTACTCCTGATTTTCTGGAATCAACTACTCTCCCATCCTTTTTTTTGTGGGGCAAATCTGTTCAACTCCCCTTCATATCCTAATCCTGCTCTTTAACTCATCCTTTAACTCTCCCATTGCCTGTACTGCTCCGTTTTCCCATTTCTTCTTCCAAAGAACTCCTGAGTTACTCTTCCCAAGGAGACTCCGTGAGCCATTCATGAGAAGTTTATATGACCCCCATGATGTCACCCTCCAAGAGTGCGTAGAAGAGCGAGGACACCTAGATGTTCTCATTCCTGAAGGTCTCCAGTGTGCCCTGTAGGATGCAATAGGACAACAAGCTACTGTTGCGGACACCGTTCGGGAGTGAGGGCATTATAAAGAAATGCAGCAAAGTGTCAGAGCTGACAGTGGATGCCTGTGACCAACGTAGTCTCCGTCTGGAGGTGCAGTAAGGAAACGATGCCCTCGTGCTACTGGAAGTGAAGTGTGGGCACAGCAGGAAAATAACACTCATTAGTTAGTGACTTCCTCTCCGTATCCACT
Source organism: Macroglossus sobrinus (assembly GCA_004027375.1). Lineage (NCBI taxonomy): Eukaryota > Metazoa > Chordata > Mammalia > Chiroptera > Pteropodidae > Macroglossus > Macroglossus sobrinus. The sequence continues at coordinate 216,807 of PVKZ01001409.1, read as the reverse complement.
GTTTGCGTCATGTTCCTGTCTGATACTGATGTTCATGCATTTTTATGTGTTAACTCCCCAAAAGACAGGAACTATGACTGGTTATTTACTCTGTTCTTCTCCCAACACAGGGTCATAGATAGACAGATGGCCAGATGGACGGCCAGACAGACACAGACAGACCACTTAAGTGTTTTGCTGCTGAGGAGTCTGACTGAAGGGTCCTCTCTGAGTGCAGTGCTGACTACCAGCGATCACTGCCACCACCTTTTGTTCCTGATTCCTGTAAATGCTTTGCAAATTTATTTTATTCAACAAACATCTGGCCACGGGACTTAGAAACTGTGAATTCCGCCCTTGGCTGCTGTCTCCTTCCCATGAGGTTTTTCAGGGAAATACACAGACAACGTGCGGTGGTTCTGCTAACCTCCTAAGGGCACAGAGAGAGAACAGAGACACTAAATCTGACTTGTGGACCAGAAACCATGAATTCCGCAGTGGCGATCCCGATGTGTTTTTGTATGACCATAATCAAAACAGTTTAAGTTGTCTGTGACTCTATTTCCTGCCACTGTTCTCCATTCCCGAGTAAGAGGGAAAAGTATGAGGCGAGTTCTTCAGTTTCCTCATGTATAAAACGGAAATGATAATAGTACTATCTTAAAGGGTCACTGTGAAAATCAAATGAGTTACTACATGTAAAGTGTACAGTTTAGTTCACTGTATACGGTGAAAGTGAAATAAGCAGGTGTGGACTATGATGGTCGGGATCACCTCTGGCATGAGGTAAGTGGTCCTCTAGGAAGTACCTCTAGTGGTCATCTCTGTTTTCACCTTTGAAAAGAGGCCTCTGGCAACTGCACTGCACTTAGCTCCTCTGAAGAAAGTGCCAAGCCCTGAATGGTTTAGGAGGAAAGCCCTTTTTACTTGTGATGGCCAATATTACAGAAATGCTGGGAATATGTACTAGAAATTTTTGCCTAATGAGTACAAACTGCAGTAAACGTAACTGAAGTCAAAAACATTTACTGAGTGATGATGCAAGAACCTACCTTAAAAATAAACCATGGGAAATTTGTTTCACAACAATTTAAACGCAGAGTCTCCGTATTTGTGTTGTTATATAACATACAGTAATCTTATGAAGATAGTTTTTAGAAAACATAGTTATTACCATAAATTATTTAAAAGTAATCAGTGAAAAACTTAGTATACTATGAAGAAGAAACAGCATGTCACACTTTTACACTAGTATCTGCAGAACGATATTCCTTAAGTAAAAGCCCTCTGCACTCTAGACACGGAACGGACTGCTGTCTGTCACCTTTTTAGTCTCTTTAACTCTGTTTCTCTTTGGTTTGAGGAGACCTGAAAAGCTATCCATCAAAAGATGGAAAAATGAGTACTGTAAAGCAGAGACACACAGCGTGCACGCTACATGAGGGTAGAGAAAGAGCCAGGAACAGACTCGCCATAGGCACAGCAAGGTCAGCGAATACGAACTGCAAATTTGTCTCTGAACCTCCTCATGATGGAAATAAAACGAAAGCATGAAGTACAAGGTTTTTTCTGACCATAGAATGAACAGACCACTGAGTTCTTACGAGAAGCAGAGTTTCCTGGTACCGAAGTCTAATGAAAGTTTCTGCTGCAGGTTTTCACAAAGGGGATCCTGGATAATGTGGCAGACGTTGCTTTTGGTCCCCTAGCTACCATCAACACAACAGTGTTATGAGATTCTCTACTGTGCCCCTTACAGGGGCCGATGGCAGAAGAGCAGCTGACCTCAGCAGAAGCAGTTCTGCAAGCGGTCAGAGCACGGAGGTCTGGGGAGACCGGGTACTCTGACTGGGGGACCTGAGCATCACTCCTTGCAGTGAATTTTAGGGAATCCTGTGCTGACATGAGAAATGTACTGAACTAAGAGGCAGAAAACACACTTCTGTCCTGGTTCTGCCTGGGTGGAGGTGTAACCATGGGTACGTCCCGTCCTGTCCCGGATGGTTTCCCAGAAGCAAACTCCCTGAACATATTCAGGTCCAAGTGACCTGTTACGGCAGGGCTCCCTGGATAAGGCCAGACAGGTGCTGGAGGAGCAGGTGAGGACAAGGGCAGAAGCAAGTGAGATGAGGCTTCAGAAGTCCTTGCTTCCGTCTGACCCCTGGAATATGGGGAGTACATCTCAACTGAATTTGCCTGGAAGCAAAGCCCCTGAATTTTATACTCTTATACCAGGTAGTTGAGAACCTAAACAATCAATTGCCTCAGGCCCTCCATAAAAGGCAAAAACTCTAGGGCCCAAGAGCAGTTCTCTAAACTTCCAAGGGCAAACAGTCAACTACCCAGCGACATTAAACCCCTCCAGGGGGCGTCAGCTGGGCCTGCCCCAGTTTCTCTGCTCTGGGTCTCAGGACCTCATCCATATCACAGGGTAGTAGGTTCTGACGATCTCTTACATTGCATAAGTCTGTGATTACACAGTCTGAGGCTCTAAGGTTACTTTTAAACTCTTTGGGGAAAACTATTTAAATTACAGCATAACTATGTAGCTTAAACAAATTGAAAAAGAATCATAGAAGTCCAGTAGAAAAGCAAAGGTGATATCATGAACTGGCCAGATTGCTGTTCAATAGCGTGGAAAGGCATGCAAAGGGGCTGCGTCTCTCCTGGTGGATCCACAGAAGTAATGAGTGTTACACGTGGGAAGGGACAGGCTGGGGAAGGGCCAAGACTTGAGCAGTTGTTAGATGACAGCACTTTGTAAACTGAGTTGAAGGCCAATTATGGAAGACTGAATGCAAATGACTCAGTCTTTGTGGCCGCTGTGGCCCTTGTTCAGACTAACCCATGGTAACATTATTTTTCTCTCTTACCCGGAAAAGGGTAGATAGACCCAGTTTCATTAAGAACTAGTGGGATGTGGAAGATCTCACCCATCTTTCTCCGTCAACACACACCAAACCCGCCTGGAGGCATGGAGCCCTGCAGCCCTTGACACCATCACAGGGCATCCTACCAGCCTTCTTCCATGCAGCCCAGGAGGATGGGAAGTGGCTAGAAAACTCATTTGCATGTAATCCACATTCTTTCAGACTGCGTATTTAGGAAAACACATATTTACTGATCCTCTTTCTATAAATTTAGAACTAGATATTTAACTCCTAATCAAGAATATAGATTATATGACTATGGACGAGTCACTTCATTGAGCTTCAGTTTCCTTATGTGCTAAAGAGGATAACAGAGTATCTTATTCCATATGCTTGCTGTGAACACTAATTAAAATGCTGTCTATACTTAAAACAACACTTAACCAATATTATAGTAGTCGATATTGTCATATTGGGGGAAGAATGGAGTATGAGTCCAACCAGGGCCCCTGGAGAGGAGCTTGTAAAGTCTGTGGAAGGTTCTGGCTTGTGTCCGGTGGTGGGCCTTGTTGTGAGGATTAAATAAGCTGTGATGTCTACAGAGTGCTTAAGAGAAGACCTGACACGTATCAAACATCATTGATGCTATTCTTCTACATATAACAACAATAATCAGTCTGAAATAGAGTTGGGGAAAATATGCTATGCTAACAACTCCATTAAAACCAAGATTACAAAATACCTGAAAATAAATGTAACAAGAAATGTACTTATGAGTAAAACTAAAATTCTACTCAAGAACATAAATCATGCTTTAATCCAGGTATCTGCAACCTTTCTCTGTAAAGGTCCAAACAGCAAACACTTTGGACTTTGTGGCACGTGTGTTCTCTGTAGCAACTCCTGCGCTGCTCAGCTGCAGTTGTAGCATGAAAGCAGCTACAGGCGATATGGAAATGAAGGGGCAGGGCTAGATTTGGCCAGTGGGCTATAGTTTGTGGATCTCTGGTTTTAAAAAATGAACCAACACACCGTATTCCCTGGGTGAAAAAGTTTAACGTATACAAACGTCAATTTCTCCAAAATAATGATTAAAAACATAATGACAAAGGAATCGCTTAAAAATGATGGCTGCAACTGAAGAAAAAAGCAAGAAATAGTTTTTCTCTCTATTCTTCCTTTCCCCTTCCTCTCCTTCTCCATTTAGAAAAAAAATACTTCTTAACTCAGACCGATGTGGTTTTCAAAATGGATTCAAAACTCAGAAGAAAATTGTGGAAAGCAATACACAATATCTAGGTTTGGAGTGAGAATTTTTAAACCAAGATAGAAAACCTAGAAGTCATAGAAGACTGATTTTTTTGATTACATAATAGTTAAGAATGTTTATATAGTAACAGGTACCATCAGCAAGATAAAAGGTCAGCAAGAGGGTGAGATTAGCCAATCTGTAATGCATGTGCAAAAAATTATTTAGATATACAAAGTTCTTTTATAACAATACTAAAAGACAAAAACAAAAATAGCAATTCAGAGAAATGCAAATTCAAAGGGCTTATAAAAAGATGAACATATGCTCTGCCTCAATAGTAGAAATACTTCCCCCGCCCACACTGGTAACACAAGGATGTATATTACAGCACGCGTTGTGAGAGAGGAAAAATGAGAAACAGAGCAAACACTAATCACTCTGAGAATGGCTGACTATATCGATATGTCCAGACTGTAAATATTACATGGCAATTAAAAAGAATGCGTTAGAGTTTCCAGCTTAACCAGAGAGATTTCTAAATGTACTGAGAAAAGCAAGAAGCAGAGGAATATATATAAGGTTTCTTCTTTTTATAAACTGTGAGTCTCCCCAAATCTTATGTGCGTAAGTGCATATATTTATATATAAATTACAGATGCACAAAACACTAAAGTACAGCGATTACTTGGAGAGATGGAGGCACAGAAGGGGTGGAAGAAAGCAAGGTGCATGCGCACATACACGATTTGTAGGAAAAAAGTGCTCATAACGTAAAAAAAAAAAATTCTCGTTTATGTAAAATTTTATTTATATATCCAGAGGTGGCATTAAAAATATTTAACAACCGGTATGGCACAGGTACAACCAATCGGAACAGACCCTGGCGGCTACATTGTATGGGGTGTGCTCGGTGAATGTTGGCCCTGTTATTTCCCTACATACTTGTGCCTTTATTTCTGTGGGATAGACTCCTAGGAGTTGGACTGCTGGGTCAAAGGGTATGTGTATTTCAAGTTTTAAAAGAAATTGCCAGATTGCTGTCCAAAAAAGACTGCAGCAATTCACATTTCTTCCAGGGATATGTGAGAGTGCCTCCACCCCAGATCCCAGCAGCCCTGGAGAACATATCAATCACCAAGCAGGGAAAGAGTCTCAGATAGGCAAGTATTCTGTCTCTCAGCTGGAAGTCTCAGCTGTTGAAAAGAGTGAAAGGAGCTTGTGGTTTTAAGGAAGGTCTCTGACAAGCTAATCCTAAACTCTGTGCTCAAGGTAGAATGTCTCCCAGCTGCTCCGGCCTGCCCCCATGTTAATCTCCACCAGCCCCAATTTAGGCCCAGTCCCTTCTTCCGAAGCTGAGGTGATAATTTTATTGCAGCGGATGTTCCTATCTTTGAGGTATGTGATGCCATTTAAAGCTTTTATCACTAAACCCGGGGGATTTGGTTCCCTCAGCAAATGGACACCATACTCAGTTACTACTATTTTTAATAAGGCAAAGTTCAAATCAGAAAACTCGAATGACAAGGGCGTTGCTGGGGAAATGCAGACTCATGGTGTCTTGTAAACTTGTGTGGAAAAGGTAAAAAAAAAAACCAGTTTCTCCTTATGGGACATAAGCATCTGCAATTCTTTGGTTAGGGTGTCTGGCCCAATGAGTGTGCAGAATGCTAAAAGGTAGAGACGGGTAGGGAAGGGTTAAATACAAACTTTTCAGCATGGTTGATGGTATGAATGATAATGTTATTTATAAAGAATAACGGTGAAGAAGGGATTTTTTTGTAAAGGGATACTTATATTCCGTTTTGAACACTAAATTTCATTTACTAACAACATTTATTGAGAGCCCACTACATTCTGGATGCTGAGGATACACAGATAAGTGACACAATACTAAGTCCTGACGACACTCAGAAGCTATAAATGGACAATTAAAGTCTGTTGTGTTTAGTTTAGTTAAAATGTAAATTCTAGGATAATATAGGAAAACAGAAACAAGATACCTGGTTCTAATTAATTAAGGGGTCCCGAGAGTCTTGCTGGTGATGGTGTTCGCTGAGTTTACGCCAGGAACAGTGTGAGGCCATGAGAGCGAGGAAAGGGCCTTCCGGCTGGAAGGCAGGCATGCACGGAGGCCGGGCGAGTGGGACAGGTGCGGGAAGAGACAAGTGGTTAGGTACAGCTGGAATGTGAGTGGAAATGGGGCAGCGGCAAGAAACAGGTTGATAAATAGATTCATGAAAGGCTTTCCAAGCCATGCTGAAGAATTCTAGTTTTATCCTGCAGCTGAGGCACTGAATCGTTGATAAAGCTGGTGAGTGATGACCAAATGTGTACTCCAAACTGATCATGGGCCTCTGTAGGGAAGGTAGATTAGAGAAAAGGTGGTGGTGAGACTGGAGATGTGAGACCCGCCCCCCTCAGTGGAGGCTGCAAGCACCTCGACAACATCCAGTAAGGTCCTAAGGCAGGTGGCGGTAACTACTGGGCCACAGGGACACAGGGTGATGCTCAAGACACCTCCTGGTTGTCCTAGACTGTCCACTGTAGTGTCCGCCCTTCATCCTGCTCTTCTCTTCCGATGTCCCACTCATGTTTCCGCCCAGCAAGGCCTATCTTTGTTGGTTATTAGAGTGAGCAATCAATTTGATATTGGATGATGAATAAGTCACAGGCTCATTTTAAGAGGACCACCCTTAATTCTAAATTGGTGGCATTTCAGGTAAGGTTACTTAGTTAAAAGCGTAACTGTTGGCTGTAGCGGGGTGTTATTTACACTTCATAGCTGGCCACCTGCTCTGCCTGCTTATAAAACCAGCTTTGTGCCTCATACAACATGGTCAGAGGCGAACAGTGAGATTTTTCTTCCCCACCTTTGACAGGGTCTCTGTATCATTTTCTTTGGTTATAGAAACCAAAAGCGACTCTGGCTGACTTAAGCAAAATTTGAGCTGGGGGTAAGGCAGGGTGAATTTCTTGGATAGATGCATGAAACTTCACATAATCAAAGGAAAAAATGAGCAATTAAGATGGGGAAGTTAAGTGGTTCCAGGAATCTTTGAATCTGGAACCGATACACTGTCCCTTTGGGTCACTGCCCTAGAGGAGACTTGGCTCCAATTTACACCCCACACGGAAAGCACTTGATTGGCTTACTTTGCTCAATACAATCCTGTCCATTGGAAAGGGCAGGGTGAGGGTGAGGGGTGCCATGAGGCAATCCCTAAGAAAGTGGTCTGTTGCTGGAAGAACAGGAAAGGGACGCTGGACAAATACAACAGATATCCACTGCAGCATCATCTTGCTAAGCTGTAAACTGAAGGGACTAGGAGATTCTAAGCCTTCTTCCTCCTCTTACCTTTGAAGTTTATGAGTAAAGTATGGATCAATGCCCTCAGACGCTTTTATAGGTGTATGGACGCTCCTTATCAATTCCTCCCTTAGAAAGTGAGACAATTTCAGTTTTCGATGCTTGGCCAGTGTTTGCATGCTGGTTATTTCTGATTGGCTTTTAGCAATGGAAAGGCTAGTATCTAAAGAATAAGCTATGAAGGAAATCTTCATAAAGGATAGAAAGATACAAGTTTCACAGCTTCCTTGCATAGAGGGCTCTTCCAAAAAAACCAGCTTTGCTTAAAATATGTGGAACATTTCAGACAAAGAATGAACACTCATAAGTTGTAAAAATAGTGTTTCCATCTCTGACCAGACAAAATGTTGACCAAAAAGCTGAGCACTGCAGAAGCTGCTTAGTCCATCTTCGTGAATCCAGGAGGCCAGGGTCTCCGGCTTGCTGAGGCCTGGCGGCAGCCTCCACTGTGACACATGCTTGGCACCAGCTGACGTTTGCCACCATAAGCTTCTTTCTACTTGAGACCATAAGATGCTTTTTGGCACTGTTCTGCTTCATCGTGGAACTTTTCCTCCTTCACTAGAGATGAGCAGAATCCTAGTAATTTGAGTTCCGGCTTTCATTTGAAAAGTAAATTTCAAGGAAAAATGGAGTATGTGCCTTCAATTTTAACTTTTTTTTTTTTTTTTACTTATATGTGACTCAATCTGAAATTATAGCCTTCTATTATTTTCCCCTTGAATGATTTTTGACCTGCTTCTCACAAATAGGGAACATAAACTAAGCGGCATGAGAAAACCAGTGTCAGCATTAGAAAACCATGTGCAAGAGCAAATGGAAAACCAACATCCACGACTCATAAAAATTAATGGCAGGGTGTGGCACACAGCTGCCCAACTGATGAGAAAAAAAGCTATATTGTGAATAGCTGTGGAATTAACTATTGTAAGAGGAGAAGCATAGTAATAGTGATTTGAGCTGGTAACATCAGTGGGGAGGATGGCAAGGAAGGAAAAATATTTAAGCATTTGCCTGAGAGTGGCTTTCTTTGATACATACATATTTTTCACCATGGAAATACCGACTCAATGATGACTGCAGTGGTTATGACAATACCTGCTGGTGAGAGACGGAGACTAGTGTTCTAAGGAAAGGAAGATTTAGATTTGAGAAATCTCAAAGTGCTGTAAGAGGATCTCATCATAGACACTTAGAAGGAAATCGAAATTTTATTCAATTATTTGTTCAGAATAATGGGGTAGAAAATGTGCTTCTCTTACTAGAGTTTGGGAGAGATGCAAGTATTCTGAACAAATAATTCAATACCACATTATAGATTTTCAGTTTTTTTCTTCCTTTTTAACTTTTTCTAGCTTTTTTGAGATATATTTGACATATAACACTGCATCAGTTTAAGGTGGAACATGTGATGATTTGATATGCATGTATACTGTGAAATGTTTGCCATAATAAGGTTAACATCCTTTAACTCACATAATTACTATTTTGTTGTTGTTACAGTGAGAAAATAAAAGCTCTACTCTCACAGCAACTTTTGGTTATAAAACACAGTATTGTTCCCTACGGTCACCATGCTGTGTCTCAGATCTCTAGAACTTGTTCATCTTATCACCGTAAGTATGTATCCTCTGACGAACATCTTCCCATTTCTCCCCACCACTCAGCCCCTGGCAAGCACCATTCTACTCTGATTCTGAGTTCAACATTTTCAAAGTCCACAAAAAGTGAAACCATACAGTCTCTTCTGTCTTTCTGTCTGACATATTTCAATCGAATAAATAAGGAAAAGCCCTCAAGGTCCATTCACGTCATCTCATGGAAGAATTTCCTACTTTTTAATGGCTGAAAAATATTCCATTGTGTGTGTAAATATAAATCATCTTTATCCATTCATTCACTGATGGACACTTAGGCTGTTTTTGTGTCTTGGCTAGTGTGCATAATGCTGCAATGAACATGAGAGTAGACAGCTCTTCGAGATCTTGTTTTCATTTTCTTTGTATATCCCCAGAAGTGGGATTGCTGGATCATATGGTAGTTCTTAATCTGTTGATTTTTGCAGATTGTATAAGAGGTCCAATTTCATTCTTTGATATGTGAATATCCAGTTTTTGCAACACCATTTACGTAAGAGACTATCCTTTTCCCATTGAGTTTTCTTGGCTCCCTTGTCAAGTATTATTTATCATATGTGCATGGTTTATTTCTGGGCTCTCCATTCTGTTCCACTGGTCTATGTGTCTGTTTTTATGCTAGTATCATACTGTTTTGATTACTATAACTTTGTACTATAGTCTGAAATCAGAAAGCATGATGCTTTGTTCTTCTTTCTTAAGATTGCTTTGGTTATTTGGGATCTTTTGTGATTCCATGTGAATTTCAGGATTGTTTTTTCTATTTCTATGAAAAATGTCACAGTAACTCTTAAAAGGACCATTCTTTGTTTCTGTACTACTGAAGGTAAAACTGCAAATACCCTGTTAGCTATGGGAATCATTATAAACAGGTTCTATCTTGTATATATAAATCTACTGGGTACCCTCTGTGGTCCCTGTACAAAATTCATACATTCACTTTTTTTCTTTCTGCAAATATATCCAGCAGGGAAAAAACTGTACTCCTTACAGCAAAATCCCAGAGGACATCTGGCTTTCTTTTACAATCTAACTGACAGCAAGCATCCTTTTCACTTTCTTTTGCTAAGCCAGTCACACTCCTCCCTCTTTTCTACCAATTTGTTACCACATTACTCTCGTATAGCATTGGCCATGGGGATATTATAAAAACATCCAGAATCACTAGATATCCAATCAAAATAGTCATCACAACAATCAGACGAGTGTGATCCAACTTTAATATACTTTTCCAGATTACATGTACAGTATTACTTATCATGCCTCTTACCAAGGGAATAATAACCTATTTCATTAGCAACAAAAACAGTCTCCATGACCAAATTTGGTACCCCCTGAGAGGCTGCAGTCACTAAAAGAAAATTTCTTCTATAGACAGTCCATTTTGGCTAATCCCCCCAAATCATCATAAACATGATATGTAAAAAATGTGCAAGGTCATAACGAGCCTTAGGGAACCAGTCCTGGAAATACTGTGAAAATTAATGTTCATTTATTGTATTTGATTCGTCTATATTTCCATATCAGCCAACGGAAATAACAGTATTTAGTGGCCCATATAAGGTATCCAAAAAGTTAGTAAAAATCAGTATTTCTCTCAACACTTCGATGCATTGTGACCTGTATTTGTACTTAAATGACCATCACTAATCCCAGTTCCAAATGTTTTAAAAAATGTCTTCAATCTATTCTTTCAAAGAACTTTCAAGTCTAGTTGTCTACACCCTTATTATTAAGCCACTTCTTAAGTGGGCCTCTTCTTAAGTCAAAGTCTGAACACTATAGGTGGCTGACTCCAAAGCCGTTGAAACAGGTGAGAAAAGAATCTACAGACTTCAAAATACTTGCTGCTGGCTTTCCAGGTGGTCCACGCCTGGATGGGAAAGGCACTGCTGCGGTGGGTGGGGCTAGAGCTGCGGGGGTGGGGTAGCCATGCAGGCTCCACCCCTTGCATGGGCAGCTGTGGGAGGAGCACTTTTCTGGGCAAGGCCAAGGGTGGTGATTCAGGAGGACTGGAAATGTGCAGGGTTTCAGCTGCCACTCCTTCCCTGAAGATACAGCTGAGAAGAAAGGGTAAAGCCCACCTCTCATGGGGCTTTCATTTTCCAGGAAAAGTGAGAGATTAGCTGTTTCCAATGTTACTTATTCAAGGCAAGAAGAAGCAGGGGTGCTATGAGCATGCATAGCGGGGAGGTTTAACACGTGAGGACAGCGCAGGTAACAGGCAGGCGGTCCTGAGGAGAATGCTGGGGCTGCGCTCTGAAGGGTGTGTAGGAACTGAGAAGAGTCAGAAAGCTGTAGGGGTGAGAATACAAGATCGCCAAGCAAGCTGCACAGACAGTGCAAAGGCCCTGAGGCCTACAGGGCGGGGGCACAGTAGAGGAATGGGAAGGGGGCCAGGGAGCAGAAAACACCTTGAGGCTAATTGCTAAGATGTTGGTCTACTTGATTTCACATGTGTAATTGTTTCATCACTTTCAGAAGATTGATTGAAATGTCTCTTTTGCTGCCTTCACTCCTTTGCTTCCTTTTTCCCTGTCATAATCAACATTTTCTGGCTTCTATGGAACACATAGGATGGCACCCGAATAAATATTCATTTAAATTTAGACTGTAAATATAGTCTAAACAATGTTTTTACGAACCTGAACAAAATGTAAAGGTAAAATTTCTTACTAAGGATTCAGAGCTATCAAACCTCTTGACCATCCTTTGTGTCGGTATGACTGAGTTTAGGCAAATATAAAATTTTTTAAAACGGATATTTCCATACTAAGTAAGTATTGTAAGAGAACTTTCAGAAATAAACTTTATGTGTGTTTCCCAGTATAATCAATGTTATGTGTCAAGCTACAAGAAAGGAATGGCAGCACACGTTATGGTGAGGTAAAGCCTTCACTTCTGAATGCTCACCTAGGAGATGACACCTTTTTCCTGCTTTTCTTAATAAATGAAAGAATTAAAGTCATAGATATGATGGCTATTTGCAGCCTCATAATAACTCTTCCAGAGGAAACTCAGCTGCTGTCAGGTAATTATTTGTCATTCGAATCTAATACTTTTTCTTCCTCTTGCCAAGTCATTTTGATGTGTCCTACTTGGTGAAAGGAGAATCCTGAAAACCTCTGCCATTCGTCACTGCCGCAAATCACCTACGTGGGATGCCTCTGCCTGTGTTTATCTAGCAACCAAAGTTGTATTGCTGGTGTGAAGGTCGCCCTGCATGAACCCATCAGTCATCGCGCAGGACCTTTCAGCCTCACCCTTAGAACTGAGATCCAGTAAACATCTTAAACTCTCCCCTGGATCTATGAGAGTTTACATAAAGGAAAACAGAGAAGACGCATCCCAGACACACACGTACACCACTATACGAAAACCAAGCCCGTTCCCAACTCTGCTCACATAGCAAGTGCAGTAGGTCTGTAAAAATATTTTTAAAAATTTAAAAAATGGCATTGTTTACCAATATTATTTCATGCTCATCTATATAATAAATACCAGCTATCCCCTAGATAGATTGCACTACGTGAATTGTGTTGATCTAGGGTTAAATAACTCTAATCTGTGTCCTCTTTTCTCTCACGAGAGAGGACTTGTGCTGATCATTTAACACATGACATGCCTGCTCAAATGCCATCTGAATCACGTTACTCTCTTCCTTACAATTCTTTAGGGCTTCCCATAATTCATAGGATGCAAGATGAAGTCTGAATATTTTAGGATGACATTGAGGCTCTTCATTTCTTTACAAATATTGTTTCTAATTTTTCCTTTTTAGGACACTCCTTTCATTTTTTTCCTTTCCACCCTTGTAAGCCTTTATCCTTACCCTATTTATTACTAGCTTGCAGATAGTAGTATACATTGAATATTTGTCATTTGCCATAAACTGCCTTGCACTTTGGTATTTTTTAAAATGTGTGCCTAGCATGTCTGGAGAGAAGGTACTGTGTCAGTGAGTTTTTTGTATCCTTCATGGTACCCTGCACACTAGGTGTATGGTGAGTACCACTAGTGAGAACAAGGATTAGAACAGTCAGTCATTTGGACACTTTGTAGAAATGCTCAATAGTAGTAGGTCAGAATCAGCCAACATTTTCATTCTTCCTCTACTATTTGACTGTTATATATCAGTTATATTAATATGTGCATGGTTATTTGAAAAACAATGCCTGTCCCCTCAAATTTTACTAGGATATTTGTTTCACAAAAGTCTTTAGTGTGGTACAGATACTGGTGACATTGGTCACTAGATGGCACACCACAAGCTCCTGTGGGACAGTTACACAAGCTTAACTATTATTTGTGAAAGAATTGCAAAGATTTAGAGCAATCTGCTCTGGGAAAAAGAACATCAGAAGTGATACTCAGTAAGTTTGTTTAGAAGTAAAAATTAGAATGCATCATTAAACTTATATTGACAGATGTGAAAGTGAGCTGTAAGGAATTATTCGTTCAACAGATAATTTTTCTAAAAAAAACCTAGGTACTAGACATTGTATCACACACTGAAGAAGACAACAAGATGGTAAGATCTGGGCCTGACTGAAGTTTAGCAGAGGAGCTAAGAGCATAAGCCTCCAGTCCACCTTCCAATTTGTACTGAACGAATAAACCTAACATAACAAATAGTAGTTTGCTTAACTACTGAGGAATAAAGCAGAAGAACACGTGAATGAAAAATTCAGTGACCTGCAGTGTGTTTAAAAGTCAGGGAAAGAGTATTCTCTATTCATGTGCCCAAAGTCAGCATGCAGTATCACTGAGCATTCATGCTCATTTTAGACTCAAGTATATAAGACTCCATAGTTGTCTGTGCAGGACTTTAATTACATATGCGTTACGTAATCGGCACACAGGACATAAATAGTGCAGTAAACCTGAAATCAAATGTCCAAATGTACATGCTGACGTTTGCTGTGGCATCTGGGCATAGTATGATTTGGACACCTTTCCAGAAGGAAGCATTTCATTCCTCTACTCAATACTACATTCGCAGTCTTCCCTCACACCGTGGGTTACCAACCAGCACCCTTGTCCGTGATGACCTCACGCCAGGGCCGCTCTGCAACCCGCCCTCTGCTCGCGCACAAATCCAGGCTTCCATTCCTCTCAGCGCCCAGGCCCCTCTCATGAGTGATTCTCAATGTTCCCACCTGGTTGTTGGCTGAAATGCCCACCGTCTGTTGCTTTTATCTCCAAAAGCTACTTACTCCTAATTTACTACCCGTCTTACTACCTTTTCCTTCTTTGCCGCCACCCGAGAGTATCTGATTTCCAGTCATTTCTAACAGTATGGTAATTGCTATAACACATTCTTAAAGAAATTTGTCATTTAATTTTTTCCATCATAAAATAACTTTTCTTTTTTGAAAATGTGGAAATCCACATAGAAAAGCTTTAAAATTGTTATTTTTTTTCATCTCCTATTACTGTTAATATTTTAGTATGTTTCCTGCCAGTCCTTTTTATACACCAATTTTCAATCCTGATAAATCTTTGCATGCTAAAGTTTTATTAAACATAACAAATTTTTTTTGTATTTTTATAAACTCTTAATAAAAGCCTGTATACACTGTCCAATTTATTAACTCTGTGTTACAGAGAAAAGGCTGTGTGTTCACTGTACTGTTTTGTTTTCTGAGCATACAGTACCATTATATGCACACAGCCCCTTACAGTCAGGTGGTGGTCCACATGACCGAGTTACAGCTGATGAGATGTGGACAAAGTGATGCGAGCCTCTGCTAGGCCTTATGCTTACAAATACCCAGCATGACCCTTTAGCCTCTTTTCCCTCCCTTGAAATCCACAGAGTCCTCATATTACGGCTCTTAATGATAACAGAAAAGGTCTGGATTCCTTTGTCTCTACTTGGAGGAAAGCTGACAGAAAGAGCCCTTTAGCCCATGTTGGTTTGTGCTGTTATGTTAAACCACTGAAATTTTACGGTTATTTGTTACTATGGCATAACTTAGCCTATTCTGACTAATACACATGTGGCTATTTTTGGTAGTTGTTTTAAACATTATTATTTTTTTTGCTACTAGAAATCAATATAATGATTCTCTTTAACACTGAATTTTTCCCCTTCGATTTCTGATTATTCCTTTTACAGGTAAAATTTTTGATCAAAGGATATAAATATTAATACCTATTTTTAGTCTCTTTATACCATGCTTCTCTCACACATTGTGTATTATACTTACATAATAACTAATTATAAATGTCACTTACTCCTATGAGATTGCCAGTTCCTCAAAGGCAGAGCCAGTATTTTATCTTTTGTATCACCTACTACCTTTTGTATCACTTTTGTATCACCTACTACCTAGCACTGTCTTTTACACAGTTAGCACAAAAGGAACACTCACAGATCATGGATTGTTCAAGTGATAGTTATATTGTAGTCATTATCATGATTTTGGCATTGGTGATAGAAAATTCTCCCTCTAAAGTTTAGTATAGCACTTTAAAAAAAACTGACTGGCAAAAAGTTTCCGTAAATCTAGTCTTGACTAATAAGTGCTCAGGGTTTGGATTAAAGTATACTTAAAATTACAGATGAGGTGGTTCTTTCTACCCAGGATTATCATGCCTCTGACTTGAATTTTGGCTATATCATTTTTTTATATAAAAAAGCTATGTTGTATTTTTTTATAATAAAGCTAAAGACTAAGTGTTTGAGATTATTTAAATAATTAGCCTATCTTGAAGCCAAATTTGAATAATGAATAAAGTTAGAGTACATGGTTAATCCAGATCAATAGTTAAGCACTGGGTCATGATATCCTAAATAAAGGATCTTAGCAATGGTTATATTAATGAGAATTCAAATTTCATATGAACAAAAGAGTGATCCATTTTCTGTCTACAATAATGTAACTGTTCTATTAGTGCAGTAATATAGTATATGGTTATTGCAAATATTTAAAAATATTACCAAATCATACTTCTTGTGTTCTTTAGGCTGTCTAATTATGTGGCAAAAATCAATCACATTTTTATTTACCTATATACAGAGATTGGCCTTGTTCATGAGAAAAGACAAATCTACACACATGAAGGGAAGGGAGAAGGGAGAGGTATAGACAAAGATAGATTTCTAAACGTTCTCTCTGTTCTCTGTGCAGCAGGAGGTGAGATCACCGCTGAGTGTCAGAGCAGACTGGCATTCTGTCCTGTGATCTTCCTCCACTCTCCCCTGCCCCCGACCCCTGGGATCTTGCCTCTATTTGCTCTCGCATCTTCGACGCCTTTCTTCCTACCAGTTTCTTCCATTCAGCCTGTTAACAAGCTCGAGACTCTTTCCTCCCTCCCAAAGTTCCTTGACTCTCATCCTCTCATTCCTCCTTTTGCAAAACTCTCTCCTACTGGCTTCTGGGATACCGTATTCCTCTTGTTTACCTTAACCTATCTGACCTGTTTTCTTTTTGTGTTCCTCTCCGATATTGTTCCCAGATCTACTATCTTTCTCCTCATCCACTGCCACAGTCAGCCTCTTTGAATACAGGCATTGCAATATTAGCTGTTGTCTTAACGACGGTTTCAGCAGAATATTATGTATTGAGTATAATTAAAATACTCTTGTCCTCAGAAATATATGTACAGAAGTCCCCCCACCACCCTTGCATCATACTCAACTTTACAAAATAAAGTAATAGATTTTATCCCACCAAAAATATGCCATTCAAAATAAAGCTTATTAGATTGTAAAACACACCACAGTAAAAGTAGGACCAGAAAGATGAAGATATTCATCACATTATCTTTTACTGCACTTGGCACATGAGATTAGTGTACTTCACACTCAGCAGGAAGCCATAAAAACAACCGCTATGTCATCAGCTCCAACTTTTGTAAGGAAACTTTTTTTCCCTGAGAGATTTAATACAGGCTTAAGACAGCATGGAACTAAAAAGGAAAAAAAAGTGAAACTAAGGAAAGATAGTTCGCATAATAATGTGAAATGCAGTGACATCTATCAGACTTGACTTTATGAAGTTTACTCTTAGGACGGATGTTGCCTTGTCTTGTGTGACTGACTTGACTTCAAACTGATGGGAATCCTAAGATGGACTATAAAAAGGAATGTGAAGATTCCTCAAATGCATGTCTGAGAAAACACTGAGAACCTACCAGATTTAATTTAGAAAGTGGAAGGTGCTGAAGTCTTGGACAATCTCTTTACTTGATGATGCTTGCACTGTAAAAGTCAGGATTAATTTCCTGACCTCACACAGTGCTGGTGACATCACCCTCCTGCTTTCATTTCTACTCTTCGGTGATGATAATATAATAGGACTTTAATCACTTTGACTTAAAAAAATAACTCTAATTCCTCTAATTGCCATGATTACTCAAAAGCTCTGCAGAAATCTATTTTTAAAATATCCTATAGATGAAAAATCTTGGCGTAAAGTCATAGGGACTCTATTAATATTAGGAAGACTACATGATTCAATACATTAATAATTGAGAAAGGTTCCTAAAGAAATCAGGAAGAAAATGGTGGTGTTGATAGGTGAAATTAAACTCAGTAATTTCTCCTTGGATTTTTTTATTTGTACTACAAGACCACCGTAGAGAGTCCTCTAAATGAAGCACAATGAAAACTCGAGTAGAATTAGTGAACAAGCTAGTGCTTCTTAACCACAGGTGGGCAATCGAGTCATCAGAGGAGTATGTGTCCCTGCACTGGCCCCACCTCTGGACATTCTAATTCAACAATCTGTGGTAGGATTTGGAACTCTACATTTTAGAAAACATTCCACAGAGGATTCTGACAGGCACTCCTGTTTGAGAACCACTAGGCTACATTGAAAATACTGTGCTCTGGGCCAGCTTTGAAGACTACAAGAGACACAAATGTGAGAAGAAGCTGAGGGCATAATTTTCAGGCCAAAGCATAAAGCACTGGCAAGTTCTTACTGTGGAATGTAAAGGTATATACAAAATACCGTGAACATGAAAAAAATAAATACATTACTGCATTGGCTCCTAAACCTTTTCATTCTACAATGCAAGTGTCTTTTTCTGAATTGGATGTAACCCAGTTTGGTGTGAAAAAAGCCCAACACTTTCTAACAGACAAAACTAGGCCTGTACCCCCTGGCCATCAATGAGGTGCATCACTGCATCTGTCATTTAGGGTTCATCATTGCAAGCAAATAAACATACTTCAATCGAATAAGTAGAAAAATAATTTATTGAGAACCTATTACAATTCCTGGAAAGCTAGAGGTCCAGATTTGGCAAATAGGCAGGGAGGAGGGAGGTCAGGCAGCCGAAGCTGTGCCGAAGGACTGCTTGTGGGGTCTCTGTTGCCCTGCTTCTCGGTGGTACCAGCAGCCAGACCCAAAGTCTGGGAGAGGGGCATCTAGTCACCGAATATGGGTCGGGTATCTACATCTATACCAGAAGAGAGGCGGGGAAATCAAATATTTGGCTTTTCAGCCTCCACCCTGGAAGGCAGTTCTGACTGCCACCAAAACTCATATAGTAGAAA
This sequence comes from Macroglossus sobrinus, assembly GCA_004027375.1. Lineage (NCBI taxonomy): Eukaryota > Metazoa > Chordata > Mammalia > Chiroptera > Pteropodidae > Macroglossus > Macroglossus sobrinus. The sequence continues at coordinate 198,191 of PVKZ01001409.1, read as the reverse complement.
ATTCCTTGAACAGAAAGAGCGTTCACATGTAGGGTAGAAAAAAAAAAAAAGCATACTATTTTATTATTTGAGAAATATGGTTTCTGGTTAGTGAGATTTTGCTAGTTAAAATTTAAGTTGATATGGTAAATATTTTTGATATATTAGTATATTTCCTACTCTAACAGGTATAATAATTTAATGTTTCAAACTTAGCTCTACAGTTCATAACCATGCGATCTTGAGAAATTTATGACCTCATTTGATATTTAACTTTTTTCATCTGTAAATGGTAATTTCATTAACTCTTCTCAGGGTTGTAGCTCAAATAAATTGATGCATACTAAGCAATTAATATACTGAAAACACTAAATAATTATTATGCATCGTTACTATTCTTTTAGTGCTTAGACTCAATATTTTCAACTTCACAAACGGTAGCTGTTGATATAAAAGATTTTAGGAGTTGTCTAAAAAATTTGTCTTTCTCCTAAAAGTACAGTATGAAAAATTACCACTAATTGAAAGATATATTTGTCTGAATTGATTAAAAAAGGGGTGATATTATGGAAGTATTTTATTATTTAGATTCATCTTTGAAATTGCTAATTGTTGGAATTAAAGTTTTCTGGTGGTAAGGCACATAAGTTGCAATTTATTCACTTATTCATTCACCGCCTTCATAAATATTTAAGACATGCTTATCATGCCAGGTACTAGGGACACATGATGACTTGAACAAGATCCTTGCCTTCAAGTGGGGTGCACAGGCAAATAGAGAATTATGACATTAATGTCATTCTCTAGAAATGAGTAATTCCATCAGGAGTCTATTAGTATATTAAATTTATTCTGGTGATTGAGAGTAGAACTAAGATTTTAAACACCAATGTGGTTAAATTGGCATGGATCACGATGCTAAAGTTCTTTAATTTCACTATGCAAACTGTTTATAAATTTTCCAATGTAAGGTTTTATTAAATCAGATATATTAATTTTGACTATTAATTTATAATCACAACATGACTTGCACTGATATGGTTATTCAGCTCTGTAATGTGAGAATAGTATGCTTTGCAATGTCAGTTAATTCTCTGTCCATTTTTTTTCTGGTCCAATTTCCTATTAAATCCCTCAGTATACCCCTAAATTCCATCACATTAGACTGTTATTTTCTGGACACATTATACTCTGGTGCCTTTGCCTCCGCTCTTTGCTTACTCTGGAATTCCCTTCTCTGTCCATCAAACTCTTGCTTATTCCTCAGGAGCAAGCTCCTTTGTTTAGCTTTTTCTAGTCCTCGAAGCCAGAATTTGGTGTCCCCCTTGGAATTCCTGAGAACTCTGTTTATCCATTTACTATAGTACTCATTCAATTATGCCTTATAATTATTTGCTTACATTCATTAAAGTTTCTTGAAGGCAGGGAACATACTTTTTTTTTTGTCTGAATCATTCCTCAAACACAATATCTTGTTTGCATTTAATGGAGATTTCCACTTAATTCCAAATTAATTCAGGATCTCTGGAAGTGAGGCACAACCATGGCATTTTTGAGGAACATTGTCTTAAATGGCAAAATGTCTACAATTCCACATACCACTGCTCTTCATAGAAAATTTCTCGTTTTAAAACCTTCACTAGTTTTTCTATGACTAATGAAGGAGGAGCTTTGGCTCCTTCGCCTGGTACTCGTGACTATTCAGTCTGGCTCCACACTCCATTTCCGTCTCTCATCCTACATTTTTTAGGTACCCTCTGCTCCACCCGAATTGGACAGCTCAAGTCTATGAATAACTTGCTGAATTTGTTCATTCTGTGCTCCCAACTGGAAAGTCCTCTGCTTCCAGCTACCCTCTCTGTAAATGTTACTTGAATGCAATCTCCTTAAAAGTGCTTCTTAGATCTCCTCCTCCTCTGAATATTCATAGCTTCACAGGTAACTTTGAATAACATGTACATTCTTCTTTATGTCAATTTCTGTATATGTCATACCTCTTCTGTATATTACTTCAAAGGTAGGTAACATGTCTTAATGAATTTTTATATTCCCCACAATACCAAGTATGGTTCTAGGGGCTCAATAGCTGCTTAAATGTATACTTTAACGTATGAGTAACTGAACCTTTTTGCACCCATTGAGTAACCTATACATTTTGTATAATATCTAGAAGCTTTAGTCATTTATTTGCCAACAAAAGCTAAAGATCACTTGAGAATGGAGAAATCATGTAACTTTGTTGAAATTAAGCCTTCAAATGACTCCATTAGAACCGAATTTGCTCCAACAATCAGGGTATGAGATGTGGCTCTATAGCCCAATACCATTGGCTAAGTAACTGAAATATTAAGAAGAAATAGCAAGAAATATTAAGCCTGATTGTACTTTTTTTGTTGTTGTTTACCTTCAAAAAGTATAGTAGTACTTGAAGATAACTAGATAATTTGAGGGTCCCTGGGACTACTCAAAATGGCTTCTTAAAGAACTTAAGAATGTCTGAAATTTTATTCTCTTCTTTTGAATGAAGGGGTTATCACTTGTTACAATGCAAATACCTCTAGAAGGGAAGAGCCATCTCACCTAGAAGACTATAAAATGCCTCCTAACAGATAAATCCATGTCCAGATTTGCCTCCTTCTGATGTTTTTCACCAGAAGATTTACTGAAATGTAAATATGACCTCTCTCTACCACCACCCCCATTAAAACATTTTATCATCTCTCTACAGCTCTGAAAACAATGACCATAATGTAAATACCACAAGAGATGTAGAAGGATGAGGAAAGGTGAGAAAACAGAACAATAAAACCACTTATGTTTTTGCTGAGTCCGAGCCCTTCAGTTCAACCGTTCATTCTGCATTTGCTCTCTGGAATCCCATCGGCACAGCAAAGGACTCCAAATGCAGGAATTTGAACATGAATGTTGTTATAAAAAAAAAAAAGAAAGAAAGTCTTCAAGGTATTCTACAACGGCTGTAACATTCTGACAGAGAAAAATTAGATGGCAGAAGGACAGCTGTGAGATCCTGGGGTGCAAGGTCTAATTTCCAGCATATTATATGGTCAACCAAAAATTCTCTTTGCAATAACAAAACTAAGCCATTTTCCTTTCTTGTGTGCTGTTTTTCTATTGCATCATCTGTGTGGGAACCCAGTGACCCACAGGAAAGTTTCCAACACATCCTGACTTCACCCAGGTGATGAAGCTCAGATGTAGTAAAAAAATAAATAACTAGGGTCTTAAAACATATTCTTAACAATTTCTTGGTTTCTGGCAGAAGCTGAAGTGGGACACTGAAAACATTATCCAGACAATTAATGCTCTACTCCTATCCCTGTCATGCCCTAAGAACTAAGACTCACTTTAATTCTCTCTCTATGTGTGTATACATACACAATACACATTTAATTTAAAAATTTAATTTTTAGAAATGATTGGTTTCACTTTTTTTTAAAAGAGGAGCTTTAGGTTTATAGAAAAATTGAACAGAAAGCACAGAAAGTCCCTTGTCTCTCTTGTCTTTGCACACAGTTCCTCCTATGATTAGCATCTTGCATTAGTGTGGTACACTTGCTACAGGTGACGAACCAATACTGACACATTTTATTGACTAAAGCCCATAGCTTACATTAGGGTACACTCTTTATGTGGTAGTAATACACATTTTGACAAATGTATAATGTCACGTATCCACCATGATAGTATCACACAGAATTGCTTCACTGCCACCAAAGTCCTCTGTTCTGCCTAGACACTACTACACCCTCCACCTGAACCCCTGGGCAAAAAACTGATCATATATTGTCTCCATAGTGATGCTTTTCCCAGAATGTCATATAATTCATTCTCTCGGAAGAACTTCTTTGAACATACCTTGTGATGCAGTTCTCCTGGTGAAAAATTCCCTCAATTTTTGTTTCTCCTTCACTTGTGAGGATAATTTCGCTGGTTACCAAATTCTAGTTTGGCAGCTTTTTCTTTCAATGCTTTATATATTTTACTTTACTCTTTGCTTGCTTGACTATTTTCTGAAGCCTTATCCATATAATTCTTATTCCTATTCCCCCACAAGTAAGGTATTTTCTTTCTCTAGTTTTTATGATTTTTTTCTTTTTCTTTGATTTTCTAACATTTGAATATGACAAGCCTAGTTATAATTTTTTTTTTGTATTTACCCACTTGGTGTTCTCTAAGCTTTCTTACCTTGGTTTGGTGTCTGTCACAACATTAAAAAATTCTTAGCCATTATTTCTTTGAATATTTATTTTGCCCCTTTCTCTTTTTCTTCTTCTGGAATTCTTAGTTCTAGACATTTTAAGGCAAAGTTGAGAGTTAGAATTAATAGTAATTTTAATCAACTTTTCTCTTTTTCCTCTCTTTTACTTTGCTATTCCTTTCTGTATATAGAATTATTTATTTATTTTCCTTTAAAATAGATTTGAATACTTATTTGATGAAAAATTGGTTAAATGGAGGAACTGTTAGGCTTGTTATGGATTTGAAATGGGAAGGTGCCATGCAGCTAGGGGATAGGCATGAGATAAGACTTAAATTATACATAATTGGAGTTTTGAACTAGATTGGATGAATTTTTAATGGCTGAAAGTGATTAGAAAGCTATGGGTTCTGCCAGCATGTCAGTAAAAGATAATGGGAGAATTAGAAAAAGTAATTCCATATTTATCTTCCACCAAAATGAGACTGACAGAGACTGGTTATATTAAAATCAGATAAAAACTTGAGAGAAAAAGCACAGTTTTCTTAGAAAGAAAGGGTGATATTACATAATGATAAAATGAAACATCCACCAACTAAAAATTAATTATTATGAGAATGTGTGTATCTAAAAAGCTTCGATATACATAAAGAACTGATTAAATTGTAGAAATTGTCAAATTAATAGTGAAAATTTTTCATATATCTCTCTGATTAATCAACTTTCAATAACACAATTTGTAAGATGGATATAAATTCTATACTCAAGGAATAGGGATTATGCATTCTTTTCAAAATTATATTATTTATAAACCTTTACTGCATACTAATTCAGAAATTTTTTTGTAATTTCACACATCCTTTGACTAGTATATAATAAAATTAGAAATCAGTAATAAAAAGATACCCCAGAAATGTTGTTAAAAGAAAATCACAGGAGAAACTTAAAAGATTCACACTTCTAAATAATTCATAAAGAATAAGAAATCATAGTGAATTAAAAATATTTGGAAGTTAAATGACAATGAGAGAATTACAAACTTGTGAGATACACTTAAAACAGTATTTGGAGGGAAAATTTATGTCTGTAAAAGTACACATTATAAAACCAAAGAAGACAAAATATTTGTTCTAATACCATAGACTGACTAGTCCTTTTAGTTAGCTTCTTAAATATGTGCTACTTAAGGAGAAGAGATACAGTTGTTTCATTGTCAGCTCGTGAATAATCTTGGTTAAGGAGAAAGTCATTTATCAGTAGGATCATTTTTTTAGGGCCAACTGGAAAACTGAAATAATTATAACCATGATTACTAAATTATCTAAATGTTTTAAGGTAAAAAGACATTTGGAGCCTGAATTACTTAGGTAATTATGTATTCACGTATACACTCTTTATTCTTTTATATCCAAGAATCATCTACTTTTTACTCAGTAAAATCTAAAGTAGCATGTCTACATTGTAAAAAGATAAAATGATGGTAAATTATTTTCCCCATGTTTCTAATTTTCCAAAATAAGTATTTCATCAAAAAAGTATATTTTCTGATGATTTGTGAAAACTTATGAGTGGAAAAGAGACTCTTAAAATTTTTTCATGGCAATAAAAATCTAGTTGAGTTTATCCTATCATTCCCATTAGTTTTTTTTTTTAAAGTTCATTGTGAACAGTTCAGGATTCATTAGATATTTTACAACTCCCTGCTTACACATAACTCAATACTCCTAGACAAATATTTAGTTTTGCCAGTTATTATTTCTCTTCTCAAGTAAAGCTGTGACTTAGTGAAGCTGATCACTGTTGGGAAAGAAGGGCTATATCATTCCACCTCTTCACAGTTCTGCAGAGAAGGGGTCCTCTATTCCCCATTCCTTTAGGGGAGGTACAGGAATGAGAACTTCTGTTTCCTCTCCACCTCCAACTGGTTGCTCCTACTAGGAGAGGAACAGCTAGCTAATCTGACTGCTCAGACATTGGCATTTATTGGGCCACATTATAAGTAAGTGGGGTTACTGTCCCTCAAAAGCTAGGAACAGGTTCCACTCGGTCTATTCAACTGCCTGCCTCATGGCGTAGTAAGAAAGGAGCCGGCAATTGTTAGGTGATCCAGTCCTTGTGCATGTTTATAAGCCAGGAGCTTGCAGGTGGGAAGGAATGGTGGGATTTACGCATCAAATCCCACCATAAAGACAGAGCCTCTTCCAGATTGTATATTTTAAGAAACAATCTGGATGAATTCTTTTTCTTCAGTGTTTTTTCCCCTTGATTATAAGGGACAGGTCATGAACCACAAAATTCTATTGAAAAATGAGGGCAATTGGTGATTTGACCCCATTATTTGATAAAGGCTTTGACCAAAAAGTAGATGTGTCATGAATAACAGAGGTCTGATATAACATTTGTCCACAAACTTTTTGTTCTAAGATGAACTGTTCTCATACCCAAAGACTTGAAGGTGGTCTGGTCAGATAGTTACTCATTATATTCTACCTTCAGTAAGTTACAAATCTGGTGAAGAAATTTTCTATTGGCTATTTGCTTGCATTTGGTTTGGGACTAAATGAACAACAATAACTTTTATGGTATTTATTTATTCATATATAAAAATTATTTTTATGTCTGCCTATTTTCTATTCAGTTAATAATATCTCTTCAGAGATTAAAATCCTTCAGTTAAAATTAAAATTAAAACCTTTCTTTAGAATAAAATAAAAACTCCTTAATTTAGGCACTCTTGGCTCAATATGATCACATTCCTGCATACCTTTCTCACATCCAGCTACAAAGAATATTGAAAGGGCATTTTAGATACATATGCTTCAGAAGTAATATTTTTCCACGTCCTTCTATTTACTTCCTCTTTTTTTTTTTAACTTGCTCCTTTTTTTTTCCCCCAGGTCTCACTTACCCAGGGCTCCATGTCTTTGGATTTATAATTGGGCATGGTCTGTATTTATGGCCCTCCTATTACTTTTTAGAGACTAGTTTAGTCACTCCCTTCTCTGGCTTGTGAGCCCTACTCTTTTGCTTGATCTCTGTATTTGACTAGTGGCTTTCTCCTGTTTTAAGTATTTCCAATAATTCTCTCCACGGTGAAACCCCTGAGCGCCTACTTCACATTTCCCCCTGCAATAGGAGTGGAATCAGGTGCTTGTAATTAAAAAAGTGAGTTATTTGTAAAATCTTAACCACTGGTGCCATCACTCTCTGGTACATAGGAAGATATACCAAAAGGAATAGATATTTGGGTTCTTTGTCCCAGCTGTCTCTTTTCTGGACAGACCTGGAGATAACCCAGAACAAAATCTTACTTATTAGTTCCCTTTTACCTACGTCCCTGCTGACCAGTTGTTGGATATTAGCACCTTTACTTTTCATGACACAAGACAGAATACAACTGATGAGGCTACAGGTTAGAAATGATAACACAAATCCTCTCCTGAGGTCATATACTGTTTATTTTAATTGTAATATAAAATATGGGCTCCTGGAAGGTCCTCTATCATTCACATATGGATTACTTCGCAGATAACCTTCTTCTTTTGGTAATTTTATACTAATGGATTATCACCATGGCCAGCTTAAGGGCTTCTTGTTGTCTTTTTAGATTTCCGCTACTCAGACATGCAAAAATGCTTCTTACAATCAACATCATTCTTGTGATTGTGTAGTATTATGGCTAAACAGTAGTGAGCATGAGCAGACCATTATTTAATACAAAACCAGGGGAAAGGAGTAGTTTGCTTTGAGGGATACACTCAATGACTGAACTAGCTGTTGCTGCTTTAGATAGTTTTGTAGCTTTAAATAAAACTGCCAACATTTGTTCTCAGCTTGCTCTCTCCATCAGCTCCTGCCTTGGCTCTATCCCATAACTGTTCAAAAGGGGCTTCATAAATAAGTGTTGTGTAATGGCACTGGTATGTGTTTGGGGACTCTAGAATATTATTTTTTAACCTCTCATCATATTTCATTGTGGACTATGAGTTTTAGAAAAGCAGTGACCCCAGTGAAGTGGCTCCCCAAAGCAGCTCTGATTATCCCAGACTTGGCAGAGCTCAAGGCAAGATCTCAGTGTGAGAACCAAGAGGTGAGCTCACAGAATTGGCTAGCAGGTGGCTGTGGAGCTGCTGTGGGACAACAATGAAGATGCAGACTACAGCCTGTGGCTGGGGTAGGGTGGTCAGCACAAAGAGTAATAGCTCATTTCTAGACAAGTAGAAGAAGTAAATAAGCACATGTCTTTTCCAGCAGCGCTAACTTTTTGGAGCTTATGAAATCATGCTGAATAAAACCAAAATAAGGTCTATAAAAGTACCAAAAACAGAAGAGCCAAACTAACTTTCCAGTCACAAACAGGTCTATTTGAGCCAGTTGGCTTATGCTTTAAGCGGTTCCCTGTAGCTCTAATTAACTGTTTCTCTTTCCCAATTCTTAAAAGAGATCTAATAGTTTTTCTTTAAAAGGCAAGATAAGGAAAAAAGAAAACTTTAAAATACTGTTCACTCACTAAATATTTGTTGATGAATTTTGTCCTCAAACTTCAATCTAAAGACAGGACCAGGAGCTTGACTTCATTTCCTCATCTCTACTTCCCTCAGGTTAGTGGATCATATTTTTGGAATGAAGATGCGGAGAAAGAAACATTTTTTTTTTTTAGTTGTGTTCTTCTATCTAGATCCTCCCTAAAAAATGATTGTGAAAAATCAACAAATTATTTAACCTTACAACTGTGCTTAAGCTTGGTACAGTATTATCTATCTGAATGTGCCAGCAAAACTCAATGAAGGCCAACTGCTTACCAGCCTCATTGCTAACAGAGCAACACATTACTAGGCTCTCTTCCTGGCTAAGACTTTACCCAGCATCTAACACATTGCCTTTGGCACAAAGTTGAGGAGACTGTGAAATCTGAGCATAACTGACTCTCCGTCTGTGAGTCTCCTTTTCTTGGCTCTGTCCCACAGGCACCTCACTCTCATCTTCTGCCCCTCCATCACTTTACTAAACTTACCATCATCTCTCTATGTATTAGAGTTTCTGTAAATTCACACTTTCCATCTTAAGAGCCAGAATATACAAATACTTTCCAATTGACACCAATCTTAGACTTTTTTTTCAAGAACTGGATGGAAGGAGTAAAAGTTGCAAAGATTGAAGCTTAAGACATTTAAAATTTTCATGGGGCGAAGATCAATTCCCTTTCCATCTATATACCTCTCACTAGAATGGTAGTGGCTGGCTTTTTGATACACAATTTGCATACTTCCGGAGTCATATTTGAAATTATCAGGAACTTGATTTGTGTTGGGACAAAGTTTGAACTTGGTGTGAAATACTTGAATATGTGAAGTGAAATGTGGGATTTCTTGGAGAACTCCAGAGTGAAAACAAAGATTAGACACTATTTTTCCATTGGATTTCCATGTCCACTTCTAGGCAGATCACACTGCTTGCTAGTGGGACATTTTCATCAAAGATGGCTACGGAATCTGGCATCTGAGTTATACTCAGTACTGATTCAAATTTATTTTGAGGTCTTATGTTTTGCCTCACACTCCTACTCAGAAACCCGAAATATGCACCGTATGGGTGTCCCCTATTGGGGAACATTGAATGGCGGTGTAGAAAGAGGGGAATTTGAAGGAAAACAATAACCAATAGATATGTAGTAAACAGGAAGCCCGTGTCTCATAGTGTCTGTAAATTTACCAACTGCTGGGCGATCCATAGGAAGTATTCTCTCTCCCGCAACTACGGTTGTTAGAGGATAAATTCACACATTTGGGATCAACTAGGTCACTGGCTTAGCCTTGCTCTTATATTTCATTCCTTCTGCCATGAGGTTTCCTACTGAAATTTCTAATGATTGCAGCTGTACTGCATAAATTTGCTCTTTCTCAGAGCTCCACCAACGGGTGAATCCAATGCCTTCCCCCAAGCAGCATACACTCTCTGTTGTGAGAGCAAACAACTCTCCCCAGACACTCTCACAGGGAAATTCCCCTTTTTCCTCTACTTCTTAGCTATTTCCATTCCCTGCCCTTTTTTGCATTTTGCTTACTTCCAAAGTAAACTTTGTATCCTCTTTAAATCCTATCCTCTAAAGATGGGTTTTCATCCTCTAAGCTAAAAGAATAGCCTTGACCTCTAGGGTATGTATCTAACTGGCTCCTATCTTGTCTCCTCACTTTATATTTGGAGATTTAATTGACTAGCTCAGTAAATTCATGGTTTTGGAGGTATAAATTTGACCAACTGTAATCTAAAGATTTCCAAATCTATTTCTCTAAACCAAACCTTTCCCTGAACCCAAGATCATATACTTAATGTAGTAGATGCCATCACTGCCTCAGAGATATATCCGCTTGGTATTCATCCTCTACATGCTGAAGGCTACTTATAGAAAACACCTGCTACTCTCCACCTGTGAGTTTTGGCTGCAGGAGAATATTCATCGTATTCATGAGGCACGCTAGGAGAGCTGGAAGAGATAAAGACTCCAGAAACAGCTTTCAAACAATGCTGGTGTTGATCTGGCGCATAACCACTCCAACGACGAACCCCCAGATTGTGATTACTCTAGAATATATTCTATGCCATCTTCTAGAGTTTTACCAGGAATGCTGAATCTTGCCTGCAGTGGTTGTAACCGGCTTGACAAAGCATATTTCATGGGTTTCCTTCCCATCCCAACTTCTCTTTCCCATTAATCTGCTGGCGTTTTCCAGGACCACTTCCAAAATATACAACTTGCATTTGACTTCTCTCTGAGCCTGTTCATGCGCTAACCCAAAGTAAAGCTTCTAGCAAATTATCAGACTTTTTAACCTTACAATGCAGTGGCAGGTATCTCAACAATAATTCATCCAAAAGAATTTTATCATCTTCCACTTTCAATCTGCTCTTCCTCTTATAGTCAATTCTCTACCCACCAAGTTACTCAAACCCAAATTCTCTCAAAGTCAATTTGTTGCAAATCATGTCGATTCTACCTTGAGAATATTTTTCTAATCAGTCCCTTCCTCTTCATCCCCACTACTGCTGTTCCACAACAGGTTCTTCCCATCATTGACTTTAGCTTGTTCTTTTTCTAGTTCTTTGAGGTATGTTAGCTCATTTATGTGGGAACTCTCTCAAAGAGAATGAAAAATGGCGACGTAAGAGAATCCAGCTTCCATGTCCACCCACAAACATCAAGGACTGTCCAGCTATTCACAACAAAAACAACTCCGAGAGACCTCTAGAATCCACTTAGGTAGTTTTAGCAATACCATGAAACAACAACAACCACCAAACAACAACAGCAGCAGCAGCTGCAAAATAAACTCCCCAAATAATCGCACCTTCATTTTGCTTACATCATCCCATAACAACAACAACAACAATAGCAGCAGCAGCAAAAAAAAAAAATACCCAGAATAATCACATCTTCATTTTGCTTACATCACCCCATTCCCATAGGCATCATGGGAGCCATGTTCAGCGCCAAGAAGGAATCCCCAGGTGACAAAAATTCCACTCACCAGAAAGAGCGAGTCGAATAACCAGCTTCCCCGGCCTCTCTGGCGCACAGGTACCGCTTTCGTGTAGATCCACGCAGACCCGCAAGGCGGAATCTACTGAGTCCCCTAGAAACAGGAAAGAAAAGCAGAGGCTGTCAGCAGACACGCGTGGGGATGACGGCCCGGTCCTGAGGTGGGGTCTGCAGGGGCAGCCAGCTGGCCGTAGGGTGGGCTGAGGACCTGGGGTCTGGGAGCAGGCCTGGTGCTGGCGTGAGTCGACGTCCCGGGCCCGCGGGGGTCCTGCTTGGGCCTGGGCCCGGGCCTGAGCCTGGTCCGGGGCCTGGGTTCGCGGGGGGCTGACGGGAGCCCGAGGCTACGGGAGCCGCTCGGGGTCACGTGGGCCGGCGTGCGCCCCCACGCGGCCGCAGTGCACGTGGGTCGGCGTGCGCCCCAACGTGGCTGCGGTGCGGTCCCGGCAGCAGCTTCTTCCCTCAGGAGCCACCTGGGCCCGGGCACCAGCGTGCGTTTAGGTGAATCCCTGCGAGTCTGGGTCCCAGGAGCCACCGGGAGCCTGTCCCACAGCCGTCGGCGGGCACGGGGTGGACTGACAGCCTGGGCTTGTCGAAGCTGGCGGCCTCAGGAACTGTCCGGCGTCCTGAGTGCTGGTCGGTGCCGGGGGACGTCGGGGCCTGGCTCGCTGTAGTCGGCGCAAAGCCACCTAGTGCTGGCGACCTGCCCCATGGCTGGGGCCGCTGGGTTCCAGAGTGAATCCTTCCGTGGCAAGGGTGTCCCCTCTGGGGGTCCCCGCTTGGGCTTGGGGGAGGGGTGTTGGGTGTAGTTTGAATTTATCTCTTACCCTCCCCAAACCATCCTAATTTTTATTTTATTTTATTTTTATGTTCACGCAGGTGCTACAGTCCCTTACCTGAAACCCCTGCCTCTTCTGAAGGTAATTTTATGTGGAGATAATCGTTCACGTTGATGTTTCTTGAAACATTGATGTTTCTAGAAAGTCCTCTGCCTTCTTTTGCTGACGTCACTCCTACAGTATATCTCGAAGTTAGGTTGCGGGCATGTTTTAATCTTTCCTTTCTTAGGTAGCTTCCTTGTTTCTCAGATGAAGTTTAAAACCTGCTTATCCGATTTTGCCATAAGGATACCGGAATTTTGACTGCAATTGTAGTTAATCCATATATCGATTAGAGGATAATGGACAATTGATTCACACGGTTTCTTTCTTCATTTATTTAGATCATTAATTTTTCTCAGTAACGTGTTTTAGTTTTTTTAACATAAAACCTTGCATTTTTACATATCTTGAATATTTTTTGTTAAATTTCTTAGTACTTTGTCTTTGATGCTATTATATGTGGAATCGTTATTAAATTCTATTTTCAATTGCTTATTGCTGGTATACACAAAAACAGTTGGTTTTTGTAAATTTTTTATCCTGTTATCTTGCTTAATCTACTGATTCATTCTGGTAGATTTTTGGAAATTCTTTAGGGTTTTTAATGTAAACAAGTATGCCATCTATAAATGGAGATAGTTTTACTTTTTCATTTCTGATATTTATGCCTTTATTGTTATTTCGTCTTGCCTATTACAATAGCTGGGATCTCCAGTATCATGTTGATGTTTGGAGAGGTTTGGAGTTTCTGAATCTTTGGGTAAAAGCGTTCATAGTTCACCATCAAGTACGATATTAGCTTTTAGAAGATACTCTTCTTTACCTTGAAGAATTAGTTTCCTGAGATACTTTTGTTTATTTTGCTTTTTAAGTCATAGAGGGGAATTGAATTATTTCAGGTGCTTTTTCTGCATCCTTTGAAGTGATATTTTTCTTTTTTATTCTGGTAATATGGTGAATTATGCTGACTGATTTTCAAACCTTGCATTTCTGGGATAACCTCACTTGGTAATTAATAGTAAATGTTTTTTATATTGCTAGATTCAATTTGCTGTTACTTTAGCATTTTTACATCTATGGTCATTAGAGCTCTTTTTAATTTTTGTAGGAACATCGTCAACTTTTGGTATTAGGATTATGCTGGCTTTATAAAACAAGTTGCAATGTTTCTTCTATGTTCTGAAAGTTTTTGTAAGATTAATCTTATTTATTCCTAAAACATAGAATTTACCAATGAAATAATTATAATAATTTTCTACTTCTGTATCAGTCTTGGTATATTGATTTTTCAAGGAATTTGTCCATCTTATCTTCGATATCATATTTGTTGGTACAAGTTATTCATAATATTCTTTTATACACCCTATGTGTTTAAGATTTGTAGTAATAATGTTACCAAACTTAAGAGGTTTGCAGCTTGGAGTGTTCTATTCAAGGAGAGGTGATCGTCATTAGGTAGTTCTATGGCTGCAAGAAGAGAAGTCAATTTACATCCAAAACCCTGTCCACCTGGAAAGAAGGCTTAGCCACTGTTTATGTAGACACTAATTGGTTAATTATAGATTGATTTCTCCTTTGCAACTAGCTACACTTATCTAATTGGGTTCTTGTCAAGCTCATCCTGTTAACAGCTGTGCCTGCAGAAGACTGCTACATTTTAACATGCAGCAAGAGAAACATTTAATACAAACTGCTCAGACCTTGAGAACCTTGTCTGTCAGTGATTCCTTTTTTATTCATGTATTGATAATTTGTGTTTTCTCTTTTTTTCTTGATTAGTCTAACAAGGGGTTTTTAATCTCATTGTTCATTTTAAAGAACCAACTTTTGTTTTTGTCTATTTTGTTGATTTCTGCCTTTTATTATTTCCTTCCATTTTCTTATTTTGTTTAACTTTTGCTAGATTCTTAAGTGGAAACTTAGATAATAAATTTTACACTTTTTTATTTTTTAATGTAATATTTAGAGATAAACTTCCCATTAAATTCTTACAGCTACATCCCAGGAATTTTGATATAGTTTCCATTATTCAGTTTGAACTAGTCTCTATTTCTCCTCGAGATTTTTTTTCAACCCACAGACTATTTTGAACTGCATGGTTTATTTCCAAATATTTGGTATTTTGCTTGATGTCTTATTGTTAATTGCTTTCTAATTAACTTTCATTGTGGCCAGAGAACATATTCTGTATTATTTTAGTTCTTTTCAACCTATCGAGACTTATTTTGGATCACGGTACATGATCTGTCTTGGGGAACATACTATGTGCAAATGAAAGAGTATATTCTGTAGTCATTGGGAGTATTTTACAAATATCAAGATCAGTAATGTTGTTAAGACCCACATACTATTTATATTATATCTTATGATTTTTTTCTATTAATCTATAAATGGTTGAAAGA
Organism: Macroglossus sobrinus; assembly: GCA_004027375.1. Lineage (NCBI taxonomy): Eukaryota > Metazoa > Chordata > Mammalia > Chiroptera > Pteropodidae > Macroglossus > Macroglossus sobrinus. The sequence goes on along the minus strand of PVKZ01001409.1, from coordinate 183,176 downwards.
AGATATTAATATTATTAACTATGAGTGTGAAATTTTCTGTTTTTCTCTTCAACTCTGAATTTTTTCATGTATTTTAAAACCCTGTTATTAGCTGTGTTCACATTTATGAGTATATGCTCAAATTCATTTTTTTATCATTGTGAAATGTTTATTTTTATCTCTGGTAATACTTTATCTTGATGTCTGTTTTTAGCTGATATTAATATAGTGACTTCAGCTTTATGCTTACTATTTGCATGGTCTTTTTCCATCCATTTACTTGTTTAAAGTGTTCATCTCTCTGCTAACATTACCCATCTATTATTTCATGTTGCTTACTTTTTCCATTAGAGCCCTTAACATATTAATCATAGGTATTTTAAATTCCCTGTTTGATAATTCCAACATCTGTGTCATGTAAGTCCTGTTCTGATGATTGCTTTGTCTCTTCAGACTGTGTTTGTTCTTGCATTCTGACATGCCTTGGAAATTTTTTATTGAAAGTTGGACATGTTGATTTGGATAATAAGAACTAATGTAAATAGGCCTTCAGTGTGAGGATTGATTTATGGGAATCTGGCTGGGAGTTGGGATGCTTAATACTTTTTCAGTAGCTGAGGTGTCAGAGGTTTTGAGTACCTCTAGAATCCTTGTATTTCCCTCTCCTTGTGACTGCGAGCTTCCCTAAGTACTCCTCCGCAGAGGGAGTCGGTGTCTCATAGCTTCCATCTGTAACCTGCTTCCACCTGTAACCCGCTTCCACCTGTAACCCACTGTTGCTGTACTAGAATGTTGATGCGGTGTAAATGTGGGGGAGGGGGAGTGTGCTATAATCTTCTGATTAAATCTCAGTGTTTTAGTGAGCCTGTGTCCTGGGGCTGTGACCTTCATTAGTGTTTATGCAGTGATTTAACCGCTCACCCCACTCCTATTCCCTTCCCTGGCTATAGTGTTTCCAGTCTATTTGCTTGAAGCTCTGACCTTCGTTTTTATTTCCTGATGGTTAGGTGAGATAGGAAGTCTAAAGATGGTTGCAGTGGGGGAAATGCTGTTCTTCTATCTGAGACATGGCACTGGCCAAGTTATTTTTCACGGAGAATTGGCCTTTATTATAAAGTGTGCCATGGCTACATTTCACAATGAATATTTTGCCCCTCCTTCTGCCAGCCAGAAGGAGACCTTGTTTGGATCTTCATTGTGATAATGTGATGGAGTTCCTGGTGATAAAACCCATGAAAATATATAGCTTACAGGAGTTTCTCACTCTGAGGCTAGTTTACCTTTGGCTTCCAGCAAATTGCCAAGAATTCCTTCCAGCTAATGGCTCCAGCAGCTTTTGCTCCAGGTAATCAGATCTTGGCTATGTCTCTCTGGATTTGCCTGTCTTTCCAGATTTTTGGGTGATGGTTTCCCTTTCCAGCTCATTTCTCTAATGGGCCCAAGAAAAGTTGTTGAGACTCAGTTTCTTAAGCCTTTCTTATTATAAGGTTGAGGTAATGACTTCCAGGGTCTTTATCAGAGCTAAAGGAAAGTTCTAGATTCATCCATTGACTTTCATCCTATCAGTATTTTTATATTTGCATTGCTTCTCTTGTAGATAGCATATAGCTGCGTCTTGATTCTTTATCCTGATAATCTCTGCCTTTCAGCTGTTGCTTTGGTTGTATTTAAGTCTATTATTTTACTCCTTGTGCTTTGTTTCCTCCTCTTTTTGGTTCTTTTCCTTCTTTTCTACCTGCTTTCAATTTATTAGAGTAGTTTTTAGAATTCCATTTTACTTTTTACCTATACTGTTTATATTAGTTTTATTGATTGCTTTAAGGATTTTAATATACAACCTTAAACTTAACTATGTGCATTAATTCTGTATTACTTCACATTAAATGTGAAATGTCACAACAACATATCTTAATTTACTTCTCAAATTCCCTATGCTGAAGTTGTTGTATATTATACATCTAAATACATTATAAATGCTATAAGAAAATGTTGTAATTTTTGTTTTAAATAGTACTATATAGTTAAAGAAATTTAAAGCAAAAATAATCTTTTACATTTATCTAAGTATTTGTCACATCCAATGTTCTTCTTTCTCTCCTGAACATCCAAGTTTCTGGATTATTTCCCATAAGCCCCCAAAAAAGTCCCTTGGCATTTCGTGTACTGTAGGTATACCAGCAATGAATAATCTCAGTTTTCTTTTATCTGAAAGTATCTTTATTTCACCTTTATTCAGTATCTTCACTGGTTATAGAATTTTTAGTTAAATATCTTTCCCCAGCATTTTAAAGATGTTATTCTGCTGCCTTCTATTTTCCTTAGTTTTTATGAGGAAAATAACTATCATTTCTATCATTTCCATCTATTTATAATGAGTCATTTTATTCTGGCTGGCTTTCAAGATTTTCTCTTTATTTTTGGTTTTCATCTGTTTGACACTCTTAGTATTTTTTATTTTATTTTTTATTTATTTTTTTTTTTTACCGTGCTTGGAGTTATTGAACTTTTAGCATCTGTAAATATAAGTCTTCCATCATATTGGGGACATTTTTAGTCATTATTCTTTTGATATTTTCTACCCCATTCTCTTTCTCCTTTGCTTCTTGGACTATAGGTACATGTATGTTGTAACCTACTGGTGTCTGAGGCACTTTTCACTTTTTTCCAATCCTTTTTACTCGAGCATTCAAATTTTTAAGTTTCTTCTGACCTGTCTTCAATGCATTGACTCTTTAGGTGGCTTCATTTAACTTTTAAGCCCATCCAGTGAATTAAAAAATTTTTGGCCATTGTGTTGTTCAATGCTAAAGTTTTTATTTGAATATTTTAATAATTTCTATTTCCCTGCTGAGATCTTTCCATTTTATCCTTATTATTCATTACTAGCAAATTTTCCTGTGCCTTCTTTATGTAGTTATAATCGGTCCTGTAAAGTTATTTTCTGCTAATTTGAACATACAGGTCACCTCTGGGTCCCTCTCCATCTTTTCTATTGAAAGTGGCTCACATTTTTCTGATTCTTCACATATAATTCTGGATTGTATCTTGGACATTGTACATATTATAAAGTATGTTACATTTCTCTTGGAAGTTATATTTTTAATTTTATCATGCAGTTTGGTTGGTTGGGTTAAAATTTTTAAATTCTACATCTTGACTGGAAGCTTAAATTTCAGTTTGGTTCTTTCTTACAGGCTGAGTTGTCTGGAGACTGCTCTGCACAGGCCTGGCTTAGAGGCAGACAGAGTGGTTGACAGACTGTTCCCTCTTTCTGGTTCTCTCTGAGATACTCCCCTCACTTTCCAGTGGTTGCAGCAAACTCTCTACTCTATTGATCAGCCTAGAAAGATTGTGAGTTTTCTATCAGTTCCAGGCCACTGTGCTGGCCTGCACTAAAGCTAAGAGCCACGATCTAGGGTAACTAAAGCCTGGAATTTCCCTCTTCCAGATATCAAATCCCATCCATTTGCATTTTCAAGAGCTTTCAGGTCCTTGTATTTTTATGTACATGTCTCAAGTTTATAATTCTCTGCAGAGATTGGAAAAGGAAGTGGAACTTCAATAGCTCTTTTAAAGTTCTCTTTGGCTAATTCTAACACCTTTATCATTCCTGGACCTATTTCTATTGGATGATTTTACTTCTGGTGATTGGTCATATTTTTCTGCTTCTTTGCTTTTTAAGAAATTTTTAATTATTTGTTGGAAATTGTGGGTATTTGCTATCTTCCTTTAGGGGCTTTGAACTTGGTTTTGTGAGTCTGGGTTTGTCCTCACTTTAGCTTGAGAGTAATCTGGCACCTGAGGTGTGGACTTTCTGGGGATATGAACTGAATGCTTGGAGTGTTTAGCAATATCGCTTCACTCATATGGTTGGTTATAGGTTCATCTCCCAGCCCTGTATGATCCCTGATAGGTTATTTCTGCCAGAACTTGCAAAGTTTCTCTCCAAGTGTACTTCAGTATTAAGCTAAAGCTCAAAGGGACCTTTCCGGAGTTCCTTTTCTGGGTAGCCTCCTCCATTAATGATCTGTCCTGCAAATATCTGTGCTGGCTGCACTGAATTCCTGTCTCTGTCTCCTATCTTCAATAAGATCTCTCTTCTTTCTTTGGGATATATTTTCTTGGGACATCATCTGGAAAGTGATTGTGGGCAGAAAGCTGGTGTGATTTAAAGCTCACCTCATTTATTTCCTTTCAGAGATCGCAATCCTAGACAGCATGTTTTCCAGTATTTGAAAATAGTTTCATGCACCTTGTGCATTTTTATGGATATTTGTAGTGAAGGGCTAGTCTAATACCAGTTCTTCTGCTATAGCTGGAAGTAGAAGTCCTCATTTCCACAAAAGCAGAACAAATGTACATTACTAGTTCTTACCAACAAAGACCCTGATTCAATATGTTTGCGCAGGGACCCAAGTGTCTCCATTTAGTAGCCCTGCCTGCCCCTTTCATGGTAATTTTGATGTAGGTAGTAAGAGTGTCATTTTTGGGATAATGTTAGGATACGGGAAACAATGCCATCTGAAATTTATATTTTTTGTGATTAAAATCAGTTTGGAGGCTAAATGTTAGCATGTCCATAACTTGAGTTAATTCAGATAAAGTGAAGAAAGCAGGCCAGCAGTGGGACACGCATAAGCCTTTTAGAAATTGGCAGGGGTCTGATTAGAATCTGGGACCATAGAAATAAAAATGCTGTTTGAAATATTAACTGGGAGTAACTCGAAACAGAAGAGAGGAATCTTCCTGCCAGATGGGGAAGATGCTGGTAGATGCACAAATTAAGGAGGCTTTGTTCTAAGCTTTGGCCTCTGGTCACTCACGACATGGCCCTTGAATTCAAACTAAAAGCCAGAGGAACGTGCATTCCCTCTGATCTCTGGTGCCACGTTTCTCACCACAAAACTTTGCAGCCAAGTATTCCCCAGGCACTCCAGGTTCTTCTGAGCAGAGCTGCCATGCTTCCTGGCAGATATTACTGTTTATGTCAACCTGGTCTCAAGAGCTGTCTGAAAGAGTGAAGGGATTTGCTGCTCAAAGGAGATGAAAGATGGGAAGAGGCCAAAGATCTTAACTCAGAGAGAACCCATTAAAGATATTTTGCCTTGTCAGAGACTGTCTGTATGCCAGTTCTGTAAAAAAGGAACATCTAAAGACAGAGATCCATGAAAAGACAGAATGGCAGGTAAGAAGGCATTAGTGAATTTCTGTTCCCCTAAAGATACAGATAAACTTCACACAGCTATGTTGATGCAGAAGCCTCAACAAATCAAGCATTCAAGAAATCAGTTGCTAAGAAAAATTAACTCAATAAGGAAAGATAAAGCTTCTACCTTTCTTTAAGGTAACCATACCCAACCTTAACATATACTTGAAAGGCAAAGTTGAAAAGGCAGACCTTAGATAATGTTTTCTACACCCTGAAACAGCAAACAGGGTCTATTCTTGCTTATTGTGGCTCCAGAGGTTAACTTCAGGCCTTAGCTCTCAAGTCCCTCTGGTCCATTTCAGGTTGTTTTGTTTTGTTTTATTTTGGTTTTTAGTTTCTACAAGAGCCCTTTCCCAATACATCATTGTACCTTAGAGCGCTGGTATCAGACACCAGAAGTGCTGGTGTTACAGTTTCCTTGTAGCATACCATCATCTACCCTGCCTTAAAGTATATTTCGAGCTGCCAATCTCACAATGGGGGACAAAGCAGAAAAAGGGGCAGGGTTGCTGTCATGCCGAATCACAAATGAAAATATCAGCCAGCTTTAAAGGCATCAACTTATCTCCTCAGTTCAATTGCCAGCCTCTGTCAAGGAGTGACATGGTGTTTCCTGATGTGTTGAAAGCAGCACTGCGATGAAAGGAAGATAGTGCCCTTATCCAGCTGAAATTCTGAACTGGATACCTCGTGGGAGTTTTGTATACAGTCTTTGACTCATCACGATAAGGACTGGCTGCTGACAGCTCATCAACTTTGACTCCTGGCCAAAACTCCAGCGTTTGGCTCCCTTTCTTCCTCCCCTCTAAACTCTTCCATCTCTCCTTTAACTTCTTCTATGCATCATTTAGAAAGTTTTTCCTGGGCCTGAACATAATTCTGACCCTAAAGCAGTAATAGTCCACCGGCTCACTTGTCAAAGTGTGTTGGTTATCTCAACTCCTAATATTTGTAATGTAGCAAGTCTCTATTGATCATTCCGCTGGGTGCTGAAGTGAAGAAACATGGTTGCTTTCCTCATGGAGAACTTGCAGAAGTGTGTTCCTAGGGTCCCCCACATCAAGATTACCTGGGAAAGTTTGTTAAAAATGCAGGTTTCTGGGTCCCAAAGAAGATATATTGAGTGGAAATTTCTGAAGTCAGGTGTGAGAATCTACATTTTTAATGAACTCTGTGTTTCTTACGCACATTGTCGTTTGAGAACCAATAATGGACACATTAATATAGAATTAAAATTTATGATAAAGTCCCTAAAATATAACAAGATAACATAAGGAAGGCAAATTTAACTAGAAATACATAGGTTAAAAAGGGCCCAAAGCAGTGACATTTGAATTGAGACTCGAGAGGTAAGTGGAATCGTTCAGATGAAAAATGGGGGATAAACATTGTTCAAGCAGGAGGAAAATTTATGCAGAAGTCCCCAAGTGATAACACTGATGTTTTCCTCGCCCATATACATGCCTAGTGTCATCCTAATGGAAATATCAGCACGTAAAGATGTATATCCCCTAAATGTGGATTTGACGTCACTAGTCTGCTTTGTCTCTAGCCTAAAAATTTTCCTGCTTGGACTTGAGTTAAATTAGAAAATTTTATCCAATTTAAGCTTTACTTTAACAGCACTAGTGAAGTGGAGTTTATAAGCTTTTATATAGGTATATATTCAACAAGACAAATATTTATTTTCAAATCACCCCCCATCTCATTCTCCTCTTTTTTTTCTTAGTAAAGAACTTGATATGTGAGCATGCAGAGTAAAAAAGAAAAAAATGATCACGTATTATTCACTGTATAGTTTATAGGGACCCGTGTGTATTTATATGTCAGTATTGCTAGTAGGAACTTTATAGTTAGATATGAGGGAATATTTTATATAAAATCCCTGGTGATGAATTTCCAGACAAATAAATTTCATGTTGAAATGTCATACAGTCTGAACCCTATAGAGATTTTGGAAATTCTGAGCCAAGTTAAATGAGCTGTTGAACTAAATATTTGTGAAGACAAATTAGCAATTTAAAAAATAAATAGCGCTCACTCTAATTGATTATGTGACTCATGAACTACAGATCAGACTATTTGAACTTAATAGAGGAAGTGTTTTTCAGACCCCTTTGCACAGAGCAAGAAGGGTTTTTAGCAATTTACTGATGACACATGGGCTTCTGCATTTATCTGCATTGATAAGGAAGAAATCACATTAGAGATGATATACTTCTGTAATTAGAAAATATAAAAGAATATAGAAATCGTTAGAATTAATAAATGAGTTTGAAAGGGTTGTTGGATGCAAGGTCAATATATAAAAATCAATTTATATTTCCATGTACTAATGAAAAGCTGTTAGAAAATGACTAACATAAAAACTTAAAACATGAACTATATGTATTAAATGAAATGTGAAAGGTCATGGAAAACTTTAAAACATCTTTGAGAGGAATTAAAAGAGACTTAAATTTATGGAGGGATATACCATGTTTATAGATTGAAATGTAATTTTCCAGAATCGCTGATTACATTCTTTGTCATTATTGTCAACATACTGACAGTTATTGAGCAGTTATTAGAATCCAGATGCAATATCCATCGTTTCACATCTTCTGTCTTCTTTGATTCTCACATTAACTCCACAAGGTACCTCTATAACGTCTCTTTTGTGGATGAGGAAAATGACACATGCTGATGATCATAGGCCAGGAAGTTGTAGAACCAGAATCTGAACTCAGATGTTTTTATGGCATTTCTTACTGTTTTCCTAATTACCAGACTGTTTTCCACTTTGGGATCTTGCTTTGCAAGGAATTCTTTTTCTCTTAACCCACTTAGGTTTCAGGACTCAGTTCACATACCATCTTCCACATGAAGCCTTGCCTTACTCTTCTAGGTGGCTTTAATGTTTCTTCTCCTCCACATTCTTTTCATCATAGTTTTCATAAGACATAATCACATTTCTTTTCTTTTCTTTTCTTTTCTTTTTAATATACCTCTTGAAGATTGTGAGGGCCGGCGCTAAAGTAATTTGTGTTTATTTGTTGATAACCTAAAACAATAATCTTGGTACTTGGTTGAAACTCAATATTTGTTGAATTGAATCATTGATTTCTGCAATCTTATCCTCTCCTGTTATTTACATGTAACCTACACTATAGTAAAATCTTAACAATTATAAATGTTTTATAAATGTTTACATCTCACATACTTCTATCCAATTGCTTATTATAGTGCCTCAAATATAACAAATATTCAGTAAACATTTATTAATTGAAGCATTGTGTTCCATAAACATGTGGCAATTTAAAAATATTCTTAAAACTATACTGTAAGGGAAAATGTATTGTACAAAATTAAATCTGCATACTATTTCAGAACAGACCCAGGTATAACACTGGCATGTTAAAAGTATTGTTTTCTGTTCTTCTGTGCAGCATTTATTAGTCACATAAGAGTTATCATTCTTCTACTTTGTTATGCTGTTTAGACTTGTACTCTAGGGTTAATCTCAACAAAGGAATATAATTTCTCATTTAGCAGCTGGCAGTGACTCTTAGTCAGATCTACGGAAATTCTCTGTGTTGGTACACACAGATGAGAAGGAACCATCTCATCTTGAGAGCTTCTTGCCCTTGCCAATCAGGAAAGAGGAGTTAAATAACCTGTTGATACAAATACATATAAACTCTTTGTGGGTGTTTAAAGGTGCTCTTTTTCAGACCTTAGGACAGAAACACTTTATGATAGTACTAGTGGTGACCATGTTTATGATATAGCAGTAAAAATGATCATAATCCCAATGATAGAGTAGGGAGTGAACTGACCCCAGGCCCCTACAGGCTGACAACCATACAGTAAATCCTCAGGTAGATCTATCAGCACAATGACGACAGGGGCTTGTATAAGACCGAGGTAAGGTTTCTTCTGGGCTTACATCCAATAGCCCAGAATGGTGGAGAAACTTTGCTCTTGGTAATTAATTCCTAATCGAATAATTATTTGAGTAGGAAAGGGTTAAAAATCAATGTCATTCTTTGCATACTGCAGTTTTTCTATTTTCAGAATCTGTCATCTTTGAAAAAAAGAAAGCAACAACACACAACTCTAATGCCCTTAGCAGATGGATCTGTGTTATTGCAGAACAGGGACCTGGAAAGTCTCCATATACCAAACTATAAATATTCCTTTGACATTTATTATCCTCACTTGAATTCAGGTGCTTAAATACTTGGACTGAAGTCATGTTTGTAGCAAAAAAAAGTTGATCTTTAAACATACCTTGTCGCTGGCTAAATTATTAGCAACAGACAAAGATGGAGGGCAAGTATGCCAGAGTAAAGGAGTCTCCCACTTAAGAGAGGTCACAGAACCTTTAAGTCAAATTAGTTGAAGTTTAGATTCACTTGTAGAACAAATTCCCAACACCTCACCTCAGACAATTTGATGGATCACATCCCAGTAACTCCCCACCAACCCCCAGCTTTCCAAGTATGTATCTACTAGTGTGGTATTCTGTGGTCTTGAATTTGAGTCCCAGCACTGCCAGCTGCATAGGATTGTAAATTCAGACTCCTATGAATTTCAATTCACATTGCCTTAAAGGAAGTGTAGGATTATGTAAACCAGGAGATAATAACCCTTATAAAATCCTTCTAATAAAATAAAGTCAAGCTAAAGGTGTCAGCATGGATTAGCAGTCCTTCATTTAGAGGCTTGGATTCCTCAAGTGCGGCTATTTTGTGGTTCAGGCCAGGATTTAGTAGTATTGTTTTAAATTAGGGACTACTTAATTCCCTTGAGGATGATTACTTGGAGCCTGGGATAAGGTTCACTCTGAGAAGAAAAGAAGCCATACATGGCTTTGCCTGGAATATTGCATGACAAAGTCTTGCAGCTATATCTATCCCAAAGCTATTCCTAACCCTGGCTGGAGGACCCCATACAGTGTGACCATAAGCTTCCTCCTTCACTATGTCTTTCCCCAGCATGGGTGACCTGTTTGTGACTGGCAGAGAAGTTCCCGTGTGGCTCTACTGCAAGGGACTGTGAAAGGGTCGGATGTCCAAGGGGAACACACTGAGGCTTTTGGTTTTCTTGTGCATACAGCCAGGGATTTTTTTTTTTTTTTTTGCAGAGAACTTCAAAAACATTGAGAAAGGTCCTTGTAAGACTTTAAGCATCAAAACAGCAATAGACCTCTCCAATGAATCAAACTAAATGTGACTTTTGAGGCAGTGACACTCTGAGTCCTGGAATACAAACTGTGAGGCTTTGTTGCTAAAGGGAAGAAATGTAGGTAAAATTCATTAAAACCTGGAAATATTCAAAAGTTTAGTTAAAGGTTCTGAAGAGTTTAAAAGTAAACAAGAGTCCGCATTTTAGGCCTAAGGCTTATTGTTCTCAAGTTTGTTAAATTGTATCTCATTTCCTATGTATTTATTATGGAATCTAAGTGGATAAAACATGCATTTTTGTGTTATAATGTTTGTTGCATAATTTCGGTTTACTTAAGTCTTCATCACATATATGAAAGAAAGAATCTAACCTCTTCAGTAGCAACATCTATGGAAAGAGATGGCTGATACATCAGCTGGAGGAACCAGGTTTTATTGGACAATCGTATCTAAGTTAAAGAAAGGTGTAGCTGGTTTCTACATATTGTTGGTGGTGAATCATCCCCAAAGTGATATTTGTCACTTATTTTTGGTATCCCATCTTTGAAAGAGGTGCTATGGTTATTTTTAATGTTGTCTATCCAAGTTTAATTTAAAAAAACTATGTGATGCTCCTTTGTGCCTGTCATTGTCTCTGGACAGTGTTTCTACTGTTAGTGCACATTCATTCATGCTTTCTTTCAGTGGTCATTTTAAAAATATAAGCTATAGGCCAGGCATTGCCTGGGGCGGGGGTGGAGCTAAAGAAGAATGAGGCAACGTTTCTACCTTCAAGTGGCTTAGAGTGGAGGAAAGAGCGGGTAGAAGTAACACATAACCACTCCTAATAATGTGTATAGGTTGGTAACCCGAAAACCTGCTGATACATCGATTTGGGGAAGAGGATTGAGCAACAGGCAGGAGTTTTGATGATTCTCTGATATCTGTCTTGGAGAACGTTGGCTAGTTTTACAGTTCGCAAAGTAAGGAGAATGCAGAGCTAGGTGATGAGTCTGGTCTGTAAGCAGCTGCTTTGTAGGCATCAATCTGTAAAAGATACCAAAATACCATTGTCATAAATCTTAGCTATGGTACCAGTTAATGACTCAAGTTTCCACATGCAACCACTTAAATTGGTGTTTTCCAGGTAAATTGGTCCCAATTTGGTAAACTAAATTACAAGTGGAGGAGAAATAAATACAGGTTTCCATCGATGTCACCCTCTCCCTTCTGAGTAGTGATGGGAAGCATGCATTCAAGTTGCAAGATGTAGCTATGCATCTTGTCCCCAAACTTCAAAGCAGCCCTATGAGTCACCTGAGGCCAGCACCTACTGTCAGTATGATACTGAAATGAACTGAAGTAAGGCAAGGTGCTATTTACCTGGAACATGTGAGGAGTTATATTTATTTATGTTACTAGCTAAAATTTAAACATCTTAATATGTCTATCCAGTGGTTGACTGGAACTAAAGGAAGGTAGGGAAAATTTACCAAAAAAATGTTTTTTGAGTTTCAGAACATATACTCTGCTTCGATGACTGGAAGTGAAGTAGTGAATATATTTCTATTTCTCCTATTTTGTTAGAATTTTTTAAAATTTAAAATGAAAAACAGAATACTCAACTTCTGCTATGTCAGAAAATGGCTTTCAAGATTTTGTTACTGAACATTGCTAGCTTGGACGTGTTCTTTTTGCAGAGCTGACACTACAGCGTGCACAGCAAAATAATATTTGACTAATTGCTGACATTACTATGATCTAGCTAGGTGGCCTGTTGCACTTAATTTAGCAATACGAGATCAAATTATATTGCAGGGAATATATACAAAAATGAACAGTGAGTTTATTTGTTCTCAAGATTCTAATTATAACTGATTCTCTGTTTCAAATATTATAGGAAAAGTGCTAAGGAATTTTATTTGTAAACCTGGCTTGCGGTTTTAGGAGCATTTAGCATAGCTTATTAAGGCAAATCTATCTATAATCTTGTACAGATTCTATATGGATAGAGCATTCATTAACATGTTACCAAAGTTTATTTCTATAGTAATTTTAGTTTACTTTAAACTCTGTCACATATGTGAAGAGAAAGTCTGACATGTTGGATCCAGAAACACCCATGTCATATAACACGTGATAATTTGATATTATCTATTTAAAATGTTACTAGTCAAAAAGCGGTCATAAAATAGTTTGCTGACCTATAAATCATAAAAATAAAACTTTTAAATGTATTATAAAAAGACTATATCCACAGAAGTTAAATTTCTTTCTTATTAATAGGTCATTTATTTTTGAGTGATGGAAAACTATGAAAGAAAAGACAATTTCAAAAATATCAAAATGTTATGTTGTGTCGAGGGATATAGTAAGTCTTTTTTTCATAAAGATATAAGTATGCAGTGTTTATTAAATTAATCTCTCCTACCATGTCTAATTAATATTGAACAATTAAAGGAGCTCAGTTTGAAGGAATTTCTGAATATTGGTCTGACCAATGTTGTTTAGACTGGGAAAAGCCAGTTTTTAGAGAGGGATGATGAATGAAGTTTTGAACACACTGAATTAGAAATACTCAGGGACAGCAAAATGAAGATATCAAAAATTTATATAATATAACAATAGAGCAGCTTAATGGTTGACAACATGGACTTTGGAGCCAGACTGTATTCAGTTCCTTACTTTGCCTATTACCAGTTATGTGACTCTGGGCAAGTTATATAACCTGTCAGTGCCTCTATTTTCCTCACCTATATCTATCTACCTTAAAGGGCTATTATGGGATTAAATTAATTAAAATTTGTAAAGCTCAGTGCCTAGAACACAAGAATTATTTAAATATTTGCTAAGTAAATATTTGGGATCTAGAACTTGGAAATGAGGTCTGGGATGGAGGCAGGAATTTAAAAGTCATCAACATATGTTGGTAGCTGAAGCTCTGAGAGAATGAAGGGTAACATTGACTAGGATCGTCATATGACAGAAATGGGCCAAAGGCAGAATCTTCAGGAACATTAATGTTTAAGGAGTAGCTACAATGAGTAGATTCAGTATAGAAAACCAAGAAGGAAATGCCATAGATAGGAAGAAGCTAAGGATGGGATATTATGTCAGAAGTCATAAAAGTAATGAATGAAAATGGGAATAGCCAGCAATGTCATGTGCCACTCAAAGACACTCAAAAGTGTTCACTTGGTATAGCCTTTTGAAAAGCATTAGAGTTATTTTATGGAGTGGGTTCAGTCGATTGAGTGATTGGGGCTAAGACAGATTGCTGAGAGTTAACTAGTAGGAGAGAGTATGAGAAAGTGTAGGCCATTGGGAGGAACTTGCTAAGAAGAGAAGCAGGATAGCAACTAGAGAATATTGGATCAAGGGAAGTCCATATTCATTTTCTTTTTTCCTATTTTTTTTCTTAAGTGAGAGGTTCTTGAACCTGTATATTGCCTATGAAGAAGGTGATAGTAGAAAGAAAGAGAATGTACCTGATGGAGCAATGTCCTGAAAGGCAGGAAGGGATCAGATAAAGAGCACAGGTAGATAAGTCACTCTGAGCAGGAGAAAGAACTTATTCTTTGAAACTGAAGGAAGAGGAAGAATGGGTGCATATAAGTTTAGGAGTGGGAAACTGAAGGAGTTCAGACCTCATCAATAACCTTGTTTGCTCCATGCTAGCAAAGGCAGCGCCACCCAGTGTGAGATACAGGGCTGTGACTAGTAGCTTACCATGGGTGCTGAACCAGGGCATGGATACATGCTGTTGTTGTTTTGAGGAGGTAAACAAACTTCAAGGCTAGAGTGTTAGAAGGTCATCCACATCCACAGTGAAGTTGCTATGATGATGGTAAGAGCTGTAGTGGAAAGTGAGACAGGTAGATGACAGCATTGAGGAGTACCTGGGGGTTGTATAGTCAGATAACAGAAGCCTGAAAGGTTATTTTTATACAGAGGTAGAAATACCAGGTTTTCAGAGATGTGCTGGTTATTCTTTGCCCCTTCTTCTGTAAAACCAGTCTTCATTCTTATTGAACAAGTTTGGGGTCCTGGTCTGCTGACACCTAAGGCCTGCATCATCTGGATGCCCTTCTGACTGGCTTGTAGGTGGGTTTGGCCAAAGAGAGGCATGAGCAGGAGGTTGACGGACAAAGGAAGAGACAGGTTGCCCTATTGCTTCCCCACTCATTTATTTCAGCACCATTTCTTGTAGCGGCTGAGTCCTTCCAAGACTGCAGTTTCAGAGAGCAGCCATATCCCATGTCTCACGCTCTCACTAGATTCTATTAAAAATGTTCCTTTCTCTTGCCTCTTTAGTCTAAGGGAAGGTAATGCCTTATAATCTACCTACTTCTCTGTAAGTAGTCATTGCATTTAGCCAATACAAGTTCATTCTCTTGCCTGCTGGGCTCCTGAGTGATACAAGAGACAGTCTGGAATTATGAGAAAGCATTATTCAGAGGCTGCAAGTATGTGAAGTTTGGAGAACCAGTGTCTTCCACTCCTGGGGTATGCAAGAGTAGCTGAGTCAATGAACTATTCCAGGAAAAGTCAGAGAAAGACACTAAATTGGCTGTCATTTTCTAAGAAGTAACAAGATCACAGTTTCAGATTCCTGTCTAAATTTTTGGATGAGAGAGACAAATAGTGCTGTATGGGTTAAAATAAAAATGAAGAGTAATGACATAACTGAGAAATGTAAAGGAATAAGAACTATCAACTATTTTACGAGAATTAACAACAGGTGGTTTTAATCTGCTATGGGGTGGGAACTGGAAATTGTCTATTTTGTTTATCATAAGCAAATTATTTTGGCTAGAGACCAGAGTTAATTTTCTCCTTTCTTTGTTTGCTCAGGTTTCCCAGCCAGAGGGTTATTGTGAAAAGCTGTTCTAGGGTTTTCAGCCCTCTTGACAACAGTCAGCCTCTTGGTTACTGAATGACAGGATGTAGCAAAACAGTAGAATGACCTTCTTTTCTGTAAAACACTGGTGATAGATCAGTAGAAAGCTAGTGGATGTAGGAAAAGAGAGAAAATAATTGACTGTTTGTTTGTCTTTTTTGCCTAATTTGTTTGCCTTTTTCATTCTTTTATAAAAGGAGTAAAGTTTTAATTTCTTTTTTTTTTGGGGGGGAAACAATAAGTGTGGAAGTGCTTTCAAACATCGGTATATCCAATATCCAGAATTGATGAATGTGAATATTTTAGCATTGTTGCTTCAGATACAATATGTTGACGTTTTTGCTTAGATATACTTTATATGTGAAAGCAAATAACAGTACTTATAAAGTTGAAGTTCCCTTTCCCGCCCTCATTCCCTTTTTACTTCTCCCAAGATACTACTACTTTCATTAATTAGTGTATATCGTTCCAGTTTTAAAAATACTTTTACTATATATTTAAATGATATCCAAGAACAATATGCAACATTGCATTATATTTTTAAACTTTACATGAATGCTTTCCTGTTATATGTATTTTATTGCATCTTGAGTTTTAAAATATATTCTTATTTTTGGGGGTTCAGTCCATACTGATACATAGAGTTCAAGTTCATTGAATTTAATAACTATGTAGCAACCTTTCCCAAACAGTGTTCTTCAACTTAACCACAAAACCCAGGACAGTGATTTGAATGACTGTTTTCTCAATTCCTCCGTGGATGGTACATGACGAGTACCATTCTAGGTGTATAAAAAGAAGTTAATTCATTACATATAATGGACGCTTTAGGCCACTTGGGCTTAAGTCTCTCCTTGACCTGCACCTGACAAAGCCTACCCTCTTGTATCACTATGCTACGTTTTATTTATCTGTTCCCCATACTGACTATGTTTAAATGCTTCCAAAATGTTACTTGAGCAAAGAAACTTCCTTCCACATATACCCCAGTGCACATGTACAAGAGTCTGTCTAGAACGTGAATCTAGAGATAAAATTGCTAAATTGTGGGGTGTGGACATAATTTTAACTTTATCGAGATTGCAAAATTGCTCTTCAAAGTAATTGTGCCAAGTTACAGTCCTCTAGCAGTGTAGACAGCTCACATCCCCCACATTCTTACTAACACTTGATATCATCAGACTTTAATTTTGTCATTTTGGTGGGTGTGAAATTGCTAGACCCCTCTAACCTCTGGGGGATATGTTCCAAGACCCCAGTGGATGCCTGAGACCATGTAGAGTATTGAACCCTATATATACTATGTTTTTACGTACGTACATACATACATACATACATACCTATGATAAAGTTTAATTTATAAATTAGGCATAGTCAGAAATCAACAATAATGATAAAATGGAACAATTTTATTATATTGATTTAAAATAATATATTATAATGAAAGTTATGGGAATTGATCTCTCTCTCTGAAAATACCTTATTGTACTGTATTTGCCCTTCTTCTTGTGATGGTGTGAGATACAGTGTCTGTGTGATGAGATAAAGTGAGGTACTCAGAATGATATACTATTTAAACTTATGAATTGTTTATTTCTGGAATTTTCCATGTAATACTTTTGGATCATGGTTGACATCAGGTAATGGAAACTGCAGAAAGTGAGACCGTGTCTAGGTTGGGAGGTAATTTCTGTATTTGCTTTTTTGTTTGATTATACATAGAGATAAGCATTTTTGTATGTGCTTGTTGACTGCGTGGGTTTCTTCTTCAGTGGATTTCCCATTCATACTTTTTGCCTATTTTCCCATTGGGTTATCTTTTAAAAATTTTTTTGGTAGGATTTTCATATACTGTTAATGCAAATTTTTTGTTATAGAAGTTTCAAATATCTTCTCTCAATTTAGACCTTATGTTTTCACTGCTTTTACAGTTTTCTTTTATAATACAGAAGACATTTCTTCAGAAGATTTGTATTTTAATGTAATCATATTTGTCAGTTTTTCCTTTTATAAGATGTGCTTTCAGTGTCATATCTAAAAAATCTTTTTCTACTATGTAGTCATAAAGATAATTCTCCATATTTTTAT
The DNA here is from genome assembly GCA_004027375.1 of Macroglossus sobrinus. NCBI lineage: Eukaryota > Metazoa > Chordata > Mammalia > Chiroptera > Pteropodidae > Macroglossus > Macroglossus sobrinus. The sequence continues at coordinate 165,853 of PVKZ01001409.1, read as the reverse complement.
TTCTAAAAGTATTTAAAATGATATTTAGGTCTTTAAATCATAAAGCATTTATTTTTGTACATGATACAAAAGGAATATTTATCACTTAAGACAATGAAAGAAACTGAAAAAATATTAGATAATGGTTTTCAAGACATTGGGCATAAGGCAGTAAAGGACAGTGGCCCCGGAGAGGTAGGAGATCAGTGAAGCTGCTTATGATTGCCTCCCCTTTATTGCCTTGAGACAATTTCCAGGCTACAGTGCAGAAAAGCAAGCCTGACAGACTCTTGGAATGAGGTGACAGAGGTACAGATTCTGGACAATGGGCAGCTGAAGCTTTTGGGAAAGAGTGCTGGAGAGAGCGGCTCACAGAGAGAATTCGAGATCTGCGGGGAGAGGGCTTCCCTTAGGTATTTAGCAGGATACTGAACGGCGCATATATGTGAGGAAACTGAGGCTGGAGAAAGACTCCCCTGAAATGATCAGAGCGATTGGTACTAGCACTTCCCAAGGGCCAGGGGTTGTGTTCGCCTCCAGCCAAAATGAAAGACCTCATAATTCCCCTGAGAGCACTCCGGAGAGCCTCCAGAAGGATCTTACCTTCGTAATCTTTTTCCTACCTAAAAGATTTTAAGCACAAGTTTGAAAGCATAAAACAAAACTCTTTTTTATGGCTGAATACTATTCTGTTGTTTATATGCACCACATTTTTTAATTCATTCACTTGTTGACAGATACTGTTTGTTTTTACGTTTTAGAAATTGTGAATAATGCTGCAGTGAAATGTGAGTGTAGCTATCTCTTTGAGATAGTGATGTCATTTCCTTTGAACATATATCCAGGAGTGGAAATGCTGGATCATATAGTAATTCTATTTTTAATTTTTTGGGAAACCTTCATACTGTTTTCCATAGTGACTGTACCAGTGTACATTCCCACCAGCAGTTTGGAAGGGTTCCTTTTTCTCCACATCTCACCAACACTTGTTGTCTCTGGTCTTTTTGATAGTAGCCATTCTAAAAGGTGAGAAATAATATCTCATTGTGGTTTTGATATGCATATCCCTGATGATTAGTGATGTTGAGCATCTTTTCATGTACCTGTTGGCCATTTGTATTTCTTCTTTGGAAAAATGCCTACTCAGATTCTATTTTAAAAATCAGGTTATTAGTTTTTTTCCTATTGAGTTTGTATGTTCCTGTATATTGTGAATATTAACTGTTTATTGGGTATGTGGTTTGCAAGCATTGTCTATTGGGTGTAGGTTGCCTTTTCAATTGGTCAATTGTTTCTTTTGCTGTGCAGAAGCTTTTTAGTTTGATGTAGCCTCGGTTGTTCATTTTTGCTTTTCTTGCCTTTGTTTTTAGTGTCAAATCTAAAAAAATCATTGCCATAACCAATCTCAAGGAGTTTATTTCATCTAGGAGTTATGGTTTCAGGTCTTCTATTCAAGTCTTTAATCTCTTTGAGTTGATTTTTATGTATGGTGTAAGAAAAGGGTACAGTTTTATTCTTTGGCATGTGATGAACTAGTTTACCACAACCATTTATTGAAGACTGTCCTCTCCCCATTGTATATTCTTGCCCCTTTTATTGTAAACTGATTGACCATGTAGGCATGGGTTCATTTCTAGGCTCTCTATTCTGTTCCATTGATCTGTCTGTTTTTATGTGAATACCATATTGTTTCGATTACTATAACTTTGTAATATAATTTGAAATGAGGAAAAGCCTCTGGCTTTGTTCTGCTTTCTCAAGATTGCTTTGGCTATTTTGTTTTTGTAGTTCCATACGAATTTTAGGATTGTTTTTCTATTTCTGCAAAAATGCCATTGGAATTTTATAGAGATTGTACTGACTGAATAGATGGTTCTGGGTAGTATGGACATTTTAACAAAGTTAATTTCATTAATAGGAACATGAATATTTTCTCATTATTTTGTGTGTCTTCAATTTTTTTATTAGTGCACCCATGAACATAAAATATTTTCCCATTTTTTGTGTGTCGTCTTCAATTTTTTTCATCAGTGTATTGTAGTTCTTAGTATACAGATCTTTCACCTACTTGGTTAAATGTATTCTTAAATATTTTATTCTTTTTTAACCTACTGTAAATAGGATTATTTTTAAATATTTTCTCTGATAGTTTATTGTTAGTGTATAGAAATATACTGATTTTTATATTGATTTTGTATTCCTGCTGCTTTACTGAATTCGTTTATTCTAACAGGGGTGTGTGTGTGTGTGTGTGTGTGTGTGTGTGTGTGTGTGTGTGTGTGTGTGTGTAATTAGGGTTTCCTATGTATAATATCTTATCATCTGCAAACAGTGACAATTTTATTTCTTTCTTTCTGATTTGAATGTCTTATTAATTCTTTTTCTTGAGTAATAGCTCTCGTTAGGACTTCCAATACTGTGTTGAATAAAAGTGACGAGAGTGGGCATTGTTTTCTTAATCCTGAGCTTAGAAGAAAAGCTTTCAGCTTTTAATGATTGAGTGTATGTTACCTTTGGGTTTGTCATATGTGGCCTTTATTATGTTGAGGTACATTTCAACTCTACCTCATTTATTGAGAATTATGTCCAATGCTCTTTCTGCATCCGTTGAGATCATATGATTTTTATTCTTCATTTTGTTAATGTGGTTGTATCACATTTATTGATTTGAACAATCATTGCATCCTAGGAATAAATTCCACTTGATAATGGTGTATGATTCTTTTAATGTGCTGTTGAATTCAGTTTGCTAATATTTTATTGAGTTTTTCATCTATATTAAGCAGGGATATCAGCTTCTAATTTTCTTTTCTTGTGGTGTCCTTTCTGTCTTTGGTGTCAGGATAATGGTGGCCACATAACATTAGTTTAGAAGTGTTCTCTCCTCTTCTATTTTTAAGAACAGTTTGAGAAGGATTGTTATTAAATTTTCTTTGGTAGAATTCACCAGTGAAACCATCTTGTCTTGGGCTTTCCTTTGTTGGAAAGTCTTTGATTACTGATTCCATCTTTTTTCTAGTAATTATTCTGTTCAGATTTTGTTTCTTCATGATTTAGTCATGGTCTGTTATATGTTTTTAGGAATCTGTCTATTTCTTCTAGGTTATTTAATTTGTTGGCATATAATTTTTCATAATACCCAGGTGATGTTTATGTGTATGGAGATTAGATAGGGTTGGTCTCTTTACATGATATCCAGTTACCTCTAGTATTTGGTCCCTTCTCTGGAAGCTCAGCTGTAAGGTCTCATGACTGATCATCAAGAATGTAGCAGGAACACCGTGGATGGATGTACAGCTGTAAAAGCATCATCATGAAATGGAGCTAAGACCTGGACAGGTGTAATGAGTAGCAGAGCTCAGGACATGAACCAGATCAGAACAGTGGAGAAGTTAAGTATAGCCTGAGTACTAAGTAGGTTAATACCAGAGTCCATCAAAAGATGGTAGCTCCAGAGAATCTAGTCCTTAAGAGAGTGCAGTGCCTGTTATGTGCTGCTGTGATAAAAGCCAGCCTAGGATGCAGCCTAGGTCAGCTACATCTGTCAACAAATAGAAATCATGCCCTGAGATGTGCTAGGCCAGGGCTGACCAAGACAGACTGAATTTTTGCCCTCAAGGAGCTGACCTTCTGGTGGAGAGACCGTGGGTAACTTAGCCCTCGGTAGTCTGGAGTGAAACATGGCAGCCAGATCCCAGTAAAGGGATATGGTGGTGGTGGGTGGGAGTTGGGGGTGGGGGTGGAGCACAAGATGGACGTAGAACAAGCCTGAAGGGAAAAGAGGCTACATTTAATTTCTATCACTGTGATGTTTTGTTTCAGTTTCATTCAACATGAAAGCACAGGGGGCCATGAACTTGTTTTGAGAATGAAGAGTATAGCCAGACCTCAATTATTTGGATTTTATTACTTGGGATTTATGATAATTTGGAGAGTGACTTAGCTGAAGTTTATCTAAGTTCATCTATGGAAAAAAAACCCAAAACTTTTCCAAACAATTTAAGTTTATAAACTTGAGCAAACCTGCTTTGGAATATAGTCAGAATTCTCTATTAGATATAAGCAAGTGTAAAGCTAATTACAAATCATTTTAGAGCAGTCCCTAAATTTGCTGCTAGTGATCCTAGTACACAGAAGCAGTTATTTAACCTGTTTTGCAGTATTTCAGGCATCTGAAATTCATATAAATAAATTTCTTTTTAAAGTGGCCTTTAAATTTTCTCTCTAGCTTTTTACTTCTCTGCTTTCCCCCTTTCCCTTCTCTTCCCTCTCTCCAAAGCTTCCTCTCCACCTTTTTTCCTTTTCCCCTCCTCTTGCCTTTCCCCCTCCTTTCTCTTGTGCTTTTTATTTTTTTCTCTCTCTCTACATGTCTCTCTCTCCTCTCTTATCCTCACCCTTTCCTCTCACTCCCTCTGCCTCTCACACTTCTATTTCTAACTAGAAGATGAGAGAAGTTTGTAATTAAAATATCCATTACCAAACAAGAAACTGGGCACTCAGAATGTTTCCAGGGTGCTGAGCCTTCCTCTGTGAATGTCTGCCCGCAAGCAGCGGCCTCCTGACTAGCCGCACATGCTGCCTGGCCACTGGTTCCGAGAGCTGGGAAGCCTGAGGGAAGGCTCTGCTACTCTTGCCTTTTCAACCTTTTTGCACCCGCCTATCTGTAATTTAAATGACATGCATCGATTACTGTGGAAACATCCACCAGCACACATTTTTCTTACAGAAATAAAGAATTCTGGTGGCAATTTATTAATGTTAGATTGCCTTTACAGTGCAGAAGGAGAGAAAGGCTCTAATTTGCACACACATTCTTCTGGAATGAAAGGATCTTTACCATCATGAAGCCATTCCAGCTGTCTCATCCCTAATTACCATTTGGTATCTCTCTCTCTTTTCTTGTTCCTTCCCTAGTGTTCTCTTTGTTTTTAATTGGTGATTCCAGCCATCTGGATCCACTAGCTTATGAAGGCATGAGAGAAACAGAACATAAAAGAAAACAAACCACCCATTTCAATCAAGTCCACATCTGAAAGCTCCCATATTCCACAGCATTTCCTCTGCTATAGGAAATATGGTGTCAGAATAAGCCGAACTGAAGGGGTGTCTGGGGATGAGTGCAAAGAGAAATGCTAATGCCCCATCGAGTTTGAAGGCCTGGGCTCCAAACCACTTTAAGGAGAAGTTGCCCAGCACGTCAGTTTGCCACATGGCGGAGGAGAGGACCTAAGGGGTTTTATGGTGAGAAATCTGGGCTTCCCGATCAGACCCATCTGGGTTTGAACCCTGGCTCAGCCATTTTGAACCCTATAATTTGGGACAGGCTTTTTTCTTTATTATACTTCAATTTTCTATCTGGAAAGATTGGGAAACAAAGTTGTGATTATTAAATGAAGTGAAATGTGAAAATACTCATTAAACGATATTTTAAAATGTTGGTTTAAAAGTTACAGTAGCACATATCATGGCTTCTTGGGGCCAAGGTTGTATAGGAGAAACTTAGGGGTTGAAAAGAATTGCTGCAGGATTATCTTGAGGTTATATTTGCATTGTAAGTAGTACCCCGTTTTTACCTGTGTTGTTTTTTGGGGTAAAAGACATTGTGGAGCAGGGACCAGGACTCCTGGAAGCCACTCATTGGTACCACCTCGGCATCTCCTCATGATAATTATTAATAGTTCAGAAATTTATTTCAGTCTCCAAACCCTCTATTCCCATACTACTGGGAATATCTTCACAAATCTTTATCTTACTTCATAAATGTTCTTCCATCTGCCTCTCTCCAGCTCTGCTTTACCCTACCCCAGGCTTTTATAGCCTCTCATCCAAACCACAGCCACAGCCTTCAAAAGAGTCTCCCTTTCTCATGTTCTCTCCCATTCCTCCTACTTAGGCCTGAGTAATCTTTTAAAACTCTTTTATACACCAAGCATAGCATTTAACTTGTAAAAACTTTAATGGTTTTTCACTGTCCATAGAAGTAAAGCTGCTGCATGTTTCTGTGGCTGCTGGTAACCTCTCCACCACCACCACCACCACCACCACCACCACGTGCTGGCCTTCTTTGCTTTTCTCTTTAGCCACAAAAGGGTGTGTCTAAATCCATGACTATTTTGTGTTAGTCTCTCATCTCAGTTTGGTCCCTCTGCCTAGCATGTGCTTCTTTGTTCTCTTCAGCTATCTAATTTCTGTTCATTCTCTTAATATCTGTTGGACTATCATAACCTCATGGAAGCCTTCCACGATGGCTCAGTTTATTATGAGAGCACAGAGCACCTGCAGTTTCATTCATTCCACAAATGCATGCCTAGGCACCGTTCTAGATACTGCAGAAACAATTATAAGCAAAACCAGAGAGGAATCTGCCCTCGTGGAGCTCAGTCTACTGGGAGAGACAGAACTTAATAATAAATAATCACACAAATCTATAATTACTAATTGTGTAAGTGCTGTGAAGACTGAATGTGGAGTGCTAAGAGAAGCTAATTGGGAGAGAGATTTGATCCCACCAATGAATGAAGGAAGATTTCTCCAAAGAAGCAATGCTGGAGCTGAGATCCTAAGAATGAACAGGGGTTAACTAAGAGATGAGATCAGGCAGGGACAGCGTAGATAAAGCTGGTGGCAAGAGGGCACATGTCATTTTGAGGAAATGAAGAAGCGAGTGAGGCAAGAAATTGATGAGGGTAGAGACACGGGCAGTAAGAGAATCATAAAGGGATCTGTAGGCCAGATGGCCAGATGAGGGATTTGCACTTTATCTTGAACACTCCTCTAATCCAAGAATAGATTGGAGGAGGACAGAGTGGATATGAGATTCTAGTTGGGAGGCTTTTGCTGTGCTCCAAAGGATGGTGGCTTACACTGGACTGAGACCTTGGAAATGAAAAAATGTAGTTGGATTTAAAAGACATTTAAGAGGCAAAATATAGAAGACATAGTAGTAAGTTGGATTTAAGGGTAATGAGAAAAACTTGTTAAGTATGGATTTTAGCTTATAGAATTTACTATGAAAGGGAACCTAGAAGAACCCCAGAGAGATGCATACACCATAATTTGTTTATCCATTCATCCACTAATGCACGTTGGAAGTACTTCTGGTTTTTGACTAGTGCATAGTCACTATATTTTGATTTGTGAACGGTGCTATTTTGGACACATGTTTGGAGCTGCCTACTCTGCCACTTTACTGACATGTGCACCATTCCTGAAACAGGTTCACCATTCCTATATGAATATTTCCCAGGGGCTTCCACTCTTTCTACACTCTTTATACTTGTTACCTTAAGTATAGAGTTCAGATCTGCAGAGGGGATAAGCAAAGCATGGAAAGAGACAGATGACTATTGTCTATTGTTGTGGCCATCTCTCTTTGCTTTAAGTCTAGGGATTCTGGCCAACCTTTGAACAGGAAGCTTAATAGGTACCTATGTACACAGACTTGAGAGACTCCAAGATGATCTTATCCAAAAATACTTCTCTAAGAGTCTCAGAAAACTAGAGACATATCTATAGTTGTTGGAAGGTTTTGAGATCTTCAAAGAGTGACTAATGTAAAAAATAGCTTTGAAAGGGCTGGCAACTCAAGCTGATCTTAATGGGAAGCAGAATAGGGGCAAGAAGAGCAGAAAGCAAAGCTCTCTTCATGAAAGAGTGGAGGCAGAGAATGACTGGAACAGAGGACCCACTCCTTCATCCCCCGCCCCCAGTCAAATCTTGGCATTGTGTCCTCCAGTAAGGCTTGCTGAAGGCCTCCTGACATACCTGAACGAGCCACTCTCGAACAACTATGTTCCCTTTGAGGCCACACTCAAGTAATCCTTCCTGGCTCGACTTCTCAAACAGTCCTTCCCAAGGTAATAAATGCAGTCTTCTGGCAAGCACCTGAGGCTAACTCCTGTCTTTCAGGCTTGGATTTCAGGAAACAGCTTGGGAGGATGTTCTCCAGGCCCCGTAGCTCCTGGGATTTGTCTTGGGATCCATGGGAGAGAGGAGGCTAAGAGGGATTAAAGCTGCCCTGAAACCCTGTAGCCTGAGGGGGACCTCGGGTTGAAGAGGAGGGGGTAGATCAGCTCAGCTGCTTCACCTTCCCAGATAATCCATCACTGCCACCATAGCCGCAGGAAAGCCGTCCCGTAAACTGTCCGCCTGGAAGGAAGAATAACCTGCCGCTGGCTTTTATTTCCAGTTGAATTATAACACTTACCTTCTCATCTGGCCTTTCATCAAGGGGCTTAAGTGTTTTTCTTTCTGTGGGCCTTGCCGGCCACATTTCTCCATTCATTATCAGCGCAGGGGCCTGCCATGCTGAACCCATGTGCAGCCCTCCACCCCCGACTCCCCATCCCCCAGGGGCCCCTTAGCAGCAACAATTTTCTAATTCAGAACAGACTCTCCTCTGAGCAATTGATCTTACAAGTACATTACAACTGGCTTTAACAGAAGTTACCAAAGGCAGGGATTTCAAAAACAAGATGTGAACTCCCCAAAAGATAGGGCACCGTGAATACCTCCAACGTCTTTGAGTTTACCTAGAGTACTTGACTACGCAGTTTTGGAAATCTTCGGTGTGACGGGGACTTTGGAGTCATTTGAAGATTATCATTAATAGATGTGTTACCTTTAGCAGAGAACTGCGGATTGTTTAGGGCCAGTCTGGGAAGGGGTCTAAAGTCAGAATGTCTTTGTTCTAAGTCTGGCTTGATTTAAACTCTCTGAGCCTCAATGTCCTCATCTGTAAAATAGAGACAATAATAATACCCACTATAATAATCATGAGATAGCTGTAAGCATTAGATGTCGTAATCCACGTGGCAGCCTTTAGCAGTCTGACACACTATGTGCTCCGTACATGTTAGGCACCATCTTTACTCTTTGTTCATTTATTTATGAAATGGTCGCCTATGATCTATGTGCTTGCGGCTCTGCCTTCAAAATACATCTCAAATCCGTCTAGTCCTCTCCATCTCCACTGTCAGTATTTTCCAGCAAACCGTGGTCAGCTTCCACTTTTCCAGTAGCCGCTTAACCTTCTGCTCTTGCCCCTCAAATTCATTCTTCCCACAGCGGAGAGATTAAAGCTGATCATGTCACTTTCATGCTTGACACTTCGCAGTGTATTCCCATTGCTCTCTAATTAAAATGAGAACTTCTTTCATGTCTTAAAAGGCTTTGCCTGCTTTTGTTCCTGCGTACTTCTCAGTGTCAATTATTCTGTTTGTTTTTCTCCTTCCTCCCACATTTCCTCCTCCTCTCCCTCCAACCTTAAATAATTAACCTCTAGACACATTGACTTCCTATGTCTGACTGGCTAGTTCCTCAGCAGTCTCTTCCTCTGAACTCCCAATTAGACTGAGATTCTAAGATGATGTTTCTAAATATTTATAGCTATATAGTTAGGTATATAAAAGATACATAGAACCTGTGTATCTTTTATATGATAAATAGAACCAATAGGAAACATATATATTATATAAAATATAATGTAATATAATAAAGATTTATTATGAGGAATTGTCTCAAGCGATTATGGAATCTTAGAAGCCATACAATCCGCTATGTACTAGCTGAAGAGCCAGGAAAGCCAGTGATTCCAGTCCAAGGGCAGGAAGAGACCAGTGTCCTAGCTCAACAGGCAGTCAGGAAGATGACAAATCTTCCCTTTCTCTGTGTTTTGTTCTAGTCATGCCCTCAATGGATTGTATGATGCCTGCCCGTATTGGAGAGGACAACCTACTTCACTTGTCCACTGATTCAAATTCTGATCTCATTCAGAGACACCCTCACAAACACACCTAGAAATGATGTTTAATTTGGACATTCCTTGGCCCAGTCAAGTTGGCATATAAAATTAACCATCATAATTTCCTAAAAATATACGTATGTTTTGAATTTTTAAGAAACATGCACTAAAATAAGATGTTATACATTTATAAGAAAAGTTGAAAGAGAAAACCAAATAAGAATTGATAAAGAAGTTGTTATTATTTCCATTGTATGGATGACCATATAGGCTCAGAGAGTTTTCTTGACTTTACCAAAAATCACACATTTAGTAAGTGGCTAAGTTAGGACTGCAAACCAGTCTTTTGACTCCAAGTCCTGTGTTCCAAGCACAAAGATACAACTTTATTTTCTATTCAAATTCTACCCCTCCCTCAATATCCAGTTTAAATATTATTTCTCCCTATAAGATTTTCTCTGGAGTATGTAATACATACCTCCATTAATGAAGTACTGAGCAATAAATGTACCACTGCTGTGGCCAGTAATTGTGCATTTAATTTTACCCTCACTAGACTTGTCCTCCATTTTTCATTCATTTATTCTTTCTTCCATCCATATATTCATTCCACAAATACCATTTAGAGCCAATATGTGCTAGGTACTCTGGCTAAAAAAGGAAGTAAGAAATGACCTTGTCAATTACAAACTAATGATAGTGATAGATAAGTAGACTTCTCTTCTTGAAGAGAGGAGACATGGCTAAGAGAGTAGAGCTCATTTCTCAAATGAACCAGGCGTGTCAGCTTGGAATCTCTATTTCTAGACTTATTATATAGGAAAGAGAAATTAATTTCTACACCATTTAAGCCACTTTATATTGATCTGTTTTACTAGTAACCAAATATTCCTAATTTATACCTGGACCTAATATAAAATATTTGAACAGCCAGAAAAGTGTAATCATTTAAACATAGTTTTTTTAAATCTGTCTGCAGAAATATGTAAATCAGATGATTATGGAACCACACAGGACATGACTACATATGTGTTTGAACTCTTGTTGTATAAACAAAATAGCTACTTTTTCTATCAATAATATAGAGTTTCTATGTGTGATTCTTTAATATTAAGTCGTGGTCCAATGGTGCGGGAAATAGTGTGGGAGATTTTCATATCTACAGTATCCCTTTCACTTGGAACACCCCAGAAGGGCTCCACAGGTAGGATGACTGACTGGGTACCCACCCTGTGAAGTCATCACAGAAATGAGCTACACTCTCCAGTTCATCTAGTTCATCTCTGCTCTGGGGAAGGGGCAGGATTTTTGCTGATCCATTGGTATCTTAATTGAAAAATTGGCATTGATTAAGGAAAAAGGCAGAATTTGGGTATCTGTTGATATTGAACAGATTCCCTACTTTAAAAGGTGAAGGAGACTTACAGGATCTGGAGCAGATAAATGGGGAAAGAGTGTAATGTCATTTTCCCTTTCAATTAGGACACAGTTGTTCGGGAAGATAGAACTGGGCTAGTGGATTCCCATTGCGCTTAGTTGCACATCAGTGTTTTGTGGAGGCTTTTGGTCTTGTCCCATCTAAATACACTCAGCAATAAGTTCTTTCCTTACCCTCTGTTCCTAATTTCTAAGCTCTTGATTATCTTAAGATATTGGGGAGAGGAATATAGGAAAGTCGAACACTTATGTTTATATTTAATTTGTAATTAACTTTTCAAATATGTTCTCTTGTAAGAACTAGTGTAGTTTTATTTGTAGCCTTATTTCTTTAGATGTAGGGAATCCGGTTTTGTCTGAAATAAGATACCCTGACATTCCAGTTGGCCTTGAACCCATAGCACATATGAATAGAGTTATTTGGACATTGGAATTGGACCCAGCTGGAAGTTAGGTCCTCAGAAATAGTGTTAGTTCATGCTGCTAGATTCAGTAGGTGTTTGTTATTTGTTTCGAGAAAACAAAACGGTATCTCAATTCCCACGTTTGCTTTCAGAGACATCTAATGAGAGAACCAGTGACCAAGCTAAACTACTAATTTGAAAAGATGGTAGTTTGAACTTTTTCAGACTAAGGATGTTGTTGGAAATTAGAACTACCTTGAAAGTTTGTATGAACCACATAACTTTTTGAATCTTAGTTTACAAGCTTGGCCCAGGAACCTATGAAAAAAATTCGAAATAATTCTGAAATAGATAATACAGTTTAAATTCTTGTTGGAATAAATATTTCTTTGCTTTTTTTAAATTCAAGAGAGATTCTTCTTGAGCTGAAATGATCTTCCTTCCTTATGGGGTGTTAACATCAGAAGTAATGTAGCTTGGGGTCTAATGTGGGCAGGTTGCTGTATCATGGCACTCTCCTTTTGCCTGGGTATCGCCTTTCTTGATGAAGAGAAAAGAGTATGGGGTTGGGGAAGGCCTAGTGTGGCAAAGTCAGTATTTTCTCCCTCTCACCAAGAGCAGAGCAGCTATTCTAGGATGGGAAAAGGAAGTGAATGCATTATTCTCTCTTAAAATCTATTTAATTCCTAAAGTCAATGAACTAACTAAATGACTGGCAATGAGAAGTTGTGGGTAGGATGTGTCACTGTTTCTCTGTTTGATATTTGGTGGTTGTGAAGTAGTGTCCTCTTCCTAAGTTTGGACCCAGAGGAACTTTTCTAGAAGGGCCCTGTGGCAGATTGTATTTTCCAATTGTATTTTCCAAGTGTATATATATATATTTCATTGCACATGGTCTTCCTATAATATGACACTGACACTCCTCCATTGAAAAGCAAGGTCTGCATTCCCATCCCTTAAACCAGAATGGGCATTTATAACTAAACAGTAAGTATGTGGCAGAAGTGACGTTGCATGGCTTTTTTTTTTTTTTAAGTAAAAAGGTAATTTATTTAACATTGCAACACTATGTATTTATAAATAACATCTTAAAAGAATGTCTTGCATCAATACAAAGATCTTTCTGGTGAATATATGGAATACTTCAAAATTTTCTTTTTTTGAATATCCTTATACCTATATTTTCACACCAGTGGGAATCATCTGGAGGATTAATTGCTAAGATTAGACTTTGTCAAGTCCAAAGAATAATGCATGTTTAAAGTTTTAATAGATATTGCCAAATTACCTTCTGCAAAAGGTTAGACTTTTACTTTCAGTGTTTAAGACTCTACCAATTTTTTCTCTACATCTGTAATAAAACGTTACTACTTTTCTAAAATATTTCTAGTCTCCTGGAAAGAAAATATGTTTTAATCTGAATTTCATTATTTGTGACGCTGAGCATCTTTTCATATATTTCATATATATATTTGTGTATTTCTTCTATGAATTGCCTGTTCAGGTCCTTTGTTCAGGTCCTTGGTCTGACACCAAGCCACAAAGGTGGCTTTCTTTTTCTTTAAACCAGTCAATGTGCCATGAGGAAGCCCAAACAAACTAGCTTACACTAAGTGGCCACGTAGAGAGACTCATGTGTAAAGAAACTAAGACTCAGCCAACAGCTAGAATCAACCACCAGACTTGGGAGTGAGAGAGCCATGAGATTCTACAAGTCTTCATCCTAAGGGCCTGTCCAGATGACACCAAGTAAAGCAAAGATTCATTGTCCCCACTGAGCCCTGCCCAAATTGCAGACTTTAGAGCCAAATAAATGAGGTACTATTTTGAGCAAAAGTTTTGGGGTCATTTGTTACATAGATTAGATAGCAGGAGCTGGGGTGATTTAATGTCAATCTACCGAGTACTTCTAGTTTCACAAGTATTTATGCCAATTGCTCTTGTTACCATAGGTCTTAAGATCAAACTCAAGAAAACCTAGTTCATAGTACATTTTTAGTGACCTCCAATGAATCTCTGTGTGTGTACGTGTGTATGTGTTTGCTGGAATATGACAGTCTCATTTATTCTTATGGTGATAAAAGCCAGGGAGGAAACAAATGTAATTATCCTTGGTGTGACTTGTAAAAGGACCTCTTTGAGATGGGCCACCAGGTACAGTAAGAGAAAATAAAGAACCCTTTGGTAATTGTGTTTACACTTCCAGTAGCTGCTAGTAAGCTGTTAGAGTAACTTTTATTATTTCAATCATAAGCCAAATTTACCTTTGCAGCAAAACAACCTGGCCAGTTTTTGCCTAAAGAAAAGTCTATAAAATTAGGAAAAAAAAAAAACAAAAAAAAAACAACTCACTAACTCCAACTTTACCAGCTACTTTTTACACAGTGAAAAAATTTTACTCCTAAATTAATAATATCTACAGGCTACCAACCAAAACCCACTTACAAAAACTTAGCCTTTAAATAAAACCCAAAAAGTAAAACTTAAAAATGAATTAACCTGTGGAGTGTGGGGATAGAATGAAAGAGAAAGCGAGAGCAGTCACAACGCATGGCTGCGCTTAAGATCATTGAATGCGTAACTGTGTTGAAGCTGAACCATGATGATGGTGAGGATTATAGCCAGATAATTTTAAAAATCATATATTATCCTGAAATGATTTCTGTTAAGATTTACCATACACTTAGAGCTCTCTAGTAGATCTGTTTCCTTAGAAGAATCAGCAAGGGCTCAATCTCTCCTACCCTCCAAAATAAGGTTTTTGCTACCTTGTTCTCCTTCATGGCTGAAATATGTCCTGAACTGATCATTTTTGTAATTCATTTTCCAATCTCTCCATAATCTCAGTTCCTAACCACAACAGGCATTTTCTTTGTACGGTTCATACTGACACTTGCACTGGAGGGTTAGTACATCTCCTTTGGCTCTGATTCAGGGCTTCCCTCTAAGGATATACTTCGACCTCACATACTTGGTAGTGGTGTTTCCAGTCCCTCTGGGTCCAGGCCAGGGCTGTCCCTGCTATCCTAGTCTCGGCCTAGCTCCAAGTACTAGCAGTCCTGGCTCTGCAAATGGGACCAGTTTAGGAATAATCTAGGCAGACTCTTATTTCACAGATACGAACCCAGGCCCCCTCAAAGTTGAGAGCCCTGTAGAGTGACATACCAGTTTGGAAGGACCAGGGCTATTCCCCTGATCTCTTGAATCCACTCATTTTCTTGTTTTTCTTTATATATCACTGTTGTCTCCCTTATACTTGAAAATTGGTGTGTGTCTGACTGTAGTCAATAGCCAGGTCTTTGAAGGAAGATGCAACAACAGTTGATACAATGTTCCCGGATTTACACCTTTGAGTACTATTTTTTGTAGGTGTGCTCATGGTTAGGCTTGATCAGCTGTCTGCATGGCCTGTAGGTTAATCTAGAGTTTGATAGCATTTTATTACTAAACTCCCCTGAAGCCAAGCTGACCTTGAATTTTCTTTCTTGGTTTTCTATAAAATAGTTAACAAAACCCCATTGTATACTGCAACCAGTAGAATATTTGATTCTGATAGAAAGTTACCATAGACACTGACTTCGCCTTGGTGGAAGGTGACACCCACCAAAACTGAGGGCTGTCTGTGATTGTTCTGACCATTGAACCTCAGTCCGGAGAAGCTGAGAGGAAGAGAAAAGCACTTCTGGGCGTTAGCATGGCAGGACCCTTCCCGAGGACACACTTGTAAGGCATGTTTTCCTGTAGCTCTAGGATTTAACTCTTCTGTTTAGCTACGAGATGGAGTATTTATAGTTAAAGCCTGTAAGCTGAACATGACAGAGACTAAAAATGCTTTTCACTTGGTATAAAGTACCATGATACAAGGAAATAACTATTATGAGACAAGCATAATAGGACCATGAAATGACATAAAAGCCAAGTGAGATGTAAGGATCTTGTAGGTCTCTACTCCATCCAAACGACAAGTAAAAAGCTGAACAGACTGAAAAATCAACAACTCTTCTTGTTCCATTAGGGAAACAAGGTCATAGGGCAAACTCCTATCCCTAAAACTGGAGAGACAGTTGGGTGATTACAGAGAATCAGAACTTCTCAGAGGAGAAACCCAAAAGCAGACCTCTGTGGGAACCAGTGTCTGGGCTGAGAAACCTAAACTATAATTGATGACTTGCTGGAGGCTCAATGTAGACAAGTCTGAGAGCTGAAAAATCCAGGGAGAGTCACAGGTATGTGGGTCCCAAACTTTTGTCACTTTTACCTCCAGGAGCTCTACCCAGTTCTCAGAGTGAACACTGGAAAACATCTCCTCATGCTTCTGGCAGCAAAAGAGGAAAAGGAACCGTTTTGAAATATACCAGAGCACTCTTTTCTTAACAAGGTCTACCCTCAGGGGAAACTGTTTTTCTACAGGCTACCTGGAGGAAGGAAAATACCTAACTTCAGCTCCCTCTAGCCATCCTGTCCCACCTAAGCAGGGCAGGGAACCTGAGCAGCACTAATGAAGTTCACAGTTCAAGGACACAGGCTCCCCAAAAGATTGAGAGCTAATCACAGGACTATAAAAAGTTTACTCTCACCCCACACGTTACCACATTACTCAAAGTCTGTTTCCACAGCTCCTTTTACCTGGTACATCATGTTCACTATTCAACAAAAAATTACAAAGTATACTAAAGGCAAAAAACAATAAGAACAACAACAACCTCCTCCCTCCCCCGTTCCACACACTCACAGTTTGAAGAGACTGCACAAGCATCAGGACCAGAATTAGATATGGGAGGAATGTTGCAATTATCAGACTAGGAATTTTTTTTTTAAACTATGATTAATACACAGAAGGCTTTAGTAGAAAAGTGGACAACATGCAAGAACAGATGGATGATGTATGCAGAGAGATTAAAATTCTAAGAAAGATTAAAAAGTGCTGGAGATTAAAAACACTATAACAGAAATGAAGATTACCTTTGATGTGCTTATTAGTAGACTGGGCATAGTTGAAGAAGGAATCTCTGAGCTTAAGTGTATGACAATAGAAACTTACAAAACTGGAAAACAGAGATAAAAAATACTGAATAAAATAGAACAGACTATCTAAAAGCTGAGGCAGAAGCAATATTTGAAGTTACGATGATTAAGAATCTTCCTCACGTTAATGTCAGACAGCAAACCACAGATCCAAGAAGCTCAGAGAACACCAGTCAGGATAAATTCCAAACAAATAAATAAACAAAACAAAACCTCCAACTCACTAACCAACCAACGAACCAAATACAAAAACTGAAACAAACCTACACCTGGGCATATCATATTCAAACTTCAGGAAATGAAAGATAAAGAAAAAATTTGAAAAAAGTTGGAATAATGTATTTGTAAAAGACATCTAATAAAAGATTGTTATCCAAAATATACAAAGAGCTCTCAAAACTCAACAATAAAGGAACAAACAACCCAATTAAAAAGACCTAAATAGACATCTCACCAAAGAAAATATTCTAACAGTAAGTTAGCATATGAAAAGATGCTCCACATCATACATATGTCATCAGGGAAATGCAAATTAAGGTAACAATGAGATCCCACTACATACCTACTAGAATGCTCAAATCTGAACACTGACAATACCAAATGTTGGTGAGGATGTGGAGCAACAGGAACTTTCATACATTGCTGGTGGAAATGCAACATGTACAGCCACTTTGGAAGACAATTTGGCAGTTTTTAAATAAAACTAAATATATGTTTGCCATACGATTGAGCAATCACACTGTTTGGTATTTATCCAAATGAATCAAAAACTTATGTTTATAGAAAAACCTGCACATTTATAGTTACAGAAGCTTTATTCATAATTGCCAAAACTTGGAGGTAACCAAGATGTCCTTTAGTAGGTGCATGAATATATAAACTTTGGTTCCTCTAGACAATGGACTGTTGTTCTGCACTAAAAAAGAAATGTTATCAAACCAAGAAGACATAGAGAAAATGTAAATGCATACTGATAAGTGAAAGGAGCCACTCTAAAAAAGCTACTTATTGTTTGATTTCAAGAATATGACATTCTAGAAAAGGAAAAGCTGTGGAGGTAGAATAAAGATTAGTGGGTGCCAGGAATAGGGGAGTGGGAGAGATGAATAGATGAAGCACAGAGGATTTTTAGGGTGGTGAAACTATTCTGTATCACACTACAATGGTAGATATATGTCATTATACATTTGTCAAAATCCATAGTACTTAAAGCACCAAAAGTGTTATATCCCACACAGGAGTTTTGAAATCATATGATTCTCAATGTTTTGTGGGACTTATTTACTTAGCATGATTATGTCATGACCCATCTTGAAATAATACTGTCATAAATGGCAGTATTTTATCTTTTCTTATGGCTGAGTAATATTACATTGTATATATGTCCCACATCTTTATTTAATCAGCTGTAAAACTGAAAGCAACAAATGAACAAGACAAACAAAAACTCGTAGACACAGACAACAGTTTAGTGGTTATCAGAGGGAAAGTGGGGGAAGGAGGTAGATAAGGGTACAGAGAGTCAAGTATACGGTGATAGAAGGAGATTGGACTTTGGCTGGTGAACACAATGCAATATACAAATGATATGTTATTGAGTTGTACACTTGAAACCTGTATAATTTTACTAACCAATGTCTCCCTAATAAATTTAATAAAAAAAGAAAAAAGAAACCCCAATAAATTGAGAGATGTAAGGTGTTCATGGTTTGCAAGGGAAAAATCACCCAAAGTAAACTGTGATGTGAACTATGGACTTTGGGTGATAATGATGTGTCAGTGTAGGTTCATAATTAGAACAAAAATACTGCTGTGGTGGGGGGTATTTAAAGTAGGGGAGATGCATATGTGTGGACGAGGGAGTAAATGAGAATTGTCTGTGCCTTCCTCTTAATTTTGCTGTGAACCTCAAACTGTTCTAAAAAATAAAATTCATTAACTAAAAAAAAAGCCAGGTGACAAAAAGAAAAGGCCCAGACAAAATCAGGGCAGTCATTTCCTTCAGCCATTAACTCAATGCCCAAGTGACGAGATGACAGTATTCGTGACAAATACACTAAACTATGTAGTAACGCCATTTGCTATTACTCTTTATAAACACAATCATCTGGCCCAGTTTTGTCCCCAGGACTCTCTGTGTATGTATATTTGTCTGGATGGATATGATTTCTGTATTGCAGTATACGTCTGTATATTTCCGCAAGCATAATTTTTATTGCAATGTATTTAGAACATGTTTGAACATAACTTGCTCAGTTGCACTCAACACTTTTCCTTTTCTGGACTTTCACAATGTTTCTTCTACCATTTTCTGGCTTGCTCCTTCTGCAGCAATTACAAACCAATGGTAGTTCCTAAAATACTTCACATTGCATTCCATATTTCTTCCCCTTTCTGCATGCCATTCTCTCTATGCTGCTTCCCTCCCCTCTTTATTTTAAACTTTATTAGCTTGAATTCATCAAGTCAAAGATCCTTTCCAGAAGATTTTATTGACTTTCCATCATCATTTAAATGAGACTATGTGATCTCGTAATATATTGTATCATATCATTTGCCAAATAGTACTATAACTGCCTTTATTTTTCTCTTTTCCCCATGATTCTAAAATTTCTCATGGTCTGGATTCATATCCTCTTTGACTTTGGGAGAGCACTCCTCACGGGTCTCACAGTTTTATGGGGGAATGGATAAGTAAATCTACTCTCTCCTTTCCCATGCTCCACTGCGGTTTTTTAAATGGATTTGTCAATAAATGAACAACATTTAGATTATGGTTACTTAAGTATTTTTCACAATCGAGCCATCCACTGTATTAGGATTACATTTCTCTTAACTGCAGGTATTTTTCTGAACTTAACAATGTTTTGCTTAGCTCTTTATTTCTTTTTCTTTAAATTAAGATGATTTTTTTGTAAATTATATATCTACATAGTTTAAACAAAGCGAGAAAGGAGAAGCTCCCCTTTTCCCATTTTTGTCTCTCCATAGGCACCCATTTAAATTAGACCCCTACCCCCAAACACTTGCCTATGTAATGGTCAGGGAATACGATCCAGGAGAAGAGAGTTTTCCTCTTGTTTGACAATTAATTATTAAACAGAGCTTCACTCTTGCTCATTTATTTCTTGTTGTTTTCTCCCTGTCACCTCTGCCCCCTGCTTTTTTTAAGACCGAAGAACCAAAGTTGTTATAGATTATCTTTAAACTAGGTAGGGAATGGTTCTCCCTATAAGCGGTATTTTCTCATACTACTTCAGTAACTTAGGTTCTTTAGTGGAAATAACTAGAAAATTAAAAGAAATCTAACCGTAAATTTTCCTGAAAACATTCATACACTGTGTTACGGTAGAATCTGTTTGTAATGAGTACTGAATTAAGACTCGCAGTCCCAGCCCACCTCTTCCCACACATGGCTGGCTCACGCTTCTCTCACTTTATGTTTGTGGTGGGGAAGCATGTAGAGCAGTAGTTTCCTGGAAAAGGCAGGCCGTACTAGGGGGAATCGCTTTGGGCTAGAGGCACACTATGTACCCCCTCCAGGTTTCTGCTTTCTCCTCTGTAAGGTGGGGTTAATGACGTCTACCTCGGACAATGGCAACAAGGAAAAGGTATCCAAAGGTATCTATTATGATGTGTGACTCATAAAACAACCAACACATTTTCGTTTCTTTCTACTGAATCTTTCTGCTGTGGTCTTTAGTGATGTGGCTTCAATGCAGAACTCCATTCTTTTGACATTTATTGAACATCTATCATGTAACAGACTTTGCTTTAGGTTTTGAGGTTACAGGAATAAGTAAGGCAGGAACACTGATCTCAAACACAGTAGGGGAATCACATTCATAATCAAAGAGCTGTGCTCCAGTGTGGCCAGTCCCTGTGCTGAGGTGTAGAGGCAGCACGAAGGAGAGCATTAGCTCTCAACTCCCTTTATCCTTTTGCTTTTTCCTCTCTTTCCACCTAATCTCTTTCCTTCCTCCCGCCTGCCTTTCCCTGCAGCCCAGAGTGACAGACAGGGAGTAAGAAAGTCTTTCAGTTTCTTTTTCTCCCTACCTCAAGCCCAGCCTATGGGAACATTCCACAGGGAGCCATAAAAAAGTTCTTTCTTGTAGCACGTTTCAGGGTTTTTTCCAGTGACATCATGGGCCATCTGGATTTGAAGACAGCAGCTTCATCCAGAACACACACACAGACTCTCCCCTGCCAGGCCCTGCAGGCCTGCCCTCCAGGATCAGGAACGCTATAAACGTCCTGTAAAGCTGTCTTTTTAATAACCTCCTCAGAAGCAGTCTAAGGAAGATGGCCTTTTCTTCCTGCCGTCCCACATATGGCAGTTAAAGGAGATTCTTAGCACAGAGGCCTTGGAGGAGAAGGTGACAAGTGAGGTTCTGAGGTTTCTACAAAAATATCATACTGCCTCCTGTAGGGAAGAAGAAAGCTGTTTCCCAACAGGAAACTTAAATATGACTTCCTCAGCATAAAGGATTCAAGTTAGACATAAGTGCACATACTTAACGCTGGAATGTTTTAGGGATTGTCTCTCGAATTATTTCAGAAGATTTTAAAGGAGAGGGAAAACGTGTACCCAAAAGTCATAGAGCTGGAGCTTGATCCTCACATTTGCTTAAATGGAGGAGAGAATTCAAAGTAGAAAAGATGAAGCTAGTTTCTGCTCTATCCCTGAACAATCTTAAATCCCAGGCATGATTAGAAAAATCATGACCTTTGAACTGATTCTCTTTTGTGAAGTAGAAAACATGAGTTTCTCTTCTCAGATGAGGCGTGTCCCAATTCATAGAACTGGTTGGTTCCGTCTCCAAAATATAACATGACTCACCCACTTCATCTCTGGGACCACTCTCCTGGTCTGGCCCTTCTCATCTCCCACCTGAACAGTAGACGTATCTTCCTAAGTGGTCTCCAGGTTTCCACTCCTGTTCCCTTCATGAGACTCATCCTTCAAGCCAGAAGGGTCTTTAAAAGAAAAAAAGACTAAATTAGACTATATTATTTTTATCTTTAAAACCCTGTAATGGCTTCTTCTGTTACATTTAACATAAAATTCAATGTCATAGTAATAGTCTTCAAGGGCCTGTGTGACCCTTGCACCCATGTACAACTTCAGCTCCTCATCTTACCTTTACAGCCTCAATGCCCCCTTTTCTGTTGTTTTAACCCCGTATTTCTGCTGGCCTTGGGTCTTTACGCTATCACTCACCTGGAGGGCTTTTTCTCCTACTCTTATCTTTGCCTCTCAGCTTAAATAGCACACCTGTGGCCTTGCTTGCCCTCTTTCCTATTACTCTCTCTCACAGTAACTATTTTACATAGAAGCACATACCATTTCTAATTGTGTATTTAGGAGTGTGTTTCTTTGTTGACTGTATTTCTCACTAGACTTCATGAAGGCAAGAGCCATGTTCGTTTTATCGACCACTGTCTCCCCAGTGCTCCGTGCAGCGGATATGTACAGTAAGCGTGGCATGAATGTGGAAATGGAGTAGAAGCAGAGTCTAGGAAGACACCAGGCCTGGAGCTCACTTTGCCTGTGCCCAAGGACACTTTGAAACATGCTTTGGGTGGGCCTTATCTACACTACTCATCCTTGTCTTGCAGGGACAAGATGGCGTCCTGATAGGCATGTATATCATTGCCAGGGGCTGAGGCAAAGAGGAATGGGGAGTTGCTAATCAATGGGTTTAAAACTTCAGTTATGCACAATGAATAAATTCTAGAGATCTGGTAGACAACGTCGTGCCTTTAGATGATAATACTATGTTGTATAACCATCTGTTAAGAGGGTAGATATCATGTTAAGTGTTATTACCACAATAAAATAAAATAAAATAAAATAAAATAATAAAATAAAATAATAAAATAAAATAAAAAATAAAATAAAATAAAAAATAAAATAAAATAAAATAAAATAATAAAATAATAAAATAAAATAATAGAATAATAAAATAAAAAAATAAAATAGAATAAAATAAAATAGAGTAAAATAAAATAAAAAATAAAATAAAATAAAATAAAATAAAATAAAATAAAATAAATAAATCTCTGTAACATCTACAGCCATGCTACCCCGAACAAGCCCAGTCCTATCTGATCTCAGAAGCTAAGCAGGTCAGGCCTGGTTAGTACTTGGATGAGAGACTACCTAGAAAGACCAGGTGCTGTACGTGTAAAAATTAAAAAAAATAAAAAAAATAAAGGATTGTAAGCTGACAAAGTCCTTGCAATCTGTGAGGTCAACCAAGGTTTTCCTTGCCTTAAAAAAAAAAAAAACTCTGTAGCATACTGTCTCTCATGGATCTAAAGAAGATCAGAATTATACTCTAGATATTAAGCTTGTGATTTTCACCCTCATTTTTAGGAATTAAAAGGAGTGGAACTCCTTTTTTATATAATTATTACAAGGAAATCTGAAATGTCAGACAGATAAAAATGATAAATTAATTGTTTCCTCAGGAAACTGAAATCTTTATTTTTTGATAGAAAACATCCTTTTTGCTAAATCCTGAAGTACCTCTGTAGAAGGGGCTTGAGTTTGAGAAGTATCACTTGGAAATGAGCAATATGTTTCAAGAGCATCACCTTGCAGCTGAGAAACTGAGCCGTAGAGTCAGATATTGATTCGCTTCAGTCTATATAGGTTGCTCGTTGTGTAGTATTAGTTTGACTTATGAATTTCTAGTCTTTATTTCACACACCACAGTGTCTCTTAGAGCCACGGAACCTCAGACAGCACTGATCCTAATTTTAAGACTGGCTTATGTGGTGTTACAAATTTGCTTCTCTGAATAGAATTACTAGCTGGAATATAGTAATAAGTATCCTCTCAAATGCATCATTAGGCTTATTCTTTGTCATGGTCATTTCTTGTCATGCTCCTGCATAACTGAAGTAAGGCCACTAGGGGTCATTAGGGCAAAAGGAGGGTACTTTTCAACATCTCGATAACTGTGTGACCCAGAAAGTGGGCTACCTACATTAGCTATCATGAGTTGCTCCTCAGAACAGTCCTTTGAAAAAAGAATCTTTCTTGAAAATATGCATGCCAAGTGAGTTACATGTGTCCCCACCTATTTGCCCTTCCTATTGTGGACACACCCTAAGGACATACCCAATGAGTCATGTTCTTGTATAATACCTAACCTTTGAATGTAGGTGGAACCTAAGATTTGACTTTAGCCAATAGAATATGGCAAAGATGATGAGAAAGTCACTCCCCTGATAATATATATTACATAAAACTTTATTTTAGCAGACTAGAGAGAGATTCTTCTGCTGACCTTGGAGAAATAAGATGCCGTGTTGTATGAAAGCCCGTGACAGGGCCACATGGCAAGGAACTGAAAGTGGCCTCAAGGAGCTGAAAACAATCTCTGGCTGACAGTCAGCAAGAAAATAGGGACTTCAGTCCTACAACTATAGCAGACAGGTGTTCTGCAGACAACCACGTGAGTTTGAAAGAGGACTCCAGGGCACAGGCAGGAGCACGGTAAAGAACTGGCCTTCGCTGCAGGCTTGTGAGACCTTGATGGGAAGACCCAGAGAACCCAGCCTGAGTTTCTAACTCACAAAAACTGCGAGATGTAGATATGTGTTGTTTTAAGCTGCTCCGTCTGTTGTAGTTTGTTATGTAATAGTAAAAAACCAATGCACTTCTCGCTGGGCTCTTGTCCAATCCTTTAACTGACTGTGTTGATGTCCTCTTCTCCGGGAATCTTATTTCATTAATTATCCTCTTGTTTTCCTTTATATTTGAGCTTTCCAATTGATTAAATTTTTTTTTACTGAAGTGTGTATCTAAAAAAACCTCTCTTTGAACTCTTTATCTCCTCCACTGGGAAGAAGCTAGCACAGTATTTCTGTATTTCCATGAATGTCACACTGTTTAAAAGAAGAGTCACCCTGTCTTCCACTTTCTTACTTTCCATCATTCCTCAATGCACCAAAATCTAGCTTCTGCCCTCACCAGTACTCATGGGGATATGAACTCCAGGCACACGTATCACCCTGCCTGATGGCTAACTCATAGGATACCCTTATATGCCTCAAACCAAATTCTCCAAATGAACTTATTATCTTTATACTCTATACTTATTATTTATTGCATAATAGATATTTTCATAACAAATCACCCCAAGACATAGTGACTTGACATAAGAAATATTTCTTATCTCACAGTTTCTGTGGGTCAGGAATATGGGCAACGCCTAACTGGGTGATTTAGAGTCTCTTTAAAGATTGAAATCATTGTGTAGTCCAGGGCTGCAGTCATCTCTTGATGGAGGAAGACCACTAACAAACTCACTATTTCAGTAGACCTGAGAAGATCCACTTGCAAGCTCACTCATGTGAATCGAGGGCATTCAGACTGTCACTGGTTGTTATCTGGAGACATCAGTTTCTTGCCCTGCGGGCTTATCCAGTGAGATACTCACAACTTGGCAGCTGGTTTTGCTAAGGGTTGGAGGAGGGAAGGAGGGGAAGGGAGAGAAAGAGAGAGAGAGAGAGAGAGAGACAGAGAGAGAGAGAGAGACAGAGAGACAGAGAGACAGAGACAGAGACAGAGAGACAGAGACATACATACATACAGACAGACAGACAATCAGACAGGAAAATGAGAAGGAGGAAGAGGAGAGGAAGGAGGAGGAGAAAGAGAAAATGAGAGAGTAAAGAGGACAATCAAGACAGGGGTCACAACTTTTTATGTAACCTAATCTTCAAAGTGACACCCTATCACTTTTGTCATCAAAAGGTCTGGCCCTCACTTCCTCTCTCGGGAGGAGGGAATGCATACCAGAAAGGGAGGATCTGTGGGGGCCGTTATAGAGGCTGCCTACCACACACCCAAAGTGTCTCTCCTTTCACAGTCCCTCTCTCTACGTATGGAAAAACAGACCTTCCAGCTGACTCATCCAGAGCTTTGAGAATAATCCTTGCTTTTGCCCTTCCCCACCTCACCTTCAATACTATCTGACCTCCTAATCAAAAAAAAAAAAATTACTATTTCCTTTAATTCTCACTTCTCTGTTCATAATTTCAGCCATCCTTCTATGCATGTGCTTACTATGTGCCGCTAGGGTGTAAATACCCTGAGGGCAGGGGCTTAAGGTGTATCCTGTTTACTGATGTATCCCCAGTGCCTCATCCAGCATGTCAGATAGCAGGTATTCCATACATATTGTTTTAAATGAAGAGTTTGGACTTTTACATATATTATTTTTCAGTCCTCACAATCCTACAAAGTAGGAGTTACCATTTAATAGATGAAAAACTGAATTAAGCAAGCGAAATGATGTGCATGAGTTTATGCTATTAGAACCATACATAATAATGTTTTAAAGGGCCTTATAAACTATATAGCACTCGGCAAATGTGAGTTGCTTTCATTATTATCCTTTGCTCTTGTTTTGAGCCTTCTTCCCAGCCTTCTCCCAGTTCACTCATGCTTCATACAGAGACAGGAAGAAGTACGATTCTCAGAAAAGGAGGGAACGTGATAATATTAAATAGCTGCCAAGGGAGCCGAGCAATGGATTCAACAGGCTGGGCCAGTCCAGCTCACCAAGGCGGCCGTCCCCTCACTGGGCTCCTGGGCCCACCACCTGCTACTTAACGGCATAAGAGAAGCAATGACACAATTTAGTGTTGGTGCTCTGCCTCATGGAAGATACGGCATTGTGATTATTCACCAGAGTACAGCCTGCAGTGCAGAAAGAACACATATGAAACAGAAAAAGAGAGTCAGCATAGCATTAATTTACCATGGTGAGGGAGGGAGGGAGGGAGAGAGAGAGTGAGAGAAGGACCAGAGCACAAAACAAACAGGTAGAACTGACTTCTGACTTCACCCTCAATGGCATTATCAGGCTGATGGTGAGCTGTCATCCTCATCCTGTGAAAAAGAAGCAAAGGCAAAGTGATACTTTAACATTATTTTAATGATTTCTAATGTGTAAAGCTCTTTTATACACATCTTACCTCAAAACTCCCCATAATTAGTCATGAAGGAGGCAGGGTAGCTATAATTATTTTATGGATTAAGATTCTGGGGCTTTTCAAGTTTGAGATTTATTGGCGAGGCCTGATTTATATGAAGTCAAATGTATGGAGTGCATCTTTTCAGATACTTTTGCTTATATTTTTTTATTAGCTGCTCATAATAAAACCATCAGGCATTATTGTTGCCCCCATTTTACAGAAATGGGAGTTAGAGCCTAAGGAATAAAGTGTTTTACTGCTAGTAGAGTGAAATTTGAAACAAGTCTTTTAATTCTCTATGCTCAAATTCTTTCCATTAAGCAAATGATATACTTAAAGAATAAGTTTGGAGGTCTGCGTCTGGTGACCTAAAAGAGAAAATGAGCTCAGGAAGGATTAATGAGAAGAAAATAGTATGGGGAAGATAAAGGCCAGTGTATCATTTAGGAATGCATTGGGATCCCCAAAAGGCTTTCTGTAATTTGGATTTAAGCTCTCAAGAGAAGATAGGATAGTATCCTCACTAAGGCATGAAGGAAGTCTGTATTCTGTTGTTCAGGCCTTGAGTCATATATAATCTCAGAAGAATCTCAGCCCCAAAAGGGTCCCCAAGAAACATGAGGCCATAAAAACAATTTCACCAAGGAGTCTCTGAACTACGCACGATATAGTGTACCTTGGCTTGACTGTTCACACAGCCAAGGAAGGTGAAGGGATGGGCAATTATATAGTTTATAGTGCCTGCATTTACCAAATAATTTAGGGTCTAGCTTTCTCCTTGCTTTATGCCCTCAACTCTTTTCTTTTTGTTTAAAACCAGACCCAGAAAAGCCTGCAAGTCAAGAGTAAAATTTGTTTTCAGACTGTTTAAACCCTAGGGAAGACAGAGAGAACTTGTTCAGGCTCCTAAGGCCCTAAACTATAAGTGTGAAAATAAAACAGCAGGTCTAAATATAATCCTGTGCTCGAAACTAAGCAAAAGCCAAACTGAAAGCTTTTAAAGTCAAATCCCTCCGTGCGCTACAGCTCAGAAACATCCCAGTGGGCAATTCTACATTCTCCAAAAATATTTGCTGCAGGCTGGAAATCAAGTGAGGAGCTGTTGCTCAAACATGTAATGATGGAAGAATGTTCGAGCTACCTGGTTGAACCTTGAACTAGCTCAGCTTCTCTCACTAAGGGACCGAAAAGACTCTGCCTTAATTCACTGTCACAGCTCCTAGGAGTGAAAGATGATATCCTACCCACATATGCTGATGAGGAAATTGAGATCTGGGACCATTAAACTACCCAGGGCCACACAGCAAGTTCATAGGCGAGCCAAGGCCCAACCTCCCTTCTCCAGCTCATGCTCTCATCCACACTCTCACACAGAAACTGAGCTTTACTCACCCCAGAAGGGGGGATTTAAACTCAGCCTTCACTCGAACATCTCTCGCAGGCCATTATTTTATTTGTTAACTCATTTTGTTTTTCTGGACAGTTATCTGTTCGTTTCCTGACGGTTAGCAACATGCTAGGCACTGGTTCAGGACTTAGAGGGGGTTATAGGATGAATTTTGTCCCCTCCTCCTCAGATTTGTATGTTGAAGTTCTAGTCTCCCAGTACCTCGTAATGTGACTATTCAGAGATAGGGTTTCTAAAGAGGTAATCAAGTTAAAATGAGGTCATTAGGGTTGGCCCTAATCCAGTATTACTGGTGTCATGTTAGAAGAGACAGAAGTGGAGAGAAGGAAGACCATGTGAAGACACAGGGGGAAGACAGCCATCTACAAGTCAAGGAGAGAGGCCTCAGTAGAAAGCAACACTCTGACACCTTGGTCTGGGACTTCTGGACTCCAGACCTGTGAGAAAAGAAATTGCTTTTATTTAAGCTACTCAGTCTGTGGTACTTTGTTATGGCAGCCCAAGCAGGCGAGCGTAGAGCATAAGATATTAAAGTCTCAGTAGGACATGTACATGGGAAGGAAGCATAGTTCAGATAACCCAGGTCAAATAGAAATGTAATTTTTTCAGTATTTCTTGAGCCAAAGTCTCTCCTACGGAAGTGAAAACTTCGTCTAAATGTGTGTAGAACTTCACTCTCAACCAACATTTCTATCTTGATATAGTAAGGTTAGAAAGAACCTTTGACCCAGATTTGAAGGAAAAAAGAAGTCACAAAGGTGGTAGTAGTGTAAATGGAAGTGGTCTGAGATGACGACCTGGGGAGCTGATGAGGTTCATTATGCCCCCAGAGGCCGGTGTGCTTGTCTCCTCTCCTGCACTGTGCGGGAATACAGATAATGGAGGCTTGCAACTATTGCTCTTTAGTGGGCATGGATGTGGGTCCTTCTGGGTGGGTGCTGCTGTTGATACTATTCCACAGGTGAGGAGTCTGAGGCAGAGAGGTCAAGCAACCTGCCTAAGGTCACACAATAGTGGCAAGGCCAGAAATAAAACTCAGGTAGTCTAGTTGCAGAATCAAGATGGAAAGATTAAGTTAAGCCCATGGCTGGGTAAAGCAGAAAGGGTGCCATGGAAAAGGTATAGCCATTTAAAAGGTCAGTTGTACACTAGGGCAAGAGCTGCATTATTTACTGCGGCAGCTAAGTTAAGAACTCATTTTTGATGACCATCTCAAGTCTTCCAGCTTCTATGGATGCATCATTACCCTTAGGAATTTATTTCACCAAATATTCATTTTCTTGGGAAGGGTTTTGTCCATACAGACAAAGGTAAGAAACATACTCCATTGAGGGCATTGGGGAGTCTCATACTAGAAATGATCTGTAACCACAGAATACTTAATCTGGGTTCTGAGTTGGTATTGAATATGCTGACTTCACCATAGGGAAAATAACTCAGCTAATTCATAGGTATGATGATGACGACAGTCATAGTTACATCTCAGTAATATCTGTATCTTCTGTTGCAAGGATTTTACTTCATTTATGTATTGCCAATAAGTGTGTCACTATGGGCCACACGGCAAGTCCAAAGGAGAGCCAAAGTCAGTGTAACATATCTTTATACTGTTTTTCAAACTGACCACTCTAGCAATACCTGGATGAGCTCAGTTACGTTTAATGTGATGAATATCTCTAATAAAGCCTAGACCTAAGCAAGTATTATTAGTTAGAATATCATAATGAGTTCAGTTAGAAGCTAGTAAAGAGGAACACTTATACTGAAAGGAAAATGAACAAAAGCACGCCATGAGTTTGGAAATCAGAGGTTTCAAATCTGGACCTGGGGTTGGCTGGTTACTACCTGTGGGCCAAATCTGACTCACTACCTGTGTTTATAAATAAAGGTTTATTGGCAAATGGCTATGCTCTTTTGTTTATGTATAGCTTAGCCTGCTTTTTCACTACCATGGAAGCGTTGAGTAGTTTTAGTAGAGACACCTTATTGACCAAAAGACCTAAAATATTGATTATTAGGTTCTTTATAGAAAGAGTTTGCTGAATCTTGATCTAGACTAATTGTTTCAATGGTCCTGGATGGAAGCTATTCACTCAGTGAGGACATCAATTTGTTCCAAACATATTGTTGTAGTAGTCAACTTACATGGACAAACTGATTCTGGAGTTTTCCTGCAGAACCTCAGTTTAAGGTCTCCAGTTCTTCAAAGGCAAAGTTTTTTTCTGCTAGGGGCTAGCACAGTGCCTGCTACATTGGAAGCATATGATAAATGGTTGTTCATGTGGCTTTTGGTGTCTTCTCTGTACAGGCATTGTGATCTCAGTGCTATGAGAACACAGGGGACAATGCGGACAGATAGTCTTTATCAGTAATTGTATGGACACAAGTAAAAAAAATAATTCTGATACAAGATAGAAAATTGTAAGTGTCATAATGCGAGTTATAAATCAAGTGCTATGAGTATTCAGGGAACCGGCAACATTAGAGAGAGGCCTTGAAGAAGTGAGGGAGAAAGGCAGTCCTGGCAAATAGACCAGCATGAGGAAAGCACAGAGGCGGGACAGCGAAGAGCCTATCTGGGGGGCAGTTAGTAATCTTTGTGTAGTTGTGTATAGGGAAGCCTTAGAAAATCTAGGGAAAACTGAACTTATCTTTTCTGGGGTCAGATTTACATACACAGTGGTGTGCTGGGGCTGGTTCACACCAGTGCATGAGAACTGATTTGTAAATATTCAGGAATCTTTTAAGTTGGTTGTTAAATCTTTGGCAGCTTAAAATGAACCATTGTCAGAGTATTTACACTATTCAAATCTGCAAATGTTACAAATTAGTGCCATTTTTTCTCTTTTCTTTTTTTCTCTTCTTCCTTCCTTCCTTCCTTCCTTCCTTCCTTCCTTCCTTCCTTCCTTCCTTCCTTCCTTCCTTCCTTCCTTCCTTCCTTCCTTTCTTTCTTTCTTTCTTTCTTTCTTTCTTTCTTTCTTTCTTTCTTTCTTTCTTTCTTTCTTTCTTTCTTTCTTTCTTTTTTTTACTTTTTGTTCCCTGGAGAGTCAGTTTACCAGCATACCACTGAATTTATACAACACCAGACATTAAATTATTATGGACCACATAAAAGCAATTGAATTAATTGATTCACTTGTCATTCATGTGAGATGTGACCTGTGAGTGCCGTGCTTGAATTGAGCCTGGCAGTTCTCAGGTGAGAGAAGCCGGTGGGGACCGTAGAGGAAAAGGTTGCCTGACTTTCTGGTGTCTATCGGGTCATGTACAAGCTGATGCTCCTTCTTAAAGGTGAAGGTGACAGAAATTCTACCACTATAGGCAGACCTGTAGTGGTCACAGAGCAGTTGTGTCAGAGAAAGGAGACTTGGAAGTATCTCAGTGAGAGGAAGAATAGAATGATCAAAGGAAGGAGAGAGAGAAGAAAGCAGAGAGGGAGAGGGAAGAGTGTATAACAGCAATGGAATGAGAATGGGGCAAAATTCTTAATGAGAAACTCAGAAGATGAACTTAAACTTGTAGATGAGATGCCGTGTGTTTAGAAAAGGGAAAACTTTGAGCTGTCTCTAGTAAGGAGTGATTATGGCACAAATTTATGACACAGGTCTTGGCAGATGAATATCTTGTTTTTAATTATTTAAGAGAGAAAATGTGATTGGGAAAACCCAGGTTATATAAGAAATTAATCAACTGTTTACTCTTGATTGTGGGAGTTAGAGTTGAATTAATTGAGATTTCAAAATTTAGCTTCTATATTGACATATTGATCACATATTTCTTTTTAAATAAATATACATAATAATATCACTTAGGGTTACTGTGAAAATTAAATGAAATAAATGGTGTTTCCCAAACTTTCTTAACAACAGTAGTCATCTGGAATGTTATACTTCACAAGAAGAGGAAAAAAAATCACCGGGACAACACACAAATTTTTGGGTCCCATCGCAGACCCACTGAATGAGAATGTCCAGGACGGGGATCAAGGAGGTTGTTTGCTTAATGAGAGCCTCACTTTATTCTTATCATAGAGGAAATTTAGGGAAAAATAAGTAAATATATGTGAAAATACCTTACAATACAGTGACAAAGACATAATTGGGAAAAAAAAAAAGCCTAATGAATGAGCCATCTAACGACCAGGTGATATTCAGCAAACCATTACAAGTTCCTGGCTCAGTCTTCCTCTTAGGTATTTGGTGGTGGTGGTGTGTGCGGGGACAGTTAGTATTAATACCTGTTACTACTCAGAGCTTGGGGGAGGATGAGAGTCTGTCGCTAGAAATTGCTCTGAGCTCCCTGGAAGGTAAGTGCTGTGTAAACACTAGCTGTTAGGTTTATTGGTTCATTGGAAGTAGACAGGAAAGGCTGAGAAATGTTTGTCTCAGAGAGCTACTCTGAGAGTGGTGTGCATAAGAGGACAGACATTGCTGGGGAGTGAGCTGGAGGGAAGAGCAGGGACTGCAGTGATGCCTGGCAGCTTATCTCAGAGCTCCATGGGCCAGGCAAGGAAGTGGGCAGAGTCATTCCTACTCTAGAGAGCAATGGGTCCTGTCCCATTGACAAATGATTGCAGGAAAAAAGAATGCTTGAGTTTTCCAGGTGAAGTAATCTAGTCCCCAGGAAGAGGGTCATTTTTTATGGCCCGGAACACCCCACTGACAGTTCTCTCTGGGGAGCCATGAAGAGGGATGAGGCTCAAAGGCAGGCATTCCAGGGCCTTCGCCCTTCACCATCAGCAACACATGATGGAGTCAGCGAAGTTGAACCCCTGCCTGGGAGGGGTGAGGACAGCTCACTCCATGTTCTGCAAGGGTAGCTCTTTGCTTCAAAGAAGTCTGGAAACATCTGCCAGGGGGAGAATGTCTGCTCTGAGCAACTGCCTAGGACAGACATTCTCCCTTCTCTCTGCCAACTTCCTCCTCCTCTACCTCCACAATCCAGTGAAGAACCTCTGCCTCCGAATGCCTTCCCTGACTCCCTCTGCCTCAGTTTCCTTCTCCTCCCTGGATTCTACTTAGTTCTCAGAACAAAGCTCAATTTAGTGGCCACAGAAAAGTTTAAAAACCATGAATCTAAAAGCCAACCTTCTTGGTTCCATGATATTTTTTTTGTTTTGAGTATTTCAGCCAAAAATAAATGATTGTCTCTTTTTTTATATAAGATTATTTGCATGTGTTTTCACTGCTTTGGTTACTAACACATCATTGTCTAAACAGGAGCAGTGTTCTTCACTTGCCTGTAGCCTTCTTCTAAGTGATAGGATAATTAAGTTTATTCTTAATTATCTAGAACTGGGCATGATATAGGTAACCCCTAAATACCACATAGTTAAAAAATGATATGCTTAAAAATCTGGTCGTTTAGTTTGGTCTGATATTACATTGAGTATTTTCATTTTTATAAAATCCCATAACCATCTGAAAGGTAGAGAATTACAACCAGAAACATAGAGTGGAAAGAATCTGTGACTAAAATGTAATTGAAAGTGTATGTTGGCTATGGAAAAGTCACAAAATGAAAATTTCACTTGGATATCAAGAATTAACAGTAATAGGTCATGGTTTCCTCTGAGGGACTTATAATAATGAATAATTTAAAAATATAGGAAGTAATTCCTATTCACTAGCATAAACATTTTACATGTTACTTGGGTAAAAAAGTAGTACAATCAAATCTCCATTATTCACAATTTATGATTATTTGTCTGAGAAATGGTCTAATATTCACCTTTGTCTTCACTATCATTAAAGAATAATTTGGATACAAATGTTATTTGATGGAAATATCACCTGGAAATAGTAAAAAGATTTGAGAAAATATTTTGAAAAAAATGTTTAATTACATTTAAAAGTTTATTATAAATCATCTTTATCTCTTCATTTTACAAAGATTCTTAGGAACATAGATAATTGGAATAATTATATAAGGCTTATTATTAGAAGGAATATAATTATGTACTTTTAAAAGCTTCTATAATTTAGCTTTCTCACTGTCAAATTGCTTTCCTCAAATAAGCTTGTCTTTAATGTATTTTCCAGCTCTTCTCACATTTAAATTGCTATTAGAGCAAATTTGAAGTTGACAGAAAATCAAGCAATGATAGTAATGGTGATGATGCAGATAAACCAGAGAATTGCCCTACCTAACCTGATTATGCTTGGAAATTATACTCAACTTTTTATTTGCTGATAATCTGATTTCTTTGATATCTCTATGACTTTTTAGAATGGTTGCTTTATAAGATTAACAAAATGATTCTGGGACTATATATAGCCTGAAGTCCCCATTCTTTATAGAAGGTTAGTGAGTTCTCTAAGTCCCCGTGGGAGAGCTGGTCCAACTCGTGTCAGACTGGATGGGCAGCTTGTGATAAAGAGGGTGTAGAAGGAAGGGATGTAGATTTCATCATTGCCCAGAATTAGCTTGAGGAGGGATAACTTACAGCATGTGGCTAACCAGAGGCATCAAGATCAAAGGCTGACTGCCATGTATCCAGGAAGCATAGGACTGTGCAGGGAAGAAAGAGGAAAGCAGATGTTAAAATCAAAGAAATCTGAAAAAGGTTTGGTAAATGGCTCTAAATGGGCCACAGGGGACATCTTCATAGGAAAACTTGAGAGGAATCCTGACATGTTTGGGAGATTAGTTGATTTCTTTTTTTCTCATCTCTCTCTTTCCTCCTCACTCTTCCTCCACTTTTCCCTCCCCAAAGGACCAACAGTTAATTGACTAAACCACAAGAGGTCCCTGGGTAGATGTTGACTTTCATCACTTCACCTTTTTCCTCTGTCAGTTGGGCTGAAGATGGTGGCTGCAATGAAAAACAGGTTATACCCTAGAGCAGAGAGAGTAAAGTATAACTACTTTTCTAAGTGAGATAGAAAATATGGAGCTGGCATTTATAATCTAACAGTACATCCAGAAACCTTTCCTAATAATCTGTACATCTCTTGCCACCTTTGGGCATCTGCATTCCAGCCCCCTAGGAAGTTAACCGGGAGTCCCAGTGTGGAAGGGATAGTCTTCTCGTGTCAAATGCTCTGCTTGTCCCTTGTTGCCCTGACACTGAAGGTGAAGGCCATGCAGGGTAAAGAAGCCTGGTTTTGCCACCACGGGTGTGAATCCCATCCCTAATACTAGCTTCGTGACCTAGAACAAGTGATTTAACATTTCAGTCTCGGTTTTGACTCTTCTATCTTTCACCGTTGTTGTAAGGATTAGAAGCAACATGTTAAACACTGTCTCAGTGTTGGGAGCATGTAGGTAGACAGGTGGGAAGGCAACACAACTGCTCTAACTTTCAGCTTTTTCTTCTGCCAAGTGGGGATAACAGTAGTACTCATTTATGGGATTACCAGGTGGCTTAAAAGAGAGAGAGCATGACATAGGCTCTGGGATCTGACTTCAGGTTCAAATCCCAGCTCCATCCTCATTGGCTGGGTGACTTTGTGCAAGGTATTTAATCTCTTCTTGCCTAGGCTTTTTAATCTGTAGCATGGGGACCATAATAGTACTTAATTTATGGGATTGTTACATGGATTTAATTAGGTTTTATCCTTAAAGCACCAAGAACAGTATCTAGTATATAGTGAGTGCTATATAAATGTTAAATTTAAAATTAATGAGACATAGTATATAGAATACTTTACCATAAATCTAGTACATAAGCAGAATAATATTAGCATAATTAGCTAGTGACTATTATATATAGCTTTAATTTAATGTTAAATAACTTCTCATATGAGATTTAAAAGCCTCTGCAATAAAACAAATCACAGAATTATAAATCCCAGGATGGTAAAACGTACCTAAGAGATCTTCTTGTGTGGCGGGTATAAAAAATGACCCTAAAACTCTTTGGCTCTCATCTCATCAACTGATGGGGTTTATCTTTCCTCTCATTGAATCTAGGCTCTCTGAAAATGATGCTTCGACTTCCTGTCTCCTGGGATGCTTGCTCTTGGAACCCAGCCACCACACCCATGTGAGGAGGAACTGAAGCCTGTAGCTCCCTGAGCTCCCAGCTGACATGTGAGTGAGCCATCTTGAACACACGTCCCTTTTTCTCCCAGTTAAGACACCAAACCTGACACTGCACGGAACAGAAACTGACTGTTCCTGCTGAGCACGACCCACATTGTAGTTGTTGCGAGTAAAACTTTCGTTGTTGTTTTCAGCTATTAGTTTTGGGGTGTGTTATACAACAACAAATAGCTGGAACATTTGGTTTGTTCCTCCAGTGATGTTTGCATCGCCTTTCCACTTATCTAATCTCTGCTTAACTGTTGAATTAGCCAACAAATATTTATTGACTATGTGTCAGATATTTTCTAGGAACTAAGGGATATATTAGTGAATAACAACAAGGTCTTGGCTGCAGAATTCTTCCTATATAGAGGGGGAGAAAGACAAAAAAAATGAATAAATATATAATATGTCTGGGATTGATATCTGTTATGAAGAAAAGGGAGATGGTATAAAGAGCAGTGAGATTGTGTGAGTGTATGCGTGTTGGAGACAGGTGTTGCTATTTTAGGAAGGGCGTTAGGGAGCACTATCTATGAGGTGACATGTGAGCAAAGGTCTGAATGAAGTGAGGGAGCTGGTTGCCTAGATGCTTGGAGGAGGACGGTTCCTAGCAGAAGGAAGAGCAGCATAAGGCCGGAGGCAAGAGCGTGTGCACACGTTCAAGAAATGTCAAGAGGCCTTTGAGGTTGGAAAGGAGTGTGCAAGGGGCAGATTGATTGGAAGTCAGGTCTGAGAGAAAATGAGACCCTTAGAGGCCATATAAAGGAAGTTTAATTTAATTTTAGGTAAGATGAGTCATTAGAGGGTTTTGGTCATTTCATTTTTTTATTGAGATAAAATTTTTATAAAATGATGCACACGTTTTATATAACATTTATATGAAATGGTGCACAATTTGATAAGTCTTGACATATGTCTATTTCTGTGTAAATAACCAGTCATCACAAATAGTTATCTTTTGCTCCTTACCTATCAATCTCCACTCCTGTCTAATAGGTAACTAACTGCCATGCTGATTTCCATCACCTTAGATTAATTTGACCTATTCTTGAACTCAATATAAATGGAATTATATAGTGCATGCTATTTTGTGTCTGGTTTCCTTCACCTAAATAATATTTTTGAGATTTATTCTATTGTTGCATGCATTAGTAGTTCATTCTTTTTTATTTCAGAGTAGTATTCAGTTCTATGAATATGTCACAATTGGTTTATCTGTTCACCTATGAATGGTCATTTGGATTGTTTCCAGTTTTTATCCACTGCGAATAAAACCTCTATAAACATATGTTTTTATCTCTTGTGGGTAAATGAAGAATAGAATTGTTGGGTCACATGGTAAATGCGTCTTGATAATAACCCAAATAGTTTTCCAAGCTGTTTTTGTCATTTTGTACTCGCACCAGTTATGCATGAGAGTTCCAGTTGCTCGACTTGCTAGCCAGCATTTGGAGTTGTCAGTTCTCGCTGCTCTGGCTTCTTACTTTCACAGTGGTCGTGAGATCCTCTGCTCTCCATGCTTTACCAGAGGGCTGAGAAGGGAAAAGAGGATTTTGAGGAAAGACAGTAAGTTCCTAGAGAGAATGTCAGTATTTTTATAGTTGTTTACATGTTAAAAATGAACTTGAACAGGATCTCAGTCTCCATTTTTGTAATACAGTTCAGTATTTGACAAATCATCTTTGTAAGACAAAATTATCTAATATTATATTTATCTCTTATGTTGTCAAAAATGTGGGTTATTGTCTTCCGTAGTAGAGCTTTTGCATATTTCAAAATAGTAAGTTAGCACTCATACTTTGGTCTTTTCCATGTAATATCCCAATTTCTTTAATATTCTCATGTAAATATAATTTTTAATTCCTTTAATCAAGTGTGTGACTATTCTCAGAAGTGCTTCTAAACAGACTACATCTAGTTATTCAGTTGAATTAATAATTTCAGGTTTCAAAGAAGTGATTTCAGCTGTAAATTTACTTTAAGTATCTGTCTGCATTTACGTGTATGTAATTAGTGTGAACTGGTTTTCATAACTTGTACAATTCTTTTACTTAGACACTTTTCAAGAGTGCATCTCTGAATGATCTCCAGCCACGTGTGCGCTCCGTGTATATGTGGAATGTTATATAATTGAATAAACACAGCTGCCCTTATTAAATTGTATGACCACACAAACACACAATTGTATGCACACACACCCTTGCACACATGAAGCATTCAGATAAATCCAGTCTGGGTGTTTATGTGAAGGAGTTATGGTGTGGTCATTCAAGTATGTCCTTTTGCTTGGTTTATTAGGCTCTTGTGTTGTTGGGTGATATAAACACCCTTCCCTAGATTTGTAAGGGTCCTTGCTACGCATAGTTCTTTCCCTTTTTCATCCTTTAAGTTGCCTTCTCTTCTGTTCCAGGAAATGAAAACAAACCACAGTGCCTCATATAAGTCCCATGTGTGAATGGGATGGGACAATAGCCAATAATTGCAAAGCAAGAAAACCGTCTTTCAAATGGGAGACTACTATATGTAAATCCAATTAACAATTTAGGTTCATTAAAAAATATTTTATACAAATTGAGAGAGAAAAGAACATGTTTTGATGTGTTTTCTAAGTCTCTGACAGTTTTCAGATGGATTAAACACTCATGAAGAAAAGTGATTGAGCTTCTATTATATATATTTCATTCCAACGAGAAAATGTGTTCACTATATTGTGTTATAATTTGTCATTTTATGTGTCTCCTCTTCCTACCTGGTGATAAATAACCAGTGCTTCATTAATCTATGTTATCTCTCTAGTGAGAAGTGTAGTCCTGGGTTCAAAGTAATAGCCTACTTAAGAAAAAAAAAAAAACCATGGTGAATAAATGAATTCTATTAGAATCTCAAAGCCAGCTCATGATAGAAGTTGAGAGCAGAGGGTTGTACAAAGCCTTTCTTTCCACCAGTGTGGCAGCAGCAGGAACAGTGGCAGTTGATCATGGTAGATGTCCAATTCTGTCTGGCACTGGAAGAAGGATTGAGTCCTTTGAAATAAATAAATACATGGGCTTCTTGGAAAATTTGGTTGGGAGAACTTAGAAGACTATGGGTGCATTTCTTCATTTTTATTTCCCCCAAATCTTAGAGCCGCAGGTAATGCCAAAATATTGGAATAAGTTACGACACCAGTACATTAAAGGTCTTTTAAATAAATTATTGAGTATCCATCTTCTTATGGTTCTATTCTTCTGACATTTCAATCTATAAATCAATTAATTCCTTTTGGTAGTTGGTGGGATACAAAATGCAAATACATGTACTTGATCATTTAGATGACCTCCTCACTTTAGGATTTCAGGATTTTTTTTTAGGTCAAGTGGGAAGTAAGTAGCAGAGATAAAAATCAGATTTTATATTTCAAACAAGTATGCGTTTTATGTCTTTCCCTGGACTTTCACATGGAATTTGAAATCTGTATATCATTCAGCAACTTCTGTTGATTATAAAATGTTTTATTGTGCTATAACAAAAAGCTGTCTAGAGATGTATAGCATCTCTGTTAATGTAACATAACACCTATTGCAATGGAGGCCTTGTATATTGTGAGCAATAAATCTTATAAACTTGATTTCATAATTTCACAGGCATGAAGAAAAATAGGTTTTTGTATAGTTCTTAATGTGGAGACCACTTAAATGGCCCATTGAGATTGGGAAAGTGAGCTACCAAGGGTCAGACTATTCTGAAGGAAAGGTCTCCATAGAAACAATAAGGCCATGTCTGTATGTTACAACAAAATCATCCATGGAAAAGTTGATGGTCAAAATTCTGACCATCTTGTTGATAGATTGGTGGTCAGTTGGTGGAATATGACAATCCTCCAAACCACTAGAATGACCACATTATCTATAATATTAGTCTTTGTAGTTGTTTTCTAGTTATAATCTATTTGAATGAAGCAAAGGGATAGTGTACTTTAGGTAATGATAAAGTTGAACAAGTTAATGTATGTTTTGACATTAATACAAACTGAAGCAAAAGAAGGATGTAGTCATAAAACTACATTTAGTCAAATGGGTTCTGAATCAAAAGGTAGAGAATTGGAATGGAAGACAAAATAGTTGATAAGGAGTGAATGAAAGAGAGAAAGGAAAAAATATAGTGTGTTTCAGAAAAAACCCTGCTATTAATAAAGAACAATAAACTTGAGACCTTAATCAGTTACATCCCTTTGAGTTAGTATTGCAGTTCTGATTGTTTTTTTCTCATGCTTCTGAAATTCACCTCCATTTCTAGTTAAATATCTTCTTCATGATATTTGCCTGTTTTTAATAAACTTTATTGAGTAATTAGTGCTTTTAATCCCCTTTTCAAAGTCCTAAAAAATGAATTGTTATTTAAATAATCAGCAGCACAATTAGTTACAGCAATAATTAGCAGACAAGAAATTAAGAGGGGATATATGGGGAAAATTATACAAACAATTTCTGGAATAATCCTCTAGCCTCCTCCAGATTATTCATTTACTGATTCATTTATTCATTTGACTCTTTTTTGAGTATCTGCTCAGTGGTAAATCCACTGTTGAATTCTGAAGGGAACCGTCCTGTGGGCTAGTGTGTGGTGAGTGAGGCAGACCTCTAAATCTTCAAGTAGTTGTCTGAAGGGCAATTAATAGTTACACAATTATGCTAGTGTCACTTTCATTGGAAAAATGGGAAGAACTTTTTTTTAATTAACTAGTTGTTTGACTTGACCTATGAAGTCAGTCAAAATCATTAAGAAAGTAGACAGCCATAGATGGAGCCAAACATGAATGTCTTAGTAATTCCTACTATGTTAAATTTGCAACTATTATCAATTAAACTTATCAAGTCAGAGTTATTCAGTAAACATTGCTTGCCAGGTATTTGCTAAATATGTGCTGAATAAATGAATAGTGATAATTTCATTCAATCATCCACTGAATGAAATAATCTATTTCATTTCTTTCAAATTTTAAAGTACATGTGAATTATATACTAATCCTGAAAAAGTGTGAAGATTCTGATTCAGTCCATTTGGAATGGGGCCTGAGATTCTGCATTTCTAGCAAGCTCCTGGGAGATGCCAGTATTAGGTTCATGAATTTCACTTTTAGTAACAAAAATATTCTCCATAGCCAACAACCATATACGAAGCTACTAAAAGTCATGGCTCCTGCAAGTTGCACTTCTGTCATTTATCAGTGGTGTAATCTTGGAAAAGTTACTCTCTTTGAATTTCACTTTCTTCATCTTTTAAGTAGGGAAAGTGATACCTGATTATTATGTGAACCAAATGATATTAATTAATGTGAAAGTATTTTATAACTTAAAAGTGTTATGTGCATATATATATATATATACACATACATATATTATATATTAGCATTATTATTAGTTCTTAAGTAAAGGCAATTTGTAAGGAGATTCTTCCTATTAACACATAGTAATTTTATTGGCAAACTAATGCAAATGAATATTCTGAGATGTGAAGCCTTAATGAAGCACTTACTAGGACATACATGTAACATGTTCCTTAACTACTAAAGCCATTAAATACGTCACCCTATTTGGCATGGTTTACAACTGGATACTCTCTCGTTGTAGCATATTAATTACTATTTACAAGGTCATTATAAAAAACGAGATCTCTTTGTTTAACAAAGGCCACAGCCAATATTTTATGGGTAGCTCACAAAGAGGTTGGACATTGATGATTTATAGATCAGGAAATAACAGTTAATCAACTTTCCTGACTTCCTAAGCCGTGTTGGGCAGTTTCGCATCACCTTTTCCTTGTCAGTTACGTTTGTATTAATGATGATACGTT
Source organism: Macroglossus sobrinus (assembly GCA_004027375.1). Taxonomy (NCBI): domain Eukaryota; kingdom Metazoa; phylum Chordata; class Mammalia; order Chiroptera; family Pteropodidae; genus Macroglossus; species Macroglossus sobrinus. The sequence goes on along the minus strand of PVKZ01001409.1, from coordinate 123,999 downwards.
TGCAAGCTGAAACAGGATATGCACACTCATGGAGGTGCCGTCTGGAAATTCTCCCAGCATGACTGGGAGGCTAGCGGCAAACTCTTGTTGCCAATCCATCAGAAGCATCAGGTTCCGACCTCAAACACAGTCCACGGCATTCACTGTCACAGGACTCTATTCCCCTACGTTCACCAAATTCTTCATGGTGTCATGTTCATTTGAGAAACGTTTGTACATTTATTTTTGCATCTAGAGCAGACCGGGTATTGGATTCTGTGAGATTTGAAAAATCTTGGAAGTGATTTCAAAGAAGAACTGAAAATATTTAAAGATTTGAAAAATAAAATAGAACAGTGAAAGAGGAAAGAAGGGCAAAGGCAATGTCACACTTTACTTGGAACATTTGGAATCCACCCTCACACCCTGCGTTTGATCTAATTATTATTTTGTTTACATTTTTCTAAGAATTTTCTTGTATTAGTCTTATGACATGTATTTAGTTCTATCATATGCATAGTCATTTATTATTTCATCTAGCAGGTTGTTTAGATACATGCCTTACTCATTCTGGTTATCTCCCAGAGTGCCCAAAACAGTGATTTCTTTCACTAAATGCTTGTCGAGTAAGTAAATGGTGAATACATGAACCACCGATGCTATACATATAATTAATATAGGGTTAGGAATTCTCAAGTGACAGGGACATAGAAATGGTGTTGGAGGAGACTAAGCATTGTTCTACAAATAGTCTCAGATTATGGTGTCAGTGGCATGAGGAATAACAGAGATTCAGAATTGCTTATTGAAAAAAGTATGAAATTTACTTGCAAGAAAAATTCTTTTGCAGGCAAGTTGAGATGCTCCATTAAGTTGAAAAAACATCATTATCTCTGTATTAGCCACAATATAACATCTTTGCCATCCCCATGCCTGAGCCCATCGCTCTTCTCTTAAATAGCAACACCCTGCCTTCTCTTCAGGTTCTCCAAGGTAATCTAGCTTTGCTGTGAGAGCTACCAGTTCATTATCAGCAGTCTCTACCAGACCGCTGAAGTTCGATAGGCATGGGTCTCCTGTTTCCACATCCATCATATTTATATACTGAAACTGGCCTGTTAATGGTCCCCAGTGATCTCATGATTGCTGAGTCTAAAGATACCTCTCAGACTTGATCTAACACGACTTATCTGCAGCAGTTACCCTGGTGGAGCACTCTTCCCTCGAAAGGCTTTCTCCTGGCTTCGTGGACTCCCAAACTCTCCCAGTTTTCCTTCTGTTTTCAGAGCACCCCTTCTCAGTGTACTTGTCCCTTTGCTGTGCCTTAACTGTGTGCTTCCTGGGATTTGTCATCACTGTGTCTCTTCTCAACTACACACTTTTTTGAGTGCCCCCATCTTCTCTCATGGTGTTAAGTATCGTTTATCCCAACTTCATATGAAATGTGAAGTTTCATATGTAATGCTCTCCACATTTAGCCAATAACGCATCTGCAATTTCTAAAGTGCAGCCCAGCACATACATGAGGAACGCTCAAAATGAAAAAATTTAAACAATATAGGCACGCATGATTTTGTGGTTGGAAACCATGCGTCCGTCATTTAGCCAAGGTTAGAAATCCGTAGACCTGCTCTATGACCTGCCCTCCCCCTGCCGTAACCTGTTCCTTACCCTCCCCAAGCTGTTCTCTGAACTTCGCCTAGACCCCACTGTTGGGAAACTTGACAAGCATTTCTTTCTGGCCAAGAGAAGTTGTCATCAGATTTCACAGACATTTTTTACCATTCAGAAAGAGTTTATGCTTTACCAAAAAAATTCACCTTGGGGCCCTTTCAAATAATCAAATCTCCAAGGAAATTTAATGTCTGATTCAACTAATCAAAATTAGATTTACTCACATTTTGAAAACACGTCTATAGTTTGCCTCACTTTTTGTAACTGGTGTGTCTCTGAAATATCTACGAAGCAGAGAGTCGTAAGCTGAATAATAGTTCAAATGTATTAATCAACTTGCTAAAGAAAACAAATACTTTTTAAAAGTAAATAATTAGCATATAATACACCTTGGTATAAATTTGGACCTCATGTATTAAGTCTACTTATTTTTGGAGATATATTAGTGTTCAAAAGAAGGAGAGGAGAGATTAAGACTTGTTCAGGACCTGCCAGGTGACAGGCTTCATGCCAGAAACCGTGACCTGCCATTATCAGAGAGCTTAGGTTTTTGTGGTGTTTGGTGTGTGATAGGACATAGGTCAGAAGAGCTGTATTTATTGCACAGTCAAAAATGTTTTTGCTCCCCTAAATCCAAATGCCTTTGAGTTTGCTGTTTCCTCATTGCTATTACCCTGGAAATTCACACCAGACAGACTCCTGAGTATTTCCACTCAGTCACTTTCTACCCCTAGTCACTTTCTTTTCCTAAGAGACCTCAAAGGGATAAATCTGACTATTAGGTGAGCTATTGATACAAAAATAACTATTAAATATATATGATATATAATGAGCATATACATGTGTGTATATATATAAATATATACATATATACATACATGTGTGTGTGTATATATATATATATATATGTATATATATATATATATATATATATATATATATATATATATATATCAGATGGATGGACGGACGGACAGATGGACAGACAGTTTTGTTTTTCTGCCTTGGCTAATGCAACTAATTTAGGTGACAGTAACCACTTGAGGTCCCCAGGGACTGATTACTTCCATGTCTGTAGCTACATGCACGCCTCTTTCTCTCATCTGGTTGTTGGGACAGCCTCTGAATTCCACTTGTCACAAAGATGGGGGCAGTCTGTGGACCACAGTTTCCACCTTTTTGACAAGAGTTTCTTAACTAGAAGTATAAAGAGGTGAGAAAGACACCAGAGAGTACTTAACTGCATTTACACATAGAGAACTCAGGCCCCGCCTTCCACTTCTGATCACCTCCCAACCATGTTCTATACCCCACTTCCACTCCCTCTCCCCCGCCCACTCCTATGGGCCTGCAGGTAGGAACAGCAGCACTTGTGTTAACAGCTTGGCTGCTGCAGGAAGCCAGACCCCAGGAAGCAACAAAATATTTCCCTCTGGGAGCTCTGGCTTGGGGCTTCCCTTCCTTTCCTGTGTCAACAAAGCCTATGTTTCCTAACTCACAGGCCGTAGAATAAGCCAAATTCCTGTTTTTTTTCACCTTCCCCTCTGGATGGAAAGGGCCCTATTAGACAGAATTTATATAGCTAAGTTGTGTTGATTTTACTCTCATTAATGGCTCCGACTCATAAAAAAAAGCATTGGGGATTTAAAAAATGTATCTGAAAAATAAACAAATACATGAACTCTAGTTCTCATTCCAGAACTTGAAGCAAACAAAATACTCCGAGTAGGAGTGCCTAATTGTGCTTCACATAGTATAACGGGTTAATAAATCACACAGCAGCTATGTAAGTATGTCTGAACTATATGTGGAGAATAGTTAATAACCCAACAACTAATATAAGTAGATGTTTATTAAATTATGAGAACCCTGCATGAATACAAAATAAGGTGATCAAAATTTAAAGGAATGCAAAACATAGAGTCCTCATCTCTTTTTAGTTGTTTTTTAAGGACGAGCAGAGCTGAAGGATGAAATGATAAGCAAAATATCTGATACCGTACATTGTGTTTTATTTAATATGCACATCTACAACTGAGCACACAGGCCTAATTAGATCCATACAGGTCAGTTTCTGCTGTACTCCAGTTCTGCCTATTTGAAGCACAGGAAATCTTTTGCCTCCCATAGAGCTTCAGCTTGACATTGTGGCTTTATTCACCACTGTAGTCTTGCCCAAATTCATCACTCCAGCCACGTGTCTCACAAACACCTTGCACATTTCATATTTGCCAGTTAGTCATGTTACCATCTTTAACTTCCCCCTACTTACCCCCATTCTTCACAAACTGTTCAAAACCCATTTCCTCCATGAGGCCTCATCTTCAAATGTCTAGGGATTTGTTTCTCATTCGAACTCTGTCTTTAATTACCCTTAATGCTCCTTTTCACACCATTTTCTGGGAGGTGCTATTGTTTCTCTTTATCTCACCTCCTGAAAATGGATCATAAACTCTTGGAGACATTATTCATACCTTACTCTTTCTGGGGACTTTTCATCACCCAACACAGTTGTATGGAGTAGGGGCTAAATAGGTTAAGACACAAGAATGAGATGGAATCAGAGAGGATTGTGTATTAAGGTTACTTAAGCCACCACTACCTTTGGACCAGAAAATTTAATAGCAAAAATTTATTTTTGCCATTATTTTTGCTAAGGAAGATGGCAACTCAGTCTCAGTGGGCTGAATTTCTGATTGGCAGGCAAAAGAATTGTAGGTAGAATCTTAGTTAATAGAAAGAGGGTTGACCAGGTCAAGAAGATGAAGGTCATTGTAAAGTGTTGTGTTTGCCTCTGTATGTGCTTTTTTATAGTAGCCTGTTAAGGGAAGTCCTCACCAATAAGATGACACAGTACCAAAGGCCTGAAAGAAGTGAAGAAGCAAGCCATTGTCTTGTTTAGAGAAAAAGAATTTCAACAGGAGTGTGTAACAAGGTAATGAAGGCAAAGTAGGAACCTGCTCGGTGTATTTGAAGACTAGCAGAGGCCAGAGTATGCTGAAGAGAATGAATAAATAGTAGATAAAATCAGAGAGTTAACTTAGCCCTAGATCATGTAGGACCTTGAAGGGGCTTTGGTTTTTACTCTGAGATTGGAAGCCATCGAAGTATTTTGAACAGGTAGAAAAATGTACACATTTGACAATCTCCGTGTAAAATTGGAGTTGTTGTCAACTTTAGCTCATAACATGTTATCATTGCTATATGCATAACACTATTTTATATTATTAAAAAAAATAAAAACTAATACACTTGAACTTACCATTCAACCCAAAACTTAAGCAGTAACTTACTTAAATCTACCTATCATTCTTAATGGTAATTCTTTATTTACCATAATTGCTTGTGGTAAATTGACTTGTACTGTACTTCTCTGGTTATTATTATCATTAATTTAAAATATTCTTTAAGATTAAACTATATTTGTAGTTTTAAAAAATCTTCATGTATAAACACAGACATAGCAGTGTAATAATTCCATGTGTATCCTTTCATTAATACCCCACTGTCTTGATTAATGGAGATTTATAAGTGTTGATAACAGGTGATGTGGGACCTCAAACTTTGGTCTTTTTTATCAGAAAGTGTTTTTGCTGTTCTAGATTGTTAGCATTTACATATAAATTTTAAGATAAGCTCGTCATTTTCTACAAATATTTATATTGGGATTGCATTGGAAATACAGATCAAGTTAGGAAAAATTATTATCTTAACAATATTGAGTCTTCCAAATTCATGTATATGGAATATTTATTTATATAGATTCTTAATTTCTCATAACAGTGGCTTATAGTTTTTAGTGTATAAGTTTTACACATTTTTTGTTAAAATTACTGCCAAGTATTTTATTTTTTGATATTATTAGTGAAATTGTCTTCTTAATTTATTTTCCAGTTTTGATTATTCAGTGGCAATATACAGAGATTCAGTTATTTTTTATATTGATCTTCTATCTTGCAACCTTGTTAAACTTACCTGTTATTTCTATGAGTTTTTTTGCAGTTTTCATTAGATTTGCTACATAGACTATCATGTAATTGTGAAAAAAGACAGGTGGCCTTTTGTTTCTTTTTCTCATCTTATTGCATAAGCTAGAACCTCCTGTACAGTGTTGCATAGAACTGGTGACAGTGGACATCCTTGTCTTGTTCTTGATCTTAGAGGAAAGCATGCCAGCGTTCACCATTAAGTCTAATGCTAGCTGTAATTTTATTGTAAGTGCCCTTTTTTTCCTGGTTGAGGCAATTCCCTTTTCTTTCTATTTTGTTAAGAGCTTCTATCATGAATGAGGATTACATTTTGTAAAATGGCTTTTCTGTGTCTACTGAGACAATCTTGTATTAGTTGTTCTTTATTCTGTCAATACAATGATTGATTTTCAAATTATAAACCAACCTTGCATTCTAGTGATAAATCTTTCTTGGTAATGTAGAATATGTTTAATATGTGGTCATGTTGTGTAATTCCTGTTATATGTTGTATTCATTTTAATATTTTGTAAAAGATATTTGCATGTATATACATCAGGGATATTAATCTGTTTTTTCCTCACTTATGATATCTTCTGCTTTGTTATCAGAGTACTATTGGCTTCATAGAATGAGTTTGGAAGTGTTTTCTCCTCTCCTGTTGTCTGAAGAAGTTTGTGTAGGATTCACATTTTTTTTTTCAAATATTTGAAATAATTTACCAGCGAAGATATCTAAGCCTGGTCTTTAGTTTGTGGAAAGAAATTAAAGTACTACAATTTAAATTTAAATGAACATTTTGTAATTATATATTTTTCTTTTTATATAAGCAATCTAATTTGTTAGTACAAAGTTGTTTATGACATTCCCTTATAATCCTTTTAATTTTTATAGGTGTGGTAGTGGTATCTCTTCCTTCATTCCTAAATTTGGTAATTTTTATCCCTCTCTTTTTTTTTCTTGGTTAGTCTAGCTAAAGTTTTATAAAATTTAAAAAATCTTTTTCTAAGCATAATTTTTAGTTTTATTTATTTTTTATCTATTTTCTCTTTTCTAGCTCATTGATTCCCACTCTGATTTTTATTATTTTCTTTTTTCTTCTTGCTTTAGATTTAATTTATTCTTTCTTTTATAGTTTTTAAAGTGTAAATGCTTATTGATTTGAGATCTTTTTAATGTTTTTAACTAAAAATTTCCCTCTATGTTGTAACTTAGTTTTAATTCACTGTAAAACATTGTCTCATTTCTCCTGTTATTTCTTCTTTTATCCTTGGTTTAGAAATGTATTGTTATATTTACAGCTGTTTAGGGCACTCTGAATTCATTTCTGTTATTGGTTTTTAATCAAATTCCATTGTGGTTGGGGAACATATTTGGAATGACTTCAGTCTTTTTACATTTATCAAGACTTATTTTATGCCATAGCATATGGTTTACTCTGGAGAATGTTTATGTGTACTTGAAAAGAATATGGATTCTGCTGTAGTTGGGTGGTGTGTTATGTAAATGTTGGTTAGGTCACATTTGTTCAATATTGTATAAAAGTCTTCTGTTTCTTTGCTGATTTTCATTCTGGTTGTTCCATTAATTAGTGAAAGTGTGGCACTGATATTTCCAACTTTAATCATTGAGTTATGTCTTTCAATTCTGTTGTAACTCATTAGTTATGTATATTTTATAATTATTATATTATACTAATTTATTGATCCTTTACCATTATGAAATAGCTCTTTGTCTCTAGTAATAGTTCTTGTCTTCATGTATATTTTGCCTGATACTAGAATAGCCATTCAGTTCTCTCATGGTGACTATTTGCATGGTCTACATATATTTTAATATTTTTACTTTAAATCTATTTGTGTCTTGAATAAAAAATGTGCCTCTGGTAAACTGCATGTAGTTGAATTTTGTTTTTTAAATTCAGTTTATAAGTCACCACTTTTAATTTATGTAGTTAGTCCATACTTATTTAATACTATTATTTATATATTTATGTTGTATCTGCCACTTTTTGTTTTCTTTATGTCTTGTGACTATGTCCTTTTCTTTCTTCTTCCCTGCTTTCTTTTGTGTTAAAGAAACATTTTTAATGTACAACTTTAATTTCTCAGTTTATTTTCTAATTATATTTCTTGTGTTATTCCCTTAAAGGTTGTTTTGGGGATTACAATATGCATTTTAACTGATCAAACTCAATTTCATGTAAATAATGACTCAATTGCAGTAAAATATAGCAATTTTACTTAATATACCTATATTTGCCACCTTACATATATGTGCTGTCATTGACCTGACTATGATATCTGTGTATGTTGTAAACCCAACAGTACGGTGTTATAATTGAAGACATATAATTTTTACTTTTAAGGAAAGCAAGAGAATAAAAGAAAAGATGTATTTATTCAGATTGGACCATTTTATCTATTTTCAAGTTCACTCATATTTACCTCTGCCATCTCAAATATAACACTGAGCTTGTATAGTAAATTATTATTTCAATATAGCACTTTTCAGTATAGCTCTAGAATTTTCATTTGGTTTATTTTTGTATAGTTTTAAATCCTTTACTGATATTCTCCATTTGTTGAGTCACTGTCATCATGTTTTTCTTTAATTCTTTAAACATGGTTTTCTTTCATTAGTCTTTGAACATATTTATAATAAACTGCTTTGAAATCTTTGTCTGCTAAATCCAACCTCTGAACACACTTGTAAATATGAATGACGCTTTTCTATTTCTTTCCTAATTACTTGTTGAAAACTGAACATTTAGCAACTCTGGATTCTGATTTTTCTTTCTGAGTGTTGTTATTGTTGCTGCTTTTTTTCTTTTTCTTTCTTTCTTTTTCTTTTTTAAATATGGATGATTTTGTTTTCATATGTAACTTGCCTGATCTGTGGAATCTATCATCTCTACAATATGTAGTTGCTGATGTTTTTGCTTAGTTTATTTTTACATTTTCATTTTTTAATTTTAGCCTTGCTTCCTAGGGATCATCATTGTTTCCAGAGAGCTTAGTTATCAGCCAGCATTTGATAAGAGATTGTACTCACTCACATATCTCCAGCACTAAGTCTTGTACCCTCTGTCAGTGGATCTGTGTGTAGGTTTAGTAGTACACTCAAAGTTCAGGCCGTTTTCAGGCCTTTCATAAGTTTTATTTTCCTTCAGAAACTTTCAGTTCTCCTCTGTGTATATACAGTCTACCAGTCAGCTAGAATGTATGGAAAGTTAACCAACCACTTCTATTACTTTCTCATTTCAAAGATTTCCCTGTTAAGTTTCTGGCTAGTCCTCTGGTCTGCCATTCATCCCAACAAAGTCTCTGACCTTAAGCTAGCAGGGCTGTAGGACTTCTCTATTCATTTCTCACTGAGTTTGCTACTTTTAATGATGGTGCCTCCCCAGAAAGAGCTTTCTTCCCATAGAAAAGCTGCTGGTTTCACAGACAGCCCTTCTCTGGGGAACTACCTTGCCAATCAAACTGAGGAGGGGATAGAAACAGCTCCAAGTAAGAAAGACACGTATTCTCACTGTTCTTACCCAAACCTCAGTAGTTTTTTTATAAATAAACACTTCTTAGTTTGTTGATTGCCTTTGGTTCATTTCAAGAGCCCTTAATCAAAGTTTCTAATAATTTTGTCTAGAGTTATATTATTTATTTGAGGTTGGATTTGTAGAGCTCCTTGTTCCACCATAGGTAGAAGTCCTGCCTATACTTTTTTCTCTGTCATATTATACTGTCTAGGACAATTGAATAGGAATAAATAAGTGGACATCCTTCTCTAATCCTTTTTCTCAGAAGGAAATCATTTAAAATTTTACCATGAAAAATAATGGGTTTGGATTTCTTTTTGTAAATATACATTATTAGATTAAAGAAATTCACTTCTTTTTTTGCTTTAAAAAATCATGATTGGATACTTAAATTTTATTTAAAAAATTTACAACTGTTATGATCATATGTTTCATCTACTTTATTCTATATTCTATGGCAAGTTATACAGATTGCTTTCCAAATGTTAAGCCAACCATGCATTTCTATAATAAATTCAGGTTAGTCATGATGTATTATCCTGTGGTGTATATAGTTTTATTCAAATTATAAATATTTTTTTTAAATTTTTAAAGTTATGTTTTTGTTTTTGAGATTGGCCTGTAATTTAATAATTTTTAAGGTCCTTGCCAGGTTTTGGTATTGAAGTTTTTCTGTCTTTGTAAAATTGGTTGTAATTCGTTTTTATTTTTCTATATTTTGGAATGGTTTATATAAGATTGATGTTATTTTCTGCATAAATTTTAGTAGAATTCATTGCTGAAGTCACTTGGGTCTGGAGTTTTCTTGGTAGGTAGATTTAATAGTATGAATTCAGTTATTTTAATATGTATATAAGACTTCTCTGATTTTCTTATATCTGTTTTAGTACATTTTGTTCTCTTACTATATTCTCTTTGTTTTTAATCTCTATGGGATTTGCAATATCTAATTTCTTGCTATAGGTCATCTTTGCCTTCTGTCTTTTATTTCTTGACTAGTTTTGACAGAAGTTTTAAATTTATTAGTCTTTGAAAAAACACCTTTGGCACTATTGATTCTCTTTATTGTATTTATATTTCTAGTTTATTAATTTCTTATATATATTATCTCCTTCCTTCTGCTTCTTTTTAGGTTTAATTTGCCGTTGTCTTTTAATTTTTTAATATAGATGCTGAGAAAAATGGTTTTTAACCTTTCTTCTTTAAGGGTTAAATTTCATTCTAAGCACGACATTAGCTGCATCCAAGGAGTTTTGATATGTGATATTAATATTTGGTTCAACTCATTTAAAATTTTTTATTGTATTATTTTTTCTTGGCCCATCATTGACCTGAAGTTTATGTTTTTATTTCTAAGCATGGCAATTTTCTAGTTATCTTTTTGTTGTGAATTTCTATTTTAATTCTGTGCTCAGAATGTGAATTCTGAAAAATTTCACTCATTTGATATTTGTTCAAACTTTTTTTATGGCCCAGTATATGCCATTTTTATAAATGTTTTCTAGGTGTTGGTTCCAATTAAATATATATATATATATATATATATATATATATATATATATGCATATAAAATATATATGTATATAAAAATATATATATATAAAATTACATATATATATGTAATCATTTTCTTAATTGTAGTATTTAGATCTTCTATATCCTTCTGGTTTTTAGATTCCTGATCTATAACTAAGAGAGGTGTGTTAAAATCTCTATTATTGTAGAATTATTTATATTTATTCTTCCTTTCTGACAATATTTGTTTTGTAAATTTTGAGGCTATATTAGTAGGTGCATATAAATTATAATTGTTTTGTTGTGTTTTGGGGAGTAAGCATTTAACATTATGAAACATCTATTTAATAATGCTTCTTAAGGTTTATTTTGACATTAGTATATCTATATTAGGTTTCTTTTAGCTGGTGTTTAAAATATCTTTTTTATACCTTTTTAATTTCAACGTATCTATATCTTTATATTTAAAATATTCCTCTTCTATGTAGCATGTAGTTGGATTTTAGTTTTTTATTGAGTCTGATGATCCATGTCTTTTAATTGGAGTATTTAATCTGTTTCTATTTAACAATTACTGTTGTGGATTAAGTGTTTAAAATTTTTTTTTGTTTTCCCTCTGTATTAGTTTCTTTTTTTTCCCTTTTTTTCCCTCCTTTTCTTTGTATTAGTTTCTAAACTCTACACACTTTTTCTCTTTGAGGATCCCTTTTGACTGCTTTTCTTTTCTCAGTGAAATAGGAAATAAGGTCATTAACTGAAAGTAAAGATAAAGGGGAGAATGATGGAGGTTTGGAGAAGAGAAGAGAGGGTTAACATCTACAAGAGTAGAAAAGTGAAGAATCTAAGGGAGTATAGTAAGACTGCCAGGTAGCACAAGTGTTCCACTGGTGTTACCAGTCATGAAATTAGAATAAGACTCATCAATTTAGATGTGTGTTTTTGTTCAGATATATTCTACTGAATAAAAGCAGGTGTGGGATAGATAAAATTTAAGATTTTCTCATTGTTGAGATTTTGCCAGAAGGGCTTGTTAATGGAGATTTAGCCAAGGGAGCCAATGGTATTTTACAAGACAGTGATTATAATGATGAACTGGAGTCTCAAAACTAGGGTAGGAAGTAGATGAGGTCATACAGTAGTAAAAATCATGCAAGTATAATTTTTTTCATCTTTGTGAAGTCAAAGAACTCGTAGGAGTCAGAATAGTAAAGTAAATAAGATAGAGAGATAGAAGCCACTGGCTAGAGCACAGCATACTTAAAGTTGAGATTCTATGTGGTGTGCACTTACTGTTAATGACAAGGTGTGAGAATGAGCATGTGTGTGAGCAGCTGAAGTAGGATGGGAGACAATATTATTGGAGATGAGAAGTTTAAGAATCTGAGTGGAAGGAAAGTGAACTGAAAGAATCATCTATGTGAATATTATCATAAGATTATGACAGTAGATTAAAAATCTCTTCTCATGAATATTCTTATTGTAAGTAGCCTACAAACCTCCCTAATTTACAGAAGACTTTAGTTACTAGAGTTTTAAGAGGTCAATAGATAGAGTAGAATGGTAAATTAGTAGATCCCGTAATTAAACACAAATGATACTAATAATAACAATGCAAAATAAAGGAATGTTCTCTGTTATTTCCTAAGGGTATCAAAACACCTTTTAGGACCCTTCCCTCTCATCTGGCCTTCAAGAACAGCAACAGTCTCTATCATCTACCTTTTATAGATGAGAAAACATGTAAATATATTTTATTACTTTTAAAATAATTTGCCCAAGTTTTAATTAGAAGAAATGAATGACATCTCTTTTAAATATTTTTTCAGATCTTAAGTTAATACAAAAAAAATCGTAGGTTGTCAGTTATTCACTGTTTTCTTTCTTAAGATGTGAGGCTATGTGTAGAAAGATTTAATTTTGATGCTATCTCTAAAATATTGGAATTATGGGGTTTTTTTTACACTTACATTGGTTAATCTTTTAACTCTACAGAGCTTCAGTTGCTCAGCTGTAAAATGGAGATAAAATGATTCATCCTGATTCCTTTAGGATGTAGTAGGACTGCCAGGTAGCACAGAGAGGTTGACTGTATTGGGGTACTAAAAATATGAGTGATTAATGTTAATCACATGATTTCTGGTCCCCATTTGAAGTCTGATGCTCACTGCTTCCCAGTCTTTCTGAGGGCACCCAGCCTGACATCCTTAAGTCATGTGTATCTGTGCTAGAATAGGGTTGGAAGGCAGCAGGAATGCTGGGTCTGGGATTCTCATCCTACCTGGACAGCCGTCTGGCACAATGTCTTGCATAGGATTGACCTTCACAGGTGAAAGAATGATTAAATTATGGACTACACTGAATTCATTAATATTTCCTTCTCAGCATTAGCCTCTAGACCATTTTAGTGTCAAGGCCATATTTCTGACCAATACTATCAGCTCTGGGGATTAGGTGGGGGTACATGTTTCTGCGGAAGAATCCTGAATGCTTTGCTGTTGAATGTTCTCGAGCGTCACAGTGCTGGCAATAACGTAAGACCAAATGCCCTGATCTGTTATCCTTTGACTGTACTCTACTGACATATTTCTGGTCATTTTCATCCAGCAATGTGGAAAGAGAATCCACTCTTCTTCTAATTACAAATTAAAAGCCACTGTGGGACTCTATCCCTTATGAATTTGTCCTGGTCTCTTGAACTCTAAGAGTTTATTTTGAAACTTAGTACTTAGCTTATGATGTCCTCCTCTGAATGTCACATGAGTTGGTCCTTGGAAAATTATTCTTCTATGCTGAATGGAAGTTCAACCATTTTGCAGGGGCGGTGCTTGCATGTTTTTCATTTTTACTTCTACCTTTTCCCTCTTTTCATTTCAGTCTTTCCTCTCCTTAGATATGACTTCCCTTTTTCTCCCTTTTTTTAGAACACAGCCCAAATCTGCCTCACAATCTCCAGCAAACTGCCCTCCAGCAAGTCAGGAATGAACCATGCTCGGATCTCTGCTCTGCTTAGTCTCTTGAGAGCTCGCCCTCTCTGAAGCTCAAACAACAGGGATCAGGCTTATCTTTAAAAAGAGCCAGGACTAGGCTCTTGGAAGCTTTGCCTACGGGAGCATGTGGTCTTGACTGAATGATATGGCTGGTGCAAGGAGACTGAGAGCATGACAAAGGCTTTATCCAAACCAGTGCTGTCTTATCCATGGGGAGGAGGAGCCTTCTTTTTTCCCAGTCAGAGCTTGTCCCCTTTATCCCACACACGTGCACTTCATTGAGTTAAAGCTGTAGAGCAGCGCAGCCTTGATTTATGAGGGCCGCGTTTCTTCCCTGATCCCGGCTGGCACAGTGCTTGAAGCTTTGCTTTTATGTGTCCATGTTAGGGGGCAACTGGCGACCAGCTGTTGGAAACTGGTTAGAGAAAATAATAAAAATAAAAATACTCATGGACTGTCCTGTCATTCCAGGTTTCTGGTACCTGCCATCAGCCTTGGAATAAATAAGGGTGTCTTTCCCCCTCGGAATGAGATTTCTCTATGACAAATAGATTTATATTGTGTTGGAATGATTGGTAGGTACCAAGAGGTCTTGCCTGAGGGCTAAGTTAGTAATTGAGACTGTTATAACAATAACTCACATGGTCCCTACCTCTTTTATCCTCAAAGCATCCCTAAGTACTACATATGTAGTGTACTCCCAAGCCTGAAGCTCCTGCTAAATTCAGTGGTGTCTGGGGTGGAAGGCTGCACCTGGGAGAGACTGGGTTCGGGGAGTGCCAGCAGCCTTTGTGGCTCCCAACCCAGCTGAAGGGTTATCCTGGGGACAGGAGCCGATGGCGGAAAGGAAGAGGCAGATTCTTTTGGGGCATCTATTTTCTTATTTGTTTAGAATTTACTGGTAGAATACTTTGAAAGCAAGATTTAAAGTGGCTTCCAATAAATATGTGTAGAGTAAGAGAGTTAATATTTAAATAGAAGGTGAAAATCACGTAGACTGAGGAGAAAATCAACTTATCAAAACCTCAAACCAACATTTATCAAACTAAGTTACTCAGTCAACTAGTTTCACTGGGTGTCAATAGGTTTTTCTTAAAAATGTTCTTTAATTGAACAAATTAAGCAGACTCTGGGTAGAGAAAAGCTAAAGAGATGTTTTTACTGTAAAATTCCTCATTCTTGAATTTGTTAAACAGTACTATAAACTTCTAAGAGAAGGATACCACTACAGGTTTGTTTGTTTGTTTGTTTGTTTGTTTGTTTGTTTAGGCAAAACACACTTTGTGAAAAATGGACTTGTGCCAAAATGATTTCTGGAATGGAGCAGCTCCTTAGACATCAAGGCAAAAAAGGACATTTATGATGAAGGAATATAGTTTAGCTCTTTAGATGAGAACATTTATTTTTGAAAACAAATTTTAAAAAGAGTTTATTCCATGAATCCTTATTCAAGGGAACTAGATGATGTGATGGGTATTGTCATGAGCAGTGGCTTCATAGAAGAGGCAGGCACGCTTTCATTGCAACCTTTTCTCATAGAAAATATTGGAGATGGAATCAAATTTAAAACAAATTCAAGTTCCTAGAAGGTGGGATTGCAGATAATGTACAGGGCACCCAGGTAAATTTGAATTTCAGATAAACAACAAATAAATTGTTAGTATGTCTAAAAATTATACAGAACATTCTTATACTATAAAAGTTTTTATTCTTTAGTTAAAATTCAAATTTAACTGGATATCCTGCATTTTTATTAGCTAAATCTTACAATCCTACTAAAAGATCAAGGTCTGAGTCACATGTTTGAATCACCCAGCAACCTCCACTGTGTAAGTAATCGCCATGCCTGGCATTGCCATAGCCCTCCTTCAATTGACCCACATTGATCAGAGAGTCCACAGGTTGTCAAATCTCTCTTCGCCTGCTCCACCACTAAATCTCAGGAGTTCTAGCTCTTATCTCTGCATTTCCTGGGAAATGGGTTGGCTGACCCTTTGGAATACTCTCAAGTTGGTGCTCAGCCCTTTGGTTCCCTGAAGTCAATGGTCAGCCTTAAGAAGGAACATTTATTTGGTTGTCATGGGCCAGCAACGATTTGACCGCCTAGGCAAGCTGCCCAGTATTTATCACACTGTCTCTGCACTTGTAGTATATTATTAGCCTTTTCTGCCTTCTCAGTCACCTGTTGAAATGAGAATCAAGGTCTCTGGGCCTCTGCAGCCCTCTCCCTTACATTAACTTAAGTCACACCAGATGTGGGCCTTTACTGCTTAGGAAGACTAATTGATTTCACTAGTCACAATACTTCTATTGTTTTATTTTTTAAAACACAAATAAACTGTGGTGGATTTTCTCTTCCTTCTCTCTCTCTCCTCCTGCCAAAAGATCCAAAAGTTATTCAGTTAAAGGCATCCAGAAAGTGTGATGAAAAATCCAAGGATGGAGTACATTTACCATTAAAGGAAAAAAAAAGAAAGAAAGAAAGAAAAGAAAGAAAGGAGGACAGAGGATTGTAGGGAAGGAGGAAGGAAGCCTCTCTGGGACCAGCAGTAACTCTGATGGATGGCTAGTGTGTGTAAAACGTTATTATTTGTTATGTGAGTGTGGGGAGATGGCAGCCGAGCTGAGCAATACACCTGCTGGGTTCCAAGAAGCCAAAACAGCTGCACACATTGATTTAGAAGCTTGCTACTTGGGGCTCCAGGAACGAATCAAGCGACAGCTCGTAAAAAAGGAGGGTTTTATGGTCCCCCCCTTTCTGTAAGCAAACGGCCACATCATATGTTTTCCTAACGCGGTCATAACTCAAAATTAAATCCCAGCCCAAGGTGTCAGCCTGGTGCCATGTCAGGAGTGTAATGGCTTGTTTTAGGGGTTGCCATGGAGATGATGGGGAAAGGGTGGGGGGCAGGCCTTGGGAGGTGAGAAAGGGTACAAAGTGCTTTTTTTGTGTGTGTGTGTGTGCCTCAATGTGGCTTAGGCACTTAAGGACAATTAATTGTAGGGTTTTGTTTTTTCAAAGAAGTGAGCTAGCCAGCAGTGTGTGGTTGGTGATTTTATGCTAATCACAACCTCAGTTCCTGCTGCTAACATGCAAAGCGCTGTCCCACTTGGGAGCTGCTCCTGCCTGGAGCGAGGAAGGGTGAGTTGTGGAGCTAGCAGTGCCGAGGGGAGGCTCTCAGGGGTGGCCTGCCCCTCACACTCCAAATCTAGTTGTTGATTACACAAGATGGACTGAAGTCAAAATAGTTCAGAGAAAGGGTGAATGAAAGCGCCTGGTCATGAGAAAAAGAGAAGCTCTTCCTCTGGAAGAGTTATCAGGTTCTCTGGACTGTAGCCTGACTGTGCCCGGCCAAGGTGCTATGGGCCCCCATGATATCAAGCAAATCTCAGTGCAGTGCTGCCCCCAAAAGTGATGACACCCGACAGGCCTTTCAGGTAAGCTCTTCTGTAGGATTTCATAGTACGATGGAATTCGTTCATGTATTAAGTAGCTACTAAGCATTAGCCACTTTCAAAATGATGTCATGAATATTCATTACTGAACGAATGAATGAATAAGTGAATGAAAACGTGGATTTATGCCTTCTTGCTCATAGTTCTATAACAGTATAATTCATAGCAAGAGAGAATAAAATAATGCTATTTTTCCAAAGCCCAAGTCTGTATAATCCCCAAGGTTTACGCATTCGTGTAGTTTCTTACCTTGACATTCTTGCTTGCAGAGACGTCATTCATCCCCTCTTCCCAACCATTATCGGAAGGAAATTTCCACCCCGAGCTCTCTCCTGAATTTTTATTCTGCAACTCCAGCTACCTGTAGCACATTACATTTAAATTTTATATTACCTTTTAAACTAATTCTCCCTCTTCTTCCTAAAATCATTTTTTTAATCTTGATTTTCTGTTTTTACTAAGGTACCATTTTAGTCTTAAGTCATTACAGCTCAATATATCAGATAGAACTTCAGTTTTCTTTCTAGGTTCAAATAGATACCACACACTCTCCTTCCTTGTTTCACAATGCCCCTCAAGTCTATACCTTCCTTCCCACCTCTGCTGTCATTGCCTGGGTTAGGACCATATTATCTCATGTGTCAGCTGCAACCATTGCTTCCTATTCAATCTCTTCCTCTAGGCTCTAAGCTCCCATTCCATCCAGCCCTTATGACACACCTAGCACCTCACTGCCAGGGTATATTTCCCCAATTATGACGTACCTCCAAAAGCTCCAATCACTTCTTCATTTCCCACATATTGTCATGTGTAACAGATATAAATATTCTATGTTAGCAGAAGTAATATTAAATAATTATAAAATTATCAAATGAGGGTATTCTTTACTGCACTAAGCATTTTACATGCAATTTTTTCTTTCTATTATTATAGCAGCTCTATGAGGTAGATACTGTTATTACCTCTTTTTCAGATGATGAAATGGAGGCACAGAGAAGCTACGTATCTGGCTTAAGACGACCAGTGAGAAAGCTGGAATTTGCCGTAGGCAGTTGACTCTGACCCCACAGGCTCTTAGGAACTGTACCAGCACCTCTTCGCGATAGCTTACTGTGCCTTCTGGAGACGTCTTTTGCTTGACTACCTCACTGCCTTGGTTTGACTACTTGCCTTTTCCAGACTGACTTCTTGCCTCCTCTCCTTAACATAATCTAAAGCATGTTTGATGTTCTATGCACATGTTTACACCTCTGTTAAACAGATGTGCTCAAAAAGGGTTCCCTTTCCCAAGCATTTCCCTAGTTTTAAAACTTGATTTTTGCACCTCTTTACTTATCTTTTAACCTTTTGGGGGCTGTTTTTAACTCCTTTGAAACACTCTGGATACTGTCCTTTTTTCCTAACAGGAAAACACTGGGTCCAGTAGGAGAGGAAATAATGTCAGACTTTGGGGTCACTGCATTAAGCTATTCAGTAGTACCTTCCTCTGCTTGGTAACCTTCTTGAAACTTAGTCTCAGCTTGTCCAGGTCAGTGTCCCTCAACTATTACATATTGCCTTGAGAGCCTTCTTCGTTGCCGCCCTGTGGGAAAACAATTAAATAATGAGTACTTCGATTTTAATGATTTATAAGTGCTGCCTCTTCCAAGAATATCAAGAAAAGTTTTAAAGCGTGTTTGCCTTTTAGCCTAAAAGGATGAATATCTAATGGTGTGACCTTTCAGGCTTTATGGGGGAGAGGCAATCAGGGAGTTGAGTGTTTAGCAGGGAAGACATCTGCATCCTTGATTCATAACTCTTCTGCCACATGAAAGACTAGCCCTGAGCATGAGCCTTCAGGCCTCGGTACCACAAGCAAATATATCATGCAAATATGAGCATTGCCAGAATCAAAGAGTTAGTACAAATACTTTGTCAACTATTAAGTGCTACAATTTGTGTTTGAGTTTTCTATTTTATTTAAGAATCTGAGTTTTAGTAAGCAGTTGATGAGATTTTTTTGTATTTCTATTTAATGTTCATTTTCAGTTTTATGATATTGTGTTTAGAGAATGTGATTTATAAAGTTTTCACTTCATGGAATTTTTGAAGTTTTCTTTGTGGCTTAATATTTGGTTAATTTGGGGAAATATTTTATGGATTCTTGATCCATCATAGTCAGAGTTATGTAGATGGCATAATTAAAGTCCCTTATTACTAGTTCATTTCTATTAATTTCTCCTTTTTAACTCCTTTAGTTTTGCTTTATGATGTTAATGTTAAACTATTTGCTGTAACTATATAATTATTTTATATTTATTGACAGAAAATTTAACATTAAAAAGTGTTCTTTATTTTCTAATGATTTTTAACTTGAATGTAATCTTGTGTTAGATTGTTTGTATCCAGCTAGTGTATATTTGTACAGTCTTTGATGGCCAATGTTTTTCAGCAACTTTGCTGTAGGTGCGTGCCTTGTATTCAGTATAAATGTGAGTTTTGCTTTGTGATCCAGCTGGAAAGACTTTTTCTTTCATTAGGTAACAGTAGTGCATTACATTTACTCACTCAACATAGATGTTTACTTTTAGCTTTGCCTATTAATTTCTGGAATTTCCCCTTTTTTAATAGCTTTTAAAGGACCTTGCTTATTTGCTTATTTTTGGTGAGTGCTGCTTTTAATATTTAGAATAATTTGCTGGATATAGTCTATTAGCATTCTGTGGCCATTCGCATTCTCTACTTTTGTGTTTTCCTAAATTGCAGAAGCTGGAAACAACAACAAAAATCATTTGTTTTCATTTCTCTCTTGCTGCTAGGTTTTTAATTGCAAGTTACTTTTCTCCAGATCAAACCACGAGGCAGTGACAAGAACTTGAGCAAACAAGAGGCCAGGGTGGCACCAGCAGGGTGGCAAGTAAAACTGGAGAACTGAGTGTTGGCAACTGCTAGGCTCTGAGTGCCCGTGGAAAAGCCTATTGTAGGGTCCTTTCTAGATGTGATTAACTCACAGACACAAAAATTAGACTGTGGCTTTCTCCTTCTTTTCCCATCTATACAGATTTCCTGGTCTTTGGACCAGTGACTGTTTCGGACTAATGGTATTGCTGTGGCCTTCCTTAAAGTAGGTCACCCTGTGGCTGTGAGTTCCCACACATAAAGAACCCCAGCGTCCTACGGATCCTTCATGATTAACGAGAGTTGAGCTCTAGCTTTATAGTCTGTCCCTTTCGATTCTTCAACCAAGAATGACACTGCCTAACAAATAATACCCTCTAGCTTGGAGAAGTTGTAGATCATGTTCAGGACAATATACTAAGGGAAACCATGATAGACTAAGTCTGACAGATCATACCTTTCACACGTAATCAAAACGAGCAAGGTGGATGTCATTGTGTACGTCAGGCTTGGTCTGGTCCCCAGCTTTAGTTGAGAGAAATTTCATGGAGTGTTGAGAGCAGAAACAACAAAAAAAATTGAAAAAAGTTGTAAAAATAAATGAGAGGACCAAGGAGCAATAAGTATGTACCATTTTCCCCCAAAGTATGAGGGTAAAGGAGAGGAGAGAAATAGCATTGTCAGAAGACAAAGTGAGGGAAGGGAGGCTTTTTAAAATGGAAATGATTGGAATATTTCCATTCTGATGGGGGGAAAAGAAAACAACTAAAAGGAGAGTGGAAATATGGAAGAGAGGAGATAGAGATTCCTGTAGGTGGGTCTAGAGGAAGATGATTCACCTCAGGCATGAGGAGATCATGGCTTCCATTGGAGAGAGAAGGAAAATCTGGGTGCAGTTGTTAAGTCTGTTCCCTTTGGGTAAGAACTTTCAGAGTTTTTATTTGGTTGCTTATGTTTTATTTGTGACATGGGAGTCAAGGGCATCTGGGATCTGGAGCATTTGGAATAGCTCCTGTGGATGATAGGCACACAAGATGAGTAAAGAAATTTTAAAATCAAGGTTCTCTATAACAATCCTGACTTGAGCTTCGAGGCACTTAGCAAATTTTAGTCCACATTAGGATGTTAAACACATTCACTTTTAAGGTTTCTCACCCCTATTGAGGTCCCAGAATCTGACAAATTTGCTTCTGTTTCTGAGACCCTGTTCTTCTAGTTACTTAGATTCTTGTTACTAGCTTCTTGGTTTGTTCCTCAAAGTGAATTCTTCTAATTACTGAATTCTTGTTCTGAATCCCTGAACTAGTGACTCATGTGATACTCTTGTATAGTAGCTATTTTTTGATGCATAACAAAATAAACATCTCTCAAACTAGTGGCTTAAAACAATCACCATTAATTTAGCTTATAATTCTTCGTGTTGGCAATTTAGACTTGGATTGGCTGAGTGGTTCTTCTGCTGGTCTTGGCCAGGCTCACTCATGTGCTATGGGCAGCTGCTAATCAGCTAGACAATTCTGCTGATGGTGTACAGTTAGATGTCTGTTGGCTTGGGTGATAAGGGTGACAGGGACATACATCTCTCATTACTCAGTTTACTAGCCTGGGAATCTTTACATGGTGTGAATGGCCAGGGTTCCAGGAACAGCAAGAGATAAGACAATCCCCAATGAGCAAGTTATTTTCAAGCATCTATTTGCAACATGTTGTACCAAATAAGCCAAATGGTCAGATGGGTGGAGGATCAATAGATGGAGAATAAATTCTATCTTGATGGGATGAGCAGTAAAGTTTGCAGCTCATTGCAAAGGGATCATTTTTATAATCAGCTACACTGCACTTATTGCCAAGATTGGGGCATGCCTCACTCTTACCAATCAGCCCCATGTCAAGTGCCAGAATCTGTGGCTTGGGGCTGCAGTTACTTATCCCTTAGCATATCTCCAAGTTGCTACCTATCTGTACTCCTAGGTGTTACACATGTTGGATTTCCCATTCCTACATATACCCAACTGATAGTATATTATTTCACATTATCGTAAATACCCTCCACTGCAGCCCCATGGCTACTGAGCACTTGATTCGCTGTGACATAAAATCCATGGTGGTTCTCTTGCCTTGTCTGTGAGATCACACTGTTTTTAGCAGTGACAGCTAGGTAAGTTTGCTACCTTTCCTATCTTTTTGCTATGCCGTCTCTGCTCCATTCTGCCCTCCATCTGTCTTGTCACCTTTTGTCAATATGTATTCTCACCTCCCTTTCCCTTCTGTTTACTTTTTCTGGTCTCAGAATCTGCTCATCTGTGTGCTTTACTCAGGGTTGAATAGCTAGTTATGCCTCCCTAACGCACCCTAAAATGACACAGAATATTAAATTGTGGAGATAGTGAAGCGAACTCAGTTAAGCCTCACTTACTTTTTCCTAACAATTGAACTAGTAGCAGAATAAGAAATTTTACTATGGTACATTACACTGTCAGTCTGCAGTATGCTTATATGTTAAGTAAAATTTATCTGTTATACCTCCACATCATTTTTATCTTTAGAGGTGTGTGTGTGTGTGTGTGTGTGTGTGTGTGTGTGTGAGAGAGAGAGAGAGAGAGAGAGAGAGAGAGAGAGAGAGAGAGAGAGAGAGAATGTGTATATAAAGATGCGAGGGTGTGGCATAACAAGTGAACCAAGGAAGCAAAAGAAAAAAACATGAAAGGAAATTCAAAGAAGAAAGTGTCTGAAGACAGATGCTTCGTAGCAGAGGCCTGTAAATTTGCGAGCATGTGTGTAAAGTCATCCATTATACATTTAGGTTTTATCAGTCACTCAACATGTGTTTATTGGGTGCCTGCTATGAGACCCACACCATTCTAGAGGTTATGAAGTTGACCCCAGGGGCGAGCATTGCACTGGATATAATTCCATCACTGGCCTGGTTCAGCGTTTTTGGAGTCAGATTCTGGCATAAGAAAAGGTGAAGGAGAGGAGCCAGGAGGCTCCCACGTGCAGCCCCAGCTGATTGAAACCATACCCTCTCCCATGAAACACTCATCCTGACTACTGTCGGGGGAGAGAACATGGTTCTTCTCCCTTCTCTCCACGTGGACGTGTTTTATAGATAACGATGCTTGTACTGGAGAGACCTTCTCTGTACGATGGAGCCTCCTCCCTGTTCCCCCCAAGTGCCAGGTCCCCGTGCTAATTAGAAGAGAAGGGCCAACAAAGAAGACTTAGTGGAAGGCTACTTAGTTCCATCTAAGAATGCAAGGAGGCAGGAGTGTCAGGTGACAACGGGAGATCTTGTTTCTGGTTCTATTTCAGAACCTAAGACTCTCAACTCCAAAACAGGATTGAATGACTTGCTTCCCATCAGGAAGGCAAGTATAGAAGTGAGACAGTGAGTCTGATTCTCTTCTTCCCACCAGAAAACTGGCATTTCCGTGGAAGTAGAGGGAAGGAGAAGATATTTCACTGTCAAACTCCAGGGTTCTTACTCTTACCTAAGTCGATTAGTAGCAACAATTTAATAACAGTGATATATCTTATATGACAAATGCTGTATTTGGCAACTGACATATACCATTTTAGTCAATGCTCACAAGAATATACTAAGGTTACAAGTTCTATTCAGTGCTGTATAATAAGATGATCATCATAGAATTAAGGCATATTAAATATTTGAAGAGAACTTGTTAATCAACTCGTTCGGCTTCTCATATAATCCAGAACCTCTTTCTGCAACAGTCTTGATAGATGTGTTTGGCCTTTGTTTGGCTTTATCTCAGGATGGGGACCGGTGAACTGGGAAAGCTTTGGATCTAAGGTCAGAAGCTTGGAATCCAATTCCAGCTTAGCTGTATACTAATTAACTGTGTACCTACTAAAGGGTACTTAACATCTTTAAAATCAGTTTCTTCATCTATAAACATTAGGAGAGAATACCCAAACACAAAGTTACTATGATGATGAAATGAGATGGCACATTTGAATGTTCATTAAGACATTCAACAAATTCGATTGGTTGCTTTTTCTATGCTACTCACTCTGCAGCACACAGTGGATACATTAGTGAACAAAACAGACCCTGTTCCCGCAAAGCTCTTGCAGTGGGAAAGGCAGATGAAGATTTTGTTATAAATCTTAATGTCAAGATCAATATTACTAAACTTTTCCTTTTGCCTCCGGCTCCAGCATGGGTCAGCATGGTGCTTCAGATAACAAACAGGTAAACACACACAAAAGTAAAAGTATATATAAGGCTTTAGCTGATAAAGAAAGGAGATGATACCAGGTAGAGGGAACAGCATTTGCAAAGGCTCTGAGGAGGAAAAGTGTCAGAATATTCCAGAGCCCGCAGAAGGTGTGCAATGCTGGACTATGATGGCTAAGAAGCAAGTGGAATGTGATGGGCAGGAGCCGTGGTCGGGGTCAATTACACAGGGCTGGGTGCCCCCAGGAAAGGCCTTGGGATTGCATTCTAAGTGCAGTGGGAAACCACAGAAAGGTTTTAAGAAGGGAAGTGACTTGTGTTTGTTTTTGAAGTTATTATTCTGGCTGATGAGTAAAGAAGAGCTGGGTAAAGGAGGAATAGAAGCACAGAAGGCCAGCTAAGAAACCACCACAGCTGGCCAGTGGGGAGAGCGGTGTCTTGGCCTATGTTAATGGGATTATTTGTGTGTTAATGCTAGGTACTAGGAAGATAGTGTGGGGTTTGTCACTCTCTGTGTGACTTTTCGCAAGTTGTTTTGCCTCTGACTTTGGGTGTCCTCATTTGTAAATTGGAGAAAATAATAGTAACTACTATATAGGGTTGTTGTGAGAATTAATTTAGATAATGCACATAAAATGCTTGGTGTAGTACATGGCAAATAGCACTAAAAAAGCTTTTGTATAGAAGCTGTTTTTATTTTTATCTTCATATTCTAGTCAGTGCCTAGTACAACACCTGTCTTCTAGTAAGTAAGTACTCGATAAAAGTGTGTTGAATTAAAGTCTGGTCACTGATATGCCACCAGGCAGTAGCTTACGTACACAGTTACTTTTTTCATTAGTGGGCATGATCCTGTTAATGATATTTCTAAGTATTTCTGCATCTTCCCTAGCTCTCCAACTCCACCCTAATTCTGGCTTTCATAATCTCTTGCATAAACTATTGCAATAACATATAACTCATCTTCTTGGCTCTGGACTCCTTCCATCCAGTCTATCCTACATATTGCTGCAAAGCCTTGTTTTCCAAAATACAAGCCAGTTCACGTAATTCCTCTTCTCAAAAAATGTCGGGGGCTCCTTAATGCCAAAGAATTAAGACCAAATTCGTAAGTTGGTGCTCAGAAAAACTCCTTGTAGTCAAGGCTGACTGTTCCATCTTCAGCCGCCCATCCCATCCTACTATCTAGTCTGCTTGCTACCCACCAGACACAGGCATATACTCAAGCCTTTAGGCTGTTGCTCAGATTGTTTCCTCTGTAAGAATTGCACTCCCCACTCCATCAGCCTTTTAAAATTCACCCAACAAGACCTCCTCTATGCAGCATCCCGACCCCTCAATAAGAAGAACAAATAAATATCTCTCCCTTCATTCTGTTGCTGTTGTGCATTGGGTTCTTTCCTCTCATATGGCACATTCCACATTACCCACATTCCACACCCTGTCTCAGGGTAAAATGAAGAAACATGGCCCCAGATAATGATAAAAATAGTTGTGGGTCACTTAGCAAAGTTAATTAAGGGTACATTTCTAGTCCAGATTTGCTTCAAATCCCAGCTGGCTGTATGGCCTTAAAAATTAACCCCTCTGACACTCAGTTTTTTTATCTGTAAAATGAATATAGAAAACCCTGATCCACTGTACTGTTAGGAAGACTACATTGAAAATGTATTTAAAGCTTCTGGTGCAAAATGGGTATATGATAAATAGTGTTGTTGTTATTAGTGTGGTATGCAGAACAAGTGTGAGACTTGGAATTATGCAGACTCAGGATCAAATACCAGCTTACCTGTATTATGTTTGTGTCTAGGCAACCCATTTAACCTCTCAGTTTCTTCCCTGGAGATAATAATGCATATCAATCATAGGGCATTTGTTAGGATTAGAAAATGACTATAAAAATGTACCAACAATAAACCCTTGATGAGGACTCACCGCTAATGAGAAATTATTTTTAATACTTTACATGTATCAATTAATTTCATATCCAAAACAACTTTGAGGCAGATGTTACTACTATCTTCTTTCTGTAGGTTAGGGAACTGAGACACGGAGAAGTTAAGTAACTCGCTCGGAATTAAACATTAAAGAAATATAGTTCTGGTGCTGGAACTCAGGTAGATTCAGAGTCTAAGCTCTTATAACAAGTAGAGAATGGAATTGAGTGCCTGGCAACTGGTGAATTCTTAACAGATGTCGAAATAAATGTCAAGGGCCCCCTTCTTCCCTTCTTATTTCTTGTGTCAGTTAGTGCTTTACTTACTCAGCAGCTTTGGCACACAGCACCATGCCTAGCACAGAGGCAGAGGTGTGCTGGAATTGGCTTGCACTGTTCTCAGAGGCCAATTGTGCTCCTTTCTTCCCAACTCCACATTCAATAATGTCACATTGGTAGCTTGAACTTGATTATGGGGAAGTATTTATATCACCAGAATGAGCCAGTGCCCAATGAGTCCTGGGATTCACAATCAAGTCAACAAATTCCCTGTTTTGCTTAAGTTCCTTTGAGTTAGATTTTCATTATTTGCAAACCAAAGACATCAGCCTAAGGAATCTGTTCTTTCAGATATTCTCAAGAAGGCTGAGGATAAGGAAATGTGCCGTATGGCAATATCTATAAAGTTAATTGCTTAGGGAGCATTCCTGAAAAATTATAGCCATGAGGCCTTCTTATTTTGGGGGAGGGTGACATTTTTCCTAAAAATTCTGCTTCACCGAATTATTTAAACACTCAGATCTGCTGTCCCATATGCTTATCATACAATCTGAGGTAAGTAAGGGAGAGAGAGCAAGCAAGTGGATTTTTAGTGTGAGAATTTAACTAGTGGCCATTGGAGTTATGAGATATTTTATAGACGTGGATAGTTGATTGCCAAATGGAGGCTGCTTCTCCTATTGTTGCATCTATTTTGGGTCTAGAGGCTAAACAAGTTGTCTCCTTCGCCAAAGAATGCAGCAACAACAGCAACAAACCCCAAAGAACTCTTTTTGTTTGCAGATGGCAATGCGGGTGGTCCCAAGAATCCATAAGATTTTGTTTAATTTGTAAGGCTCCACTTTATAAAAACTTGTTTGTAACAATGCTTTGTACTTTTATTACATTTTATATTTTTTAAAGTACAAAGATTTAAAAATGTATTATTTTTAAGCAAGGAAAGGGAGGTATGGGAGGTTAAGTGACCTGTTCACTATCACAGCCAGGTAATGGCAGAGATGGAATAACAACAACTCAGGTCTATAGTGTCACCCATTGATCTTGCACTACCATAAGCTGCTGGTAGGTTTCAGATGGCGTTCCTCTGGGTGGTCCACATTAGTCCTCCAGGTGTTTGAGAAGCTGATCGAAATGAAAAGCAGATTAAAAAACTACACAACAGCATTTTTTCTTACACATTTGAATTTACAATAAAATGCATAAAAATTAACCATAACTGGAGAAAAGGTGAAATGGCAGTTTACGTACCCCAACTTCTTGGTTATCTAAAGAAAAGACCTGCAACCGTTTATTATCTTTTTCTCCCCCCATGACGGAAGCAAAAATAAGAAGGTAGCACAGGAAAACTTCAGCCCTGCAAGGTGAATTTTAGAAAACCAAATAATTTATACGTAAACATCTCAAACCAAATCAGAATGATGGGACGCATCGTATGTGTCCTATTAGCACATTTGTTTCTTTAAAAAATATGCATTGAAGACAGTATGTGCTAGGCACTATGACTATTGCTGAGAAAGAATTTAAAGGTGCATAAGATGGGGAGTTTCTGCTTATAATTAACTAAGATAGAGCCATAAACACAGGCTTCTGAGAGAAAGTTGATCTGTTGATAATATTCACCAAGAAGTCTGAGTCTTAGTTTCTTTGCAAAATAGAAGAGAATGTAAGAAGGTTGGAGAGAAAACAAGCCCTTGGTGTTCATTGTTGCTCAGTAAATTTAAATTTTCTTAATTATGCCTTTAAGGTTTTTGTTGCTAGTTATTTAATCCTTTAATATACCTGGGGGGCATCTGTGTTGGCCTTTCTTCACCCCTGACTAAACTCACTATTTGGAAACTAATCGATGTCCAGTAATCATTGGCATGGAAGGAAAGACTCCCACCCACAGCAGTGCAAGTCGGTGGCTTTCAGGACGTCCAGAAAGGGCAGGTGTCACTGGTACCTGGAAGTCTCTAGTGCATGCGACAAGTTCTGGGAGTTGGGGCAACGCAGCGGGTTAATGGGGTGATCTCTGGTAACCATGATTCCCGTGAAAATAACACTAAATATTTTCAGAGACACAGGCAGATATTTTTCTAATTAGAAAGAGAATATGAGAAAAAAGGCCAATCAAGTTGACAAAAATAAACACCGCAATAAGATGCAGTGTAAATGAAATACTGGGGAAGTGTACCCTCCATCTGTTACTCCCACCTTTTTTATTGTGGTAAAATACATATAAAATAAATGTTACCATCTTAACACTTTTTAAGTGTACAGCTCAGTGGTATTAAGTTCCTTTATTTTGATACAGCCGTTACCACCATCCATCTCCAGAAGTCTTTTCATCTTGTAGAACTGAAACTCTATATCCATTGAACAAAATATACCACTTTTTCCTCCCCAGGCAACCACCGTTCTTTCTGGCTTTGATTTTGACTGCTCTCGATGCCTCACAGAAGTAGAATCATAAGGTTTTTGTCTTTTCGTGACTGACTTATTTCACTTGGCATAATGTCCTCAAGGTTCATCTATGTTGTAGCATGTATCAGGGTTATCTTTTAATACTGAATAATATTCCATCGTATGTGTATACCACATTTTGTTCATTCTTTCATACATAGATGGACACTTTGGTTGCTTCCATATTTTAGCTACTGTAAATAATGCTGCTGCGAACATAGGCACACATATATCTCTTAGAGACCCTGCTTTCAATTCTTTCTGGGTAAATGTACAGAAGTGGAATTGCTGGATCACATAAAACTATTTTTAATTTTTTGAGGAACCATTATGCTGTTTTCCATAGCAACTGTGCCATTTTATATGACCACTAGTGTATAACCACCATATATTCCACCAGTGCACAAAGGTTCCATTTTCTCCTCATCCAACACCTACAGTTGTTAATTTGTGTTTGTGATAGTAACTACACCAATAGGTGTGAGGTGGTATCTTATTGTGGTTTTGATTTGCCTCTCCCTAATGGCGAATGATGTTCAGCATCTTTTCCTGTGCTTATTGGCCATTTATATCTTCTTTGGAGAAATGTCTATTTAAATCTTTTGCCCAGTTTCCAAATGGTGTGTGTAAGTTTTAGGAATTCTTTGTATATCCTGGGTATATTCTTATTTTGTTGATTGTTTATTTTTTTATCATGAAAGCGTGTTGAATGTTGCCAAATGATTTTCCTACATCATCTGAGATGATGATGAAATTTTTGTCCTTCTTTCTGTTTATGTGGCATATTACATTGGTCTGTTTTCATGTTGAACTGTCCTTGTATCTCAGGTTAAATCCTACTTGATCATGGTGATCCTATTAATGTACCGTTGAATTTGGTGTGCTAGAATTTTGTTGAAGATTTTTGCATTTCTGTTTATCAGGGATATTGGTCTGTAGATTTTTTTTGTAGTGCCTTTGTCTGGCTTTAGTTTTGGTAATGCTGGCCTCATAAAATAAGTTTGAAAGTATTCCCACTTCTTCATTTTTTGGGAAAAGTTTGAAAAGGAATGGTGTTAATTCTTTAAATGTTTAGTAGAATTTACCAGTGAAACTATGAGGTCCAGGATTTTTCTTTGTTGGGAGATTTTCGATTACTGATTCAATCTCCTTACTAGGTCTGTTAGATTTTCTATTTCTTAATGATTCAATCTTGGCAGATTTTGTGTTTCTAGGAATTTGTCTGTTTCATTTAAGTTATCCAGTTGTTGACATATAATTATTTATAGCATTCTCTTATAATCCTTTTTTGTTGTTGTTGGTAAAATCATTAATAATGTCCTCATTTTTGTTTCTGGTTTTAGTAATTTGAGTTGTCTGTTTTTCCTTAGTCAGTCTAGCTAAAGACTTGTTAATTTTGTTGATCTTTCTGAAGAACTGACTTTGTAATTCTGTTGATTGTTTTTCTCTTTTCTATCTCTATTTTAATCTTTATCATTTCCTTCCCTTTGCTAGTTTTGGGTTTAATCTGTTCTTCTTTTTCTAGTTCCTTAAATTGTAAAGTTAGATTGTTAATTTACAATCTCTCTTGTTTAATGTATGTTTGTAGGTATAAATTTCTCCCTTAGTACTTTTTTCACGGTGATTCTTAAGGTTTTGTATGTTGTGTTTTTAGTTTCATTCATCTTTAGGTATTTTCTAATTTCCCTTGTGATTTCTTTGCTACATTGATTAAAAGTGTGTTGTGTAATTTGTACAAATTTGTGAATATTCCAGTTTTATTTCTCTTATTGATTTCTAACTCTATCCCATTGTGGTCTGAGAAGATACGTTGTATGACATCTGTCTTCTAAAATATTTAAACTTAATTTATGCCGTCACATATGGTGGTCTATCCTGGAGAATGTCCCAGTGTACATAAAAATAATGTGTATACTTTTGTGGCTTGAGAAGAGTCTTCTTCATGTGCTTGTTAGATCTACTTGGACTATTGTTCCAGTACTAGATTTACTTCTGTCTGGTTGTTCCATCCATTATTGAGAGTGGGGTATTGAAGTCTCCAACAATTATGTTTATTTCTTTAATTTTGTTAATTTTTGCTTCATATATTTTGATAGTCTGTTATTAGGTATGTAAATGATTATAATTATTATACCTAGATTAAAACTTTTATTATCTTTATCTCATGATCTTTTTTGATAAATTCTATTTTTTCTGATATTAGTATAGCCATTTCTACTCTTTTCATTACTGTTTTCAAGAATAATCATTATCCATCTTTTTACTTTTAATCCATTTGTTTCTTTGGATCTAAAGAGAATTTCTTGTAGACAATATATACTTGGATCATTTTTAAAAGTTCAAGTCTGCCAATCTGTTTTTTAATTCGCAAATTGAATTTGTTTACATTAAATTAATGATTGATAAGGAGGGATTTTTGTCATTTTGTAATTTCTTTTCTATATGCCTTGTAGTATTTTGTTCATTTCCTGCATTACTGACTTCTTTTAGTATTTAGATGATTTTTCTGTAGTGAAACATTTTAATTCCCTTCTTTTTCTTTTTGTATATATTCTATAACTATTTCCTTTGTGGTTACTATAGAGATTACATTAACATCCTAAATTTATAACACTCTAATTTGAATTTATAGCAACTTAACTTCAATAACATAAAAGTTCTGCTCTTATATAACTCTGTCCTCACTTCTTCCAGTTATTGATGTCACAAAACTATATCTTTATGCATTGTGCTTTCAAAAACATAAGTTAATAATTGTTTTTGTAATAGATTAGTTTTTTAGATTATATAGAAAACAAAATATGGAGTTATTAACCAAAGTTACATTAATACTTGCTTTTAGACTAGTAATTTTTTAACATATCAGTCTCTTAAATCATATATTTAAAACAGTAAGTGTAGTTACAAACCATTTTTACAATAATACTAGCTTTTATAATTGCCTATATATTTACTTTTATTGAGATCTTTATTTCTTCATATGACTTTGAGTTACTGTCTAGTGTCCTTTTACCTCAACCTACAGGACTCCATTTAACATTATTTGCATGGCAAGTCTGAAGATAATAAACTCCCTCATCTTTTATTTGTCTGAGAACATCTTAATTTGTTCCTCACTTTTAAAAGACAGTTTAGCCAGATAAAGGATTCTTGATTGACAGTTTCTTTTTAATCTAGCACTATTAATATATCAGTCCACTGCCTTCTAGCCACCAAAATTTTTGATGAGAAATCTGGTGGTTTTCTTGTTGAGGAGTCCTTGTATGAGGAATTGCTTCTCTTTTGCTGCTTCCAAGATTCTCTTTGTCGTTGTCTTTTGACAGTTTAATTACGTATCCAGATGTGAGTGTCTTGTAGTTCATTCTCTCTAGAGTTTACTGAAATTCTTAATGTTTATGTTCATGTCTTTTATCAAACTTGGGAAGTTCTTGGCCATCATTTATTCAAATAATCTCTGAGCTAAGAGAAGAAACTGATGGACATTATTTGCCATTTATTGTCCAAGTCTTCTCCTAGAAGTTACAATTCTTTAATACACTTGAGTTCCAACATAGTTACATTAGACAGATTATGCTAATATAATTGTCCAAATAGTAAGACAGATTTTTGGTGTTTTCCCTTTAGCCATCTTTCCAGAATCCTCCTCATCACCTATTTCTCCTAATTCTGTCATATTAGCAGAATCTATTTAATTGCTTTATCCTTCAGCAATTCCACAATTAGAAATTAGTCACAAACATATTCACACACAAAGTTACATGAACAAGAAAGTTCCTTGCCAGCACTGTGTATATTAATGACAAATTGGAAATTTAAATGTTCATGAATAGAAGAATGGTTAAATATATATAGTTGTAAAGTATTATAATTATATAATTTATATTATAATATATAATTATAATATCTATAATGTATTTTATATTTACATATTATATATATGACTATATAACTATATATAATTATGATATATAATATATAAATTATTTTTGTATATTATATATTTATATTATGTATATTTATATATTATAAATATATAATATGTTATAAATACATATAACATATATACTATAATATTGTATAGTAATTAAAAGATTGGGATAGATAAAATGGAATGGCATAGAAAGATTCTAAATTCTAATAGTTATAAAAATCAAGTTGTAGAAAAATGTATTTATTATGATTACATTTGTGTATGAGAAATTTGTATATATGTAATGGTAAAGAAAAATTTCTAAAAGAATAAACAACTATTTTTAGTAATTATTATCTCTGAAAAAGGCACGGGAATGGAGGAAATGGCAAAGAAAACTAAATGTTTTATTACATATACTTCTGTACTTTTTTTTTATAAAGGGCATATATTTCTGTAATACATGTATTATTTTTCTAAATAATAGAGAAAACAACTCTCCATGAATATTTCCATGTTTTTATATGGTCAGGGCTTACTGAATAAAAATTCTGGAAAGTTGAGTTAAAGAGTTATTGAATGGTAAACAAGCATTGGAAGTTAGAGAATATGTATTATGACAGAAGAACTCAAAATTTAATATTTAATTTTAATTTATTTAACTACATATAGGTAGTGGTTGCCGTGTTAGAGATTACACTTTTACACACTTATTAACATTCGTTTTGCTTGGCCATTTCCAGACTAAAGAGTGGCAGTTCAAAGATGATTTGGATAAGAAAGCTATCTAGACAGCCTGCTGTTATGGCCTAAGCCACAAAGACCCTGTTATATTTGTTTTGTTCTAAGACAGAAGTGACTTGGCAGCTATACAGTAGGATTTTTCAGATAAAGACTGAGAATTTCTGGGCCATGAAAAACAAGGGAAGAACAGGATATCGATGTAAGAGGACAGTTTTGGATGGCCTTGTTTTGCCTCATGAATAGAAGAACAGGATAAAATGCACTGGAAATAGATCTAATCACTGAAATGCAAAGCTAATACAAACAGTGGACAGAAATTCGAATGGATACGAAGCCTAATGTTTTATGAATACTTCCTATGCCCCAAGCATTGTACTAGGCCATACGTATGCACTATTTCATTTAATTTTTACAATAACCCCATGAGGTAAGTATTATTATATTCACCCTTTTACACATGAGGAATCAAAATGTTATACAACTAACTAAATGGAGAAACCAAGACCCCAAATCAGGTTTATCTGCATCCAAAGCCTCTGCGTATGTTTGCCTCTGTACCGGGAGGTGGGAGATGGAGGACAGAATTCCAGCTCTCCTTCCATCTTGTTGTGTGACCTTAGGCAAAAACCTCACCTCTTTGGACTTCAGTTTCTTTATGTAAAACAGAGGGGTTGAATTCAATGCTTACTAACTTCTCATTTAGCTTTGACATCCTAAGATTCTGATAACTCAAAGTCCCCCCAAATTTCCTTGCAGATTTCAACATATCAAATTTTCTTGAAAAAAAAAATCTGATGGGCTGCTTTTTTTTCCTTCTGTTTTCTCCTTCTCTTTTTTGTTCCATGAACCACAAACGGATTTGATTTGGATAGCAATACCATTCCCAGATTTTCTCTTTGAGTCAAACATTAAATAGGATAGTTTAACATTCTTCTAAAAACATTAAAGAGACATTTTCTTTTGAAACATACGAACAAACACGTGATCCCAGTGATACCTTGCCAACAACATAAAATGTCATAAATTGCTCTCCTCGAGTGGAGGTTTACTACCAAGGAGGGCTTTCTGGGGAGGCAGGGGCGGTAGGCGATCTCTAGGATGGTTTTTGAAAAAGCGTATGCAACCACATAGTAAAAGTGTGCTATTTGGAAAAATGGGGGACACATTTTATTTTGCTAATATTAAATAAACCTCTATAAAAATCTGCCTAGTTGGTGAAGACTGTATGGAAGTAGTGATTGTCTATGGAGGAGAGGAGAGGAGGCATTCTCTCAGAAGAGGAAAAGAAGGGGTGGTCTGTATTTTGTGGAGAGGGTGTGAAAGTACGTTTTCTTGAGAGTTAAGGTTATTATTTCATTTTCAGATTATTTTAGTTACAAAGAAACTAAAAAGTCAAACTATAGAAATTGACACAGAAAAGATAGATTCTTGTTCATAAAATCCCGTATACACATACATGCACACAAATCTAATTTATTATTATAAATTGCTATGTAATATTCCATAATATGCTTATACAACATTTCCCATATTTATGGCTATTCATTTTCTAAGGCATTTTGTTTGTATCAATAAAAGGGTGAGAAAAGTCAGCCTTATTCTCACATCTGATAGTAAAACTTGAAGATTTGGATTGGTAGTGGGCAGTCGGATTAGGTAGCTCCAGGGACTCTACAGCCAGGACTGCCTTAAACATAGACAGCTCACCTGGCAAAAGCTGAGTAAATTCCTAATATCATAAAGTCACAGGCTTAGACTGCTGAAAGGGATTTAAAAATAACTAAGTCCAGTCTTAGTAGGAAATTGAGGCCCAGAGAGGGTATCTTCCTCAAGGTCCCATAACCAGTAAAGTGTCACAGTCCTGATTAAAGTCTCCTGGATCTGGAATGGCCTTCTTTGAAAGAAAGTAATAAAAGGACATTTTAAGTCCTTCTATGATAAGCTGCTGGAGTGTTTCTTCCTCTGAGTGGTTCTACCTGTATGCAGGCAGGTTTTAAAGTCATGCACAGCTTGGCCCCTATCCTTGTCATATTCCAAATGCAAACATTCAAAAACTGTTACTGAGCCACCTCTGCTCCTGGGGGACAGCGGAGTATAATGGTTAAAAGCCTATTCTAGTCCCTGCTCTACCTCTTCCTAGCCGTATGACCTTAAGTAGGTTAATTGATCTCTCTATGCTTCCGTTTGCCCACCTATAATAGGAGCAAATAAAATTCTGCCTTAACATTGTTGTTAGGAAGATTAAAATAGATCTTACAGGTAAAGTGACTGTCAAATAATAAGTAAACCTGAGCCATTACTATAATATGTCTGACGTTGTACTAGGTCCCAGAGATAAACAATGAGCAGGACACACGTATGATTCTGTTTCTTAAAGAGCAGTTCTCTAAACCAGTATTTTCACTGGTCTGTGCCTTTCTACAAGATAATCCTTTTGTTTCATCTTCCTTTACGCATTCACTATTCATTACTTGCCATCAAAACATTGTTATTTTTTAAGACCCAATGGAAACTCCACTTCTTCCATGAAGTTCTTCCAGATTACTCCAGATGGAAGTCAAATCTCTTATATTCCCATAATCCCATAACACATGGTTTTATAGCATTTTCCACCATCTTTCTCTTGTCACACATGGCATACTTGTCCTCTTTAATCTTTGTAGTCAGCACACAATTGGTAATTGTTAAACTTAAGTCTATCAACAACCTTGTCATGCATTATTATTATGTGGATAATAACCATTTTATAGATGTAGAATCTAAGGTTCAAAAAGATTAATTCAACCACTCAAAACCCTACTAGCTAGTCAGTGGTAAGACCAGGACTAGAACCAAGATCTTCTAACAAAAGTTCCAGAAATGGACTCACCTCTTGACTTACATCAACCAGGACAAGTCACTCAACTACAGTGAACAAGAAGAATGAACAAGAAGAATGATGGAGAAAATGTGGTTGGCAAATACAGAGTACAGTTGGATGCTATAAAAATACCTAGTAAAATAAACATTTTCCCTATATATTGACTGCCCACTCTGTGTGGGACATACATAGTAGATTTGACTGTTAGGTAATTAGCCAGCCAGTGGCAGAATAGGAGGCCTAATTGTGTCCAGTGGTCATTCCAATATATCACACTTGTCTTTTGGCATTAGCTACCTCTTATCCAGCATCCATCATTGATCTCTAGCCTTTAAATTGAAAGGGATCCCATATGCATTGCCCATGTTATTTTTGTTTGGATGGGTATTTAGAAGTAGGGGAAGCTGGTAAAACATTCAACTGATAAATGATCAGAGTAACTGGTTAACATTACCATTAAAACATATCTCATTTCCTGATCCTCAACATTCTTGCTTTACTAGTCTCTTTTATTAATAGTGAAATGCTTTAAAGGATTCATGTCAAAAAGCAAAACAGTGATTTTTAGTATGTCATTAATATCCTATAAATCAGCATTTCAGGCTTGAATACTATCTTTTCCATTGAAAATGATGTACTATACTGAAGGCATTTCATGTCAAAATATGTCAATATATAACATACCTAAAATAAAGTACTCACAGTTTTTCTAAAAATTTTTAGGGCCAGATTAGGTTTGGCAGACACATTTCAGATTTGATCTTTGTCTCCCCACCCCATCATTATTATTTTTAAATTACTTGCAAATGTAAATGAGGGAAATTAAATGTAGAACAGATGATGATACATTGAAGACAGCGACTCAGGTACAATGAAATTGCAACAGTGGGTAAGAAGTTTCATGAAAAAATTATAAATTTTAGCACATTTAACACCTTTTTATAGATGAGGAAACTGATTCAAGGCCTTAACCCAGATATAAAGCTAATAAGTGGTACAACTAGGATTCAGCCCAAGGTCTAACTCCAAATATTCTCATGCTCTTTATTAAATAATATAGGAAATCTGTTACAAAATGTTTCCTGTTATTTTTTTAATGAGATGATAATGAGAGAAAGCATCCTTTTTAGTTTATATGATGAGAGATGTTAGGCATTCAGTGTGTATAGAGATGATATAATTTATGAATTAGCTGGGAGTTTATCTTCAATGTCCTAGTCAACTCTGATATTTTTATTGTTCTACACTTTACGTTAGAGGAAACAGCTAGGCCCCTGGGAGGAGAAGCACTTGGGGCATTGGTCCAGATTTCTTGCTTCACCAGGGCTAGTTTCAGGTCTTAAAAGAACACTGGGACCCAGGTTTACACTAGCGTTTGATCTCTCAGGCCTGACAACTTCGGGCAGGAAACACACTAGACATTTCTTTTCCTGCCCATGACTGGGCCAAGGTATTCTCTGTGCTTAGAGAGCCTCAACATTTTCCAGATTGTATCAAAAGAAGTAACTCAACAAGCAAGAAGAAACAAGTTCAGAATGCAGCTGTTAATCATCTTAGTTAGAAATGGGGCCTGATCTGTCATAGCCACAAACTTGCTCATCACAAAGCCACTCTCGGACCTGTGATCTATGAGTTTCATGACCCCACCTGTGAGGTCCTCAGACATAAACTTACTGTATCAAACAGATGGGTAATAACATGGAACTTCCACTCCAGTAAAAATTGCCTCTGCCTTTTACCGATTGATCAGATGGGACCAGCCACCAAAGAGTGTTCTCAGATCTAGCCAAACACAGAAGTCAGCTTTTGTTGTACACTGGGTAATGGAAAATAGTTAAAGAAATATTTTCCAAGCTTAGGACCTATCCAAGACCAACACATCCAGCTCTTATTTTAAGTTCATAGGCTTGTTCAAAGTCAAACTGTTGGATGACCTCAAAGCAAGGATGATTCATCTTCTGCTGAAGAAAAGCTTTTATATTTATGGAATAATGAAATTCAAAAATACCTTAAAGCTCCCCCAGCCCAATCTTTTTTTCACAGCAATAACATTTCCTAAAGCACTAAGTATGGATGAGACCACCAACAGTTTAAAAATATTATTAAAATGTTTCTTTAATCATGAAGTAATTTAAAAAATACAATAAGCCTCTTTGACAGCTGTCATTTTGACATTTTTATCTTAGTTCTTTAAAAAAAGCAAAACTTAAACAGGTATGCACATACATATACACACATAACATACATATACATATATATTTATGTGTATATAGTATTGCTTTATGTTTTAAATTGTACATAAATAGTATTAAGAAGGCATTTAACTATTTGTAATTTGACTTTTTCATGTAACAGTATGCTTTTTTCTACATTTGTCCACGTTAACACATATTATGTGAATGTGTTTATTACAATCACTTATATAACTATTTATTGTTTTATAATATGTATATACCTAAATTGACTATATAATTTATTATCCAGAGGAGGCTTTTTCTGAAAATTAAAACGGGCTCAATTAAATGACATCACTTCAATAGGCATAATCTAGGACTGTTCTAGGTAACTCAGAAAGTAGGGTCACCCTGGGCATGCTACAATGTATATGCATTGTTATTGATTGACTTTTTAGATTGGTTACAATTTTCTGGTGGTCTGGACAGTGATGCAATATCTTCAACTATGCTTCCTGGTGTGCAAGTGCGAGTTTTCTCCACATTCTAGTGGAACTTCTAAGCTGTAGATATGCATATTTTCACTTTGCTACATGTTGATGTATGGCTTTGCAAATTTATATCTCTATTAGTTATGCATAGGGCTATTTTCCCACATTTTCATCAATAATTATAGAATCACTTGAGGGGTGGCATTTCATTATTGCTTTAATTTGTATTTCTCTGATTAAATGGTGAGATTACACAAGCTTCTGTATGTTCACTGGCTATTTGGATGATCTTTTCTGATAAATACCTGTCATTTTTGTGTCATATTTGGGTTAATTACAGGTAAACAAAATATGGCTATTTAAATTTTTTTATTTTTAAAATTGAAGTATAATTAATATATAAATGTCTATTTGTTTTTAATCCTATTTGAAAATCTCTTAGTTGAGTTTAGACAATTTGTATTTTCTGTGACTATAAATATATTTCACTATATAATTTTTTTCTTGATCAACCCTACTCGGGGATGTCAGTTTTATTAATCTTTTCAAATAATAGTTGTTGGTTATAGACAAAACTGGTGAGAATTGATATCTTAAAACATGAGTCTTTCAGCCCATGAACATGGTACATCTCTTCATTTATTTGAATCTTTAATTTTCCTGAGCAGTGTTTTGTTAGCTTTATACCTAGAATTCATTATTTTTATGCTACTGTAAATGGTATTTTATAGTGCATTTTAAAGTTGGGGCTAGAATATAGAAATACACTGCAGTGTAATAGTGAATGAAAGAAGTGGGAACAGATATCCTTGTGTTGTTTCTGACCTCATGCAAATTTGCAATGTCACAATATTGAATATGCTAAGGTTTTCGTAGATGGCCTTTATCAAATTGAAGTTCTCTTCTATTTCTAGTTTGCTGAGTTTCTAACATAAACACGTGTTGAGTTTTATCGAATGCTTTGCATCTATTGAGATAAACATGTTTTTTTTTTCCTTCTGCTTTAGTCAGTATGACCCATTATATTGGTTGATTTTTCTGAATCTTAAGCCAACCCTGAAACACTGTGTGAGATTGGGTTTTACTCTGAAGAGATTTCAAACTAATCTTTTGAGCCTCTTGCCTCATGCAGTTTCAGAACATAGCAGTTATCCCGAGTCTTCCATTCTGATGGAACTTTGTCTCCTAAGTCCTCCAAGATGACAGAGATTTCACTCTGATTTTCAAGGTTCCAACCCAGCTTCCTATCCTCCTTTGCTATCTCAGAACTCAGCAAATATCCTGTTGAGAAAACTGGTCATGTGTTTTAATACTTTTGAAACTGCAGAGTTTAATTTTTAGAATTGAGGAAGGCAAGATTCAACTCAGGAGGAGAATAAATGATGTGGGAAGGAATCATTGTCAGTCAGACAATGCAAAGTTAATACCAACCATTGTCTCGCCTCAAATCTATATCTTCAAGCCAGAGAAAGGAAAGGACGAGCTGAAGGACGCCAGTCCTAGTACTAGATTAATTTAAATGCTATTATATCTTCAGCACTCGGTCCTAATCATCTCCTCTTCAGTACTCAATACCTGCATTCATGCTGGCTGGCTCCAGGGACGCAGAGCAGCCCACTGTCCCCACTGAAAGGAAATGAAAAATCGGCTGATGCTAAACAGACACCCTTCAGCAACTACAGCCATCTAAGCATTGTATCCTGCTGCATGATTAATGATTTTTTCTCTTTTACATTTAAGAGCAATGTATTTTAGAAAGGAAGGGAGAGAAGTAGCATGAGGAAAACTAGGGCAGAGTTTCGAAAGTGAAAAAGGAGAAATCTTTATGAGATGAGAGGGGAGAAAATAATTTCTCAGTATGAAACAGAGAATTAGAACTGTACATTTTCTCCTAATAGAAAGGCTTCAATCTCTACCCTTTATAAGAATGTCATTATTTAGGACTATTTTATCTAAATGATTTCTCTACCGAAAACAATAAAAACAAAGGAAAATTAAATGAGGCTTTGCATCCTCCAGTAATACCTTTGTTTTTAAATCATTTGTTCCTGACCTCAAAAAAGAAACAAAGTTTCATTATCACTCTCTATAATTGTACATTAATGGTGGTAATTTGAGAATTTAATTATATTGGGAGGGGCAAGGAATTGAGAAAAGTGATATTGGCACATTGATGCATTTTTTTCTCTTCCTACTTCCTGCAGATTTTCTATTTCATATATAGATATAGATTTATTAATTTATAGTATATATTATATTATTATATAACATACATATAGTACTATATATTGTATTTATGAGATAAATGATATATATTTATATCGTGCACGAGATGAAGTCACAACTTCTGTCACTTCATTTACTGCCCTAGTTGATTTTCCAGATCTGTCTCCTTCACGTCCACAAATGTGTCAAATGGCTTTGCAACCAAAGAAACTTCTGCCGTGGGCTTATACATTATGAAGGCTTTTTTTTTTTTCATCAGCCTCAGCCTTGGTTAAAGGAACAAAGGCTATTTCCATTCTTTATTTTTAGTACCTATTCTGGGCTTTCATGTCACTCAGTTCTCAATAGCTTCCCATAAGGCTGTGGATCTTTCATGAATATGGACTCGGTGTACTGGGGTCTGAAAGCTCTGTCAGGGATGACTCAGGGAGAGCATTTTGCAGAGGGACTTGGAGGGAAGAAAGGGGGAAGGTATTTAGGGGTATCGTGTGAAATTAAGGTTGGAAGTAACCAGCAGCCAAGAATCCAACACTTGTGCACGTGAGAGAGCAAGCAGGTTCGCTTGGCTGGAGCAGAAAGTAATTGCAGGTCAAAGATCAATCATAAATAAGACCAAGAACACCGAAGGAGGTTAATGGACAGTCTTAAAAAACCAGTTTGAAGCATTTGTATTTGATTTTTAAAAAAAGACAGAACCATGTAAGTTTCTGACAATAGATCAAAGATGAGATTCATGCTTACCAGTCAAGACACTAGGGTGTAACTTGATCAACATTTTTGAGAAGGAAGATTCTACTGTATAGAGAACAGACAGAAAGGGCAGGCAGCTGGCAAGAGGGACGATCTGTAATATGCTAGGTGTCATGTGATTAGAGAAGGCCCAGACTAGAATATAGACTAGGAAGAGGTAGGAAAGGATGGCTCTGAAAGGCGTTTCAGATAAAAAAAAAAAAAAGAATAGGAGGGAGGAGTGCTAACAAGAAAGAAGTTTTGCAGAAGGAAGAGGGAGGGCAGCAGGACAGGCAAGAACAATGAACAGCTATCCCTTTATATTACACTCACCACAAATCCTGTCACACTGTGATCTGGGCAATTGAATCCATCTGAGAAGAGTGAAGCATAGAACACTCCTGACCCATTTTAATTTTCTACATAAGATCCCCAGAGCGCCCTCAGTGCCTGTGGGGCAAAGGCCATGCTCCTTAGGAGGGCATGCAAAGCCCTCTGCGATCTGGTCTCTGTATCCCTTTTCAGCCTACCACTCTCCACTCCCTTTCTGAAAGTTTATTCCTCTAGCATCCAGTACCGGCTAAAAGAGTCCCTCATGTGCCTCACCTTTCTCCTCTGACTAGCGCCCAATCATGCCTTAAGATTCAGGTCAGGCATCACCCTTTTCTGGACGGCTTCCTCACCAGCATCACCACCAATAACCTACACACACGTACACACACTCATAGCCCATGCCCAAACTTGCCTTGAAACCATACCAAAAAAAAAAAGAGAGAGAGAGAGAGAGAAAGACATAGGAAAGCATAGAGACACACTAGCAATGGAGGTGCTGGAGAAAGTCATTTGTATACTCCATGTGGCATGCCAGGAGAGTAGGATAGTAGCAGCATGCCACTGACGGGGATGGAAAGTTGGGAAGGAATGTGGGTCCTGTCTAGGCTGTAGTAGGAGTTTCCTTGCCACCTCTTTATTAATGCAGGTTTTATGACACAGGTGTAATAATTAATCCAAATGGCTAGCAGATGTGGCTATCCATCTTTGGGCATACTGGCCCCCAAACGGTCTCCCAATCAGCAAATTCTCAAGCAAGGCCAAAGAAAATTAAAGAAAATAAATTCTGTTGAGATATTTATGGAGGCCACCTGGATAGAAATTTGACAGCTAGGAACTTGCCTGGATGCCAGGCAACGCGGGAAAGGTCAGAGCCCCTGGAGCCGGAGAGCGGAAACTGAAGGGGAGACGTGTGCAGTCACACTCCATCGCGGTGATTAAAATGGAGCTGTGCTCTTCAGAGAGAAACACGGCTGAAGTCTCTCCTTGTGTGCTCTGGAGAAACCTCCTGTCTCTTGACAAGGACCCCAGCATTTCCTCTAATTACACTTTGCGCTGTGGCTGAGACAGTCGATCAGTGAGGGCCTTGCTTACATATCAGTCACCTCCTCCTCAGTTCTGCTATCACTTCTTTGATTCCTGCTCTTAAATGACCACCTTCCGAGACGGACAGTTTTTAACAAGTCTTCCTGCTTCAGTCTCTTCTTGCTCTCATCTTGCCAATCATTCCAAATTTCAACCTTGATCGTGTTTTCCTGTTTCAAACTTTTATCACATTCCCGTTGCCTCATGAATAAAATTTTTGCCTGTACTTCAAATCTCCGCATAAGTTAGATTTAACTTACCTTTCTAGTTTTATTGTATATTACCAGTACCTTCACTATATGAGCCCTCTGCTTTAGGTAAATTAATTAATCCCTCTTTTTCAAAATAATCTTGTCCCTCTTACTGATTATACACTACTTGAATGATTGGAATTATTTTGAATTTTTGAGTCGAATTATACACAGTAACCTGCTCTCAATACCTATCCTTGCATATGGAAATACTCTCTCACTATATTTGGGAAGAGAGGGAGAGACCCTCCTTTATGGGCTCCCAAGCCTGCTATTGCTTGGGTGACAGGTTGAATCAGTAACTCAGAAAGCCAGAGCTCAAAGGGGTCTTATGAGTATGATTTTTTCCTTTTAGGAATGAAAAAACTGAGGTTGAGAATGGGAACTTGGTCAGAGTCACAGAGCCTCTTAATAGTAGGACCATATGAAAAACAAGGTCTCTTAACTTGATGTCTGTTGCTTTTTTTTTCCATTTTGCCTTATTGCTCATTTCAAGGAGACAGAGAAAAATGTCTCCCTGCAAGGAATTACTTAGCTATCTGAGCCTGGGATCAAGTTTGAGTCAGTTTCTCTCTTCCTACTCTCCACTTTGCTTAAAGACTTTCATGGTCCTTTTCCCAGTGACTTAATTTTTTTAAAGAGGTTTTCAAGTGTCCAAGGCTTGGCCTGGCTTGACTTACACAATCACTGTGTCTGGGCACATGCCCCTGCTCAGTGGTCCCTGCCCTCTGAAACGATCCCAGTACAAACCACCTTTTCTATTTTTGTGTTACCTCTGGGCATCTGCTATTATTTACCACTTAATTATCTGCCTATTTGTGTACTTCACAATGCATTTAAGAACTAGAATGGCTGACACTGACCTGTAAGTGGAATGGCCTGGACTCTGTAGGCCTGAGATTATGTGAGTTAACTGGCTATTGGCCAAAACAATAAATAAAATAGTCTACCCTCTTGTAAATATGCAGTCAGAGTGGAAGTGACAGGAAGATAGGAGGGTCCAAAGGAGAACAGGGAAGTCAGCCAAAATGCAAGGTGGGTGTACACCAAAAACAAGGTGGCCTCGCAAGCTTTGCAAACTCTGGGACGACACCAAAGGTCTTCTCTACACATATTTGATGAA
This sequence comes from Macroglossus sobrinus, assembly GCA_004027375.1. Taxonomy (NCBI): domain Eukaryota; kingdom Metazoa; phylum Chordata; class Mammalia; order Chiroptera; family Pteropodidae; genus Macroglossus; species Macroglossus sobrinus. Next base: position 79,223 of record PVKZ01001409.1, on the reverse strand, counting down.
AGAGGGCAGGTAGGCTAGTTACAGTGGTGCTCAGAAATAGAAACAGAGTGGCAAAGCAGCTGAATGACATCTTTACCTCGGTATTTATTGAAAAAGTTTTTAGCAAAATTGGCAGCAAAATTATTTTTTAAAACAGTCATCCTAGTAGTGCTAGATCAGAGGGGCCCCACCACATCAGTGATCCCTGCTGAGAACCCCATCCCCTCCCTAGAACACGTAACAATGAGCAGATTAGGTACATCGCCCTGTTTTCCAGAATCAGAAAACAGAATGCAAAGCTAGAAAGGGAAAAATAATAAAGCAACCCCAAATGCAGTATGATAATAAAGGTTATGGGGTAACTTTTAACTCCAAACTTGATGATTTTTATTTCTAGTACCTCCTAGAATTTACTGGACCAATTCAAATGTCTATTTACCATAATATAGTATTTCATATTTTAAAAAGAGCTCTCAACTTACCTCATTCAATTCCAATTTAACATGTGCTTGCCAACCTCCTAACCTGATTTTCATCAAGCCCTTGATAGGCCAGTCTGCTTTTATATCAGTCTTGATTATAATCCCTATATTAAAATAAAGCTTCGCTCTGAGCACCTAAGAAAAATAGAACTCCCTGGCAGGTTCCACAGCAGTTCTAAAGGTAGCATAAGACAGCTTAAAAAAAAAAAGAGTTAATACTGTTATGTTGAAATAATCAGCAAAACTGGGCTCATACTGTTAGAGCATAAGGCAGGAGGAGAAGCATCACTTTGGAGGGTTCAAAGAGGAGAGACGATTTTAAAAACAATCAGCCATGCTTCGTTTCGGTCATTTCCCACTTGGAGGGTGTAAACTGATGCGCTTCTTCACCTCCCCTGCCACGTTTGATTCTCTTGCTCTGATCAGCTACCTACCGCTTGCCATCCACTTTCAATCTCTCCAAATCTTTTTAACATTTCTCATTCGTTATCATCTCTTTTCATGTCTATTCGTGGTTATGCGTTTAAGCTTAAGAGAACTCATTTGCTATTATTATACTGTAATCTCAAGAGGAAGCATAAATCAAACTAGGGAAATTTTGTTAGCCTTCTGTGGTGTAAAGCCACTTCTATTATATCTTACCAATAATACTTCGATTATATGGAATTATTTTTACAGAAATGGAAAAAACAATTTTAAAGTTCACATGGAACCATGAAAAATGTGATTTCTATTTTCCTTTTTGATTTCTATAAAAATTTTAATGAAACCGCAAAAAAAAAAAACAAAATTGTTGATACACTGTCCAAATATAAACTAGACATTGCTCATCTATCTACATATTTGGCAGACAGTAAAAATGTAAATTTTGGCAAATTTCACACAGTCTATAAATTTTTTCCTACAGAAATGAAAAGGTCTTACTTGTGAAATGTTCTATATACCTTGTATACAAAGCTACTAAAAAGGGATATGGTTTGATTACCAGTGATATTAAAACTTTCATAATAAAAATTTTTTGGTCACTTTTAAGTTTTCAAAAAGTGTGTAGAAACACTTAACGAGATTTTAAACTTTATGGGAAAAGGAGATATCCTTCTTAGATGTATGCCTAAAAGATGGCTCTCATTGCCAGCCGTGGAATAGATGTTAAAATGTTGGCCTGCAATAGTAAAAGCATATTTCAAAATGTGGGATAAGAAGAATATTTGTATTTAGAAATATATCGAGGGTAACAACGGAGAAAAGAATTGCTGTAGATCAGAAACGTATGTACTGTTGTCCAAAGTTGTTTGATGATCTTTGAAGAGGCCACAGGAATCTAGGAAAGGCTGAAGTACTGCACCTGAGCCGTTTGATGCTGCATGGGTTGTGACAAGCAGTCGTACTGCTGGAAATAAAACTGTTTTAGCACTAAAAATAGAAGTCATCATAAAAGGACAATCAAGTTAAACAGAATTTTCTCAATTCCTTTGGTAAAACTACAGCTTATTTTGAATGCAACTTCAATTTCATAGGTTCAAATCATTTCTGTACTTGAGAACAATTTTCTCTGAAAAAGAGTTCTTTAACTTATGATGACATTCAGCATGCTTCAGGATGTTTAAAAATGTTGGACCTTTTAGACACAAATAGTGCATTAGTTTTCTATTGCTGTGTAACATATTATCACAAACCAAGTGGCTTAAAACAGTACTCATCATCTCATAGTTCTACAGAGCAGAAGTCCAAGCACAGTGTTCTTGGATCCTTTGCTCAGTGTCTCACAGAGCTAAAGTCAAGACATCAGCCAGCTTGTCCTTGCCCAAGTGCACAGGTTGCTACTTTCTCTTTGGCTTCTGTCTGGAGATTCCTCTCAGTTCCTGTGAGTAGTGTGCTGCCATCTGTTCATGTGGCCCTTTCTACAATGTGGCATTCCTTCTTCATGATCACGAGTGTCTCTTTGCCTTGGAATCTCTTCCTACAAGAAGGCCTCAGTCTCTTTAAAGGGCTCATCTGATTAAGTCAGGCCCACCAAAGGGCTACAAATCTTTTTTCTGATTAACTCAAAGTCAATTGATTTTAGACCTAATTAAATCTGCAAAACCTTTCCCCCTTCGTCATGTAATATAGCTTAACCATAGGGGTAAAGTAGATCACATTCAGTCACACTCACACATAGGAGGGAATTAAACATGGCAGGTATAACAGTGCACGGAAATCGTGAGAATCACAAATAGACTATATGATGGATTTGTAGATGCACAGGACCTTAGACAGATTGCTGATTTATCAAACAAGCTTATAGATACAAAGTAGATGGACATTTTTAGAGAACTGGAAACTAATTTCTAAAACCTAGAAACTTGCTGTTAATAAGGAAAATTTTAAGTATTCCACTTAACAGGTATTTTTGTCGAGAGGCTATTTAGACTGATGGCATCACATTGGGCTGACACAAAGAATCGATACAATGTGGGCTCGATAAGTGCACAGATACAAGTCAAAGTAAATTTCACTATCGACAGTATTCAATTTTACCACCACATAAAAGAAAGGAAGATGGTACAAAAGGCTGAAGGCAGTTTGAAGAAAATTAGAAAAGAAAACAGAAAGAGTAAATAGCAAACAATGATATAAAAAATTAAGCAATCATTAACTCAAGGGAAAATAAAACATGTACAAAAAAGGAAATAATGTCCTTTTTTAGCTTACATGTGAATAATAATTCAATAGTTACAATGAACAATGAGCTATATGAGAGAATTGGAGAGGACTTAGGGACAAAGGACTATTTGACTAAAAGAGTGGGAGGTAAAAATCAAGGCCAAGTTTAGAATTTCTTGAACATATTTATTATTATTTTAGGGCACATTCATTCTTTTTTCCTGTTTAAAATTGTAATGTGTTTTACAATCATTTAAAAAAATTTCTCATTGACACAAATGGGCACATGTAGTTCTAATTGTACTTACCTGGAAGGAAATAGAAAATAAGAGTATTCACATTTAACATATATACACATATGTGTCTGTGTGTGTGTATCATGTAACAGTTAAAAGAGTTCACAATTATTATCTCATTTGATAACACAACAAACCTGAAAGCTAGAGATCAGTTATTATTAATACTATACTTATTTCGTAGAAGATAAATTGCTATTAAGAAGTTAATACAGCTGCCCAAGGTCATACAGTTGGTAAGAGGTACAGCCAGAGTCTGGACCAGGCCTTTTGATCTCCAGTCACAGTGTTCTATCTAATATCACACACTATCTTCCCTGAACCACTTCAAAGACTACTATATACTTGCTCAAAACCACCAAGTGGACTAAAAAAGAGGAACAATACCTTACTGTTGGGCAAGCTGGGATCGTTCAGACACTTAGGAGTTCTGTCATGAGCCTGTTCTTAGTTGATTATGCTGAAACCAGGCCAGTGGCACAGAATCAAAACAGTTATGTAACTTCGTGTTTTTAAAGTTCAGCAAAAATCAGCCCAAGAAATTGGAAAGTTTTATTTTGCAGTTGTCAGATATCTACTCAAGCCTGAACTTCTGGATGAACATACAACCATCCTGATGTTTTCAGATGGCTAGACACTTTGTGATATGACTACCAAATATATAATCAACTGAATGAATGCTTTGTAAGCATGCAGATAGTTTAACCTTCAAAGGTAGTCTTTAAATAATTATGGATGAGCTATATCCTTCTTTTTTTCCACCTGTAATATTCAACCACTCTCATAAGATGCTTAAATATGGTGAGGTCCATTGAGAACCTTCATAGCTTTCAGATATGAGAAGTATTAATTTTCCAGCTGGAGAGTCATATGGCCAAAGTAATGTATTACTCACCATCATGGGATGCGTTATGAATGATACTAACATTTCATTTGTAACTAATTAACACGGGCCCACCCACCAAAGTGGGGGCTGATTTTGTTCTCTAAATTTCTTCTCTTTCAAGTTCATCCCTTTTTTGTCTTACAAATAGTTATTATCTTCTAGACATTAGATTCTGTCTTATACCCTTTAATATTAGAAAGCACAGAGAAGAGAGGAGGAGAGATAAATCAACAGAGCAGGCCATATCTTTCATTGGCCTCTGACTAATTCCTACCTTTTTCAGGAGAAAAATCAACCGCCAGCTTTCTTATTGAGTCTCTGTAGGGAGTTTCTGGGCCTCTGACATCAATTACTTAATTTATTCTTTCACTGAGGATCGAATCCCAATGAAGGAAACATTATACAAGACACTGTGGTAAGTAGTCAGAAAGAGGAATCATAGCATGACGTTTCGGAGTCCATACTCTCATACTCTTAATGCAACATTCATAATGGCTTTGAGAGATTGATAATGTAATGTCCATTTTAGTCGCAAAGCCACTGCAGCTCAGAGAGGTTAAGTAACTCGCCAAGGAGGAGACTTGACCCCGCATCCAATGGTCTTTTTAAGCAGATCAGGTTTTCCAATATTGTGCTCAGTGAAATGGGTCTCGAGATATTAGGTGTGTTGTAAAACAAAGTTGCTGTGACAGAATGATTGTGCCCCCTTCTTCCCTTCTTCCTATGTTGACACCCAGTCCCCATTATGATGGTGTTTAGAGGGGGGCCTTTGGGAGGTCCTGAAGGTACAGCCCTCATGAAAAGGAGGGGTGCCCTCACACAAGCGGTCCCGGAGAGCTCTCCGCCCACTTCTGCCATGTGAGGACACAGTGCTTGTAGAAGTGTCTTTCTCCTCTCTTTGTCATTAGCTAAGATCAGTTACTCTCGTATTATTTACCTGATGTACTTCATTAATCTAAATATTTTCTTATTCTTCCTTATTCTCGGCCTAAGTTTTATTTCACTAGTTTGCTTATTTTATTCTGTTGTCCCCCACGCCTCCCCCCAGATTTGGTTTCCATGACATACTTTATTTTTTCTGAGATATTGACTTGCTCCTTTTCTAGTCCCTTGCTACTCGAGTGTAGTGCGAGAACCAGCAAGCAATACCACCTCACCTGGGAGCTTATTAGAAATACAGAATCCAAGGCGCTGCTGCAGACCTAATGAGTATACTTTCAGACAGTGCTATGAGCATGGCAGCTCGAGAAGCCCTGCTCTCCTTAGTTCTCCTGGCCCCTCCCTGGGCCCTTTAACAACTGCGTTGTCAAAGTAGTGGGAAAGTGCGTTGTGAGGAGTGGGTCCCACGCTGAGGAATGAGTTAGATACAGATTATTAAACACACATACTTACATAGCCACAATTATGATGTCATTCTGCTGCTACATATCTTTCAAAGCTTCCCCACAGAAGTCATGATAAAGTCTAAGCTCCACAGCATGAAAGGCCCTGTGATCTGGTCTTGCTTATTAGCCTGTCAGCCTCGTCCTCACTGTCTCTCCCCAGATCCCACTGTTATTTATGTTCCAGCCATACCGAACTACTGGAATTTGCTAAACTGTCCATGTTTTTTCTCTTGTCTCTGGTACTTTGTCCATTCAGCTCCCTCTGCTTGGTGTGGCTTTTCCATTTTTCTTCACTCAGCCTATGCCTACTTACCTTTCAGTTCCCCTCTTAGGTAACGGTGTCTCTGGGCATCATTCCCTGGCCCAGTACGGACCACTAGGTACTTTAGAGATTCATTTATTTCCTCAGTAAATACTGATTACACGCCTTTCAGGTACCAGCTACCTCTTAACATAATGAATTACAGTTGTTCGAGTTATTGCCCTTACTAGATTAGAAATTCTTTGAAGATAGGATTATCTTGATTCATCCAATCAATATTAAGTATCCCAAGTACGTGTTTTGTAAAAGGTGTCACTCACTGAGCATTATATATGAAAGTCCTTTATTATAGGGATTAGGCACAGGATCTGGATGAGCCTCAGTGTGGTCTCTGGGTGCCTTCATCCTGGTCTTTTTGGGGCAGCCTCAATTAAAATTTTTCACTTCTATGTCCTCCGAAGTTTTCTTTTAGTTAAAAAATTATAGCTACTATAACAAAGTCAGTGTTGTCGTCTTAAAAATTAAGCAAGGACTTAATATCTGGGTATGTTGTATTATAGAACATATTATACATGACAGAGGGACATAGGTTGAAGCAAAAAGGAATATAACTCCGGGGCTAGACATTGGACGTACAGATAGTCATTCTAAAGCTATTCTAAAGCTATAGTCATTCTAAAGTCATTCTATTCGATTTTAGAAAACTTATTTCAACTGTCTAAGACTCCCTTTGCTCATCAATAAAGTAAGAGTGATAGTACCTAACTTAAAGGGGTATTGGGGGATTAAGCGTAAAACGTACATAGAGCACTTAGTCAGGGACTAAAAATCAATGCTCAATAAAGGTTTACTGTTACTACTACTGTTTGTGCATGGGATTTGTATTCAGAGTAAGTTTTCAAAGAGAGATTATACCACCACAAAAGTACAGCTGCTGGTAGAAAACCTGGGGTTCCTTGTCTTATGTAGGAGACAGTGATTTACCTCTGTCTTTCTCCAAGAAAGCAAAAGGAAACGAGGCTTTCCTGATTATCGTCTGCTCAGTTTACCCGGAGACTCCCCAGACCAGCTGAAACAAATTGAAGACAGCCAACTCCAAGGTTGCAAGCAAGTTGCCATCACTGCACAGATCATAGGAAATTCCAAGAAATTGTGAGAAAGTACAGACATAGAAGAATCTCATACGACACTCAAGTATTTGGCTTGGGACAGTAATAGCAGTGCTCCCAAGGGTAGCAGAGACCTTTCCCATTGTTCGACTCAGAGTTCCACTGAGGACTTCATGACAGAGGGCGTGGCAGTTGTAATTATTCTTGTCTGGGTCCCACCCGGGCCACCCTCCAGCAGCCTGGCTGTGGCCCTGCCCAAGCCCTGGAGAAGAGGAAAGGCACAAAGGGGGATGTTTGTGGCCAGACTGTCTCCAATTAGTCAGAGTAAGAACAATGATTGGCTTTTCCTCAGGGCCAGCCTGGAAAAAAACCCTGCATTGTTGGGTGGGAGGGGAATGGTATTTTTTGCCAACGAATCAAATTCCAACTAAGAATCTTCAGGGATGTATATTCACTGTGATTCATTTCACCTAAGCAGTGGGAGACCTAGAAACTCAGAAGAGGTATTTGGCAGCGACCCCAGAAAGGATGATGTGGCTGCTGAACCACTGTTTCTCAAAGCCGAGGTAGGGCACGTTAAAATTCACCTGGCTGCTTGTGATAAAAGTGCCAGTTCCCATTCTTTGGAAGGCGAGTCAGCAGGCCTGGGATGGAGCCCAAGAATCTGAAACACTAACAATAACCCTTCCTCCTTTGGAATAGTTCTGTTCTAGGTGATCTGCACATCAGAGTTTTAGGCAAAACAAAACAAAACAGCTGCCCTGAATGGCTGCTAGGGACTGGCTGCTACACAGTCAGAGGACCAGGGCAGGTGAAGCCGAATTTCCAACTCTAAACAAACTTAGGCTAAGACATTCATGGTTAATACTTAGTGATAAGACTAAGGAATAATGATGAGATTAAAAGGCAAATATTAGGTTCACCTCTAGCTCCTGTACTTAAGGGCTGGAAATGCCTAGTTTTCTATAATTTCTGCTGCTCTAGATATGGTGGTGGGGGGGAACCAAAGTGGTGGTTTTTGAGTACACGAGGCACCAGAAGTAAATGTACTTGTAAATGATAAAATTCTCAACAAATATTTGTTGTGGTGGTTAATATGCATTTTAACAATGGGATCCTAAAGATTCTAAAAGTTAAGCCAAGGAAACATCTTTTTAATAACAAAAACCGACATTTTAGAGCTGCTAATAGACTTTAGAGCAAGCGAGGGACTGTTTAGAGTCTCCAAATCTCAGTATATCGATCAGGAGTATGTACTACTAATATGAACACATGTATATATATTTACACACATGCGTATATGTATGCAGGCACACATAGTCAATACATATGACTAATTCTCCATCTGTGGCACCAGTAGTTCAAGGCCTCAGCCCCTTCAATGACCTCAGCTCACTCATTATTTTTTCTTAAAGTCCTTAAATTTCAGTTAAGTACAGTCCAAGGAAAGAATCCTGTGACAACTTTTAAACTTAGTTTTGTAAATTCATCCACTTACTAGTCAACTGCTTCTAGAATTCTTTTAATCTGTGGGGCATTTTCTAAGCCAGGTTTTAAGTCTTTTCTAAGTCCAGGACTGCTAGACTGCTGAATTATTGGGGGGAAGGAGCACCCCTTTCACTGCACCCCAGAACACTGGAGGCCCCCTGGGGAAACAGCTCAGCACCCAGCACGAAGACTGGGAGTTCACAGGGCACCTTCTCTGTACCTCGATACTTGAGCAAATCCAGGCACTATTTGGCTCCAGCTTATGTGAGAGCAGAAAATAAAAATGATGATTAAAACTGGGGACAGAGAGAGAAATAAAGGAAAAAAATGGAGAAAAAAGAGTCTCCAAGAAGCTCTAGTCAAATACATTTAATAATTTTTACAGCTGGTGGGGAAATAGCCAGGAAAGAACCCCTGTGTAGGTGGTGGGTCCTGGGGGAATGTCAAGTTGATGAAGCTATCATTCACGTGCCCCAGCCTTGGCCCCCCTCTCCCATCCCACACTCTCACAGGCTGTTCCTCAGATCAGCAAAGGGTCTCCTCTCTGCAGATGTACCTTTAAATATCCAGATCCTGTGCCTCAGCCTGCAGGAGAGCAGAGGTGCTTAAGTCAATAGGCTGCTTAGGGACAGCCACCACTAATAAGCAGAAAGTCAGAGGAAATGGATACTTAACCTCCACTGTACTCAGTATATCACACCTCCCTCATAGCCCAGAGGCGGCTCCCAAAGAGAGGGGCTGGCCGAGTGCTTCCAAGCCTGAGTGCTGGCCCTGCGATGCTGGAGGTTGCTGACAACCTGTACATCACCACACGGGGAGTGCTGGCAGAGGCCGGAGTGGCTTTCCCCTTCATTGTGCGCCCTGAGCCAGCTTGCTTTAACCTCTTTCTACTCAGTTTCTTGGTCTGTCCAGTCAAATGGACAATATCTACCCCCCACTCCAAAAGCACAGGATTGCTGATAAAAATCAAAGCATTCAGTATGAAATGGCATCTGGCCATCAACTCGTGATGCATTCTCTTTCTCATTCCTACAAAGAATCTAAGAAGACATAAAACAAAACATAAACTTAGTGACAACGTTGGAAACTAGAACTGGCCATTAAGTGTCTTTCTCTACTCTTCTCTATCGGATTCTAGTTCAACAACAGCTTCTGCCTGATACTTGGAATAACAACATAGCTGTTCTGCTATTGGTCCTCAGTAATGCATTTTCTATAGAGGACACATAGGGATTGTAAACAATTTATTATGAACTATATCATGCATAAAAAGAGTATATATAATGTATATGTAGAGATCAATAATAACAAAGCATTCAGTAATAAACAGCTTTTTACCACATGATGTATTGTAATTTATACTTCTAGTGTTGTACATAATATGTTGGTAGGTAGATGTGTATTCTCCCAGATTTAAAATTCCTGAGCCTAATGTATGAACATTTCAGCAGTTTTCCGTTTGTTGCCATATCATTGTCTAAATTTCCACTGCTATCGGTACTATTTAGATGTGCTAATCTTAGCAGTATTATTATAATGATAATTTGGACAAAAATCTAGTTTCATACCTATAAAATGACACCATTAGGCTGCTTTAGTTTACACTACTTGAATTAATACCAGAGAAAAGCCTTTTGTATGTTTGTTTACTAGTTGTTGCTCATCATAGATCTGTTTTTTGAAATCTATGAAAAGAGAGTCATCAAAAGATTAAATGACTTCAAGTCACTCATATTTCTCTATAATCTAAATGATTAATTTAGAACTATTGATTAAATTAGTATTAATGAACAGTGCCATACCCGGCATATTTGACACCTGGAGCGAATCCTTTTTTGACATTTATCCTCTATATGACAAAATTGTTTAAAATAATAGTCTTTAAATAAAATAAATAATAATAGTCAAAAAGCAGGAAAGACATTATTCACTTATCTCACGGACCTTAGGATTTAATTTCTACCAGGTTTAAAGCCAGTTATAAGGTCAAATATTATTTTTTTTCCCCAATATCTGCAGTCTATAGCTGAAACAAAATAATTATTTCAATTTTGAAAAAACAGTCATGTTTTTTCAGTATGTGGTAAGGATTTATAAAACCATGAATTTGTCAAATGTTGACTGCTTTCTGTGCTCTTTTCTCCTTTTCTTTGAACTACACAGAAAGGTCTATATTTATTCTGAAAAGGTTCACTTCCTTCCTTAACTGGATTAACTCTTTTCATCTGGAAATAGTATTGACCAAGCAGAAATATCAAAATAGATTACAATATCACTCACTGTCTCTTCTTCATCAAAGTCTTGGCTTTACTAGTGCCATTTTCTTCTCCATTTTAAAAAATTCTATGCGTGTCGATGCTAATGCCCTTTTCTCTTCCACATTGTTAATGCTTATAGAAAATGATTCATTTTTGTCTTTCATTCCTGTGTCATCTGAATCATATGTTGTTTCTAGTATCCATGCTTTGAATGTGCCAACTTACACTTTTCAGAATTTTCATAAACTCTGTGCAATGCTGAAGACATTACATATTTCAAAAATAGATCCAGACATTGTTGCAGTTGTTTTTTATGCTTTTTAAAAATTTTCTTTGTTGTGCTGCATAGGGTTGTTGCTTTTCATGTTGGTATGGGTTTTTCACTTAAAATTTCTTTTAAAAGTTTAGAAAAATTATTAAACAGTTGTTAGTTTTTAAGCAATATTTCAAATGACTGAAAAGTTCTTCAAGTTTCTATAAGACAAAGGTACAAAATTCAGTAGCTTTTATATCAATCTGCAGCTTTAGCTTTGATGCTTTTATTAAAATATTACGTAAAATATTTGTGAAAATTGTCTAATAACTAATAAGTGAATTTTAATACTAAAATGTCTGCAAAAGGGTCAATTTATACAATGACTAAATTGTAACACTGGAATAATGTTTTATTTTCTTAAAAAGACTACATTTTAATTTTGAAAATATTTTCCAAAATCATTTACAAATTTCACATATGAACTAAAATTTACTCCTTCCAAATAAAAATATTGCACCTCATAATTTTTATTCTGTTCCACTCATGTAATATTAAACAAATAATAACACCATGTAGTCATACAGAATAATTAGTGCTTTTGTATCCTATGTAGAAATCTTTACCTAACCAGAGGTCACCAAGATCTTCTCTTCTCTTCTTGTTTAGAAGTGTTATAGTTTTAGCTGTTTTATTTAGGTTGTGGATCCATTTTGAGCTAATTTTTTTTTTGTATCTGGTACAAATTAATGGTCTAGGTTCATATTTTTGTATGTGGATATTTATTTATTCTAACAATGGCCTAGGTAGCACTGGGACATCACTGCTATTCAGTGGGCTGCCACCGTACCTCCTATAGTGAGATCTGAACTCTAGCTTTGGGGAGTGATCCCCCCTCAAAGTTGGTCCTTACTGAAGAAGTTTCCTTTGGCTCTAGTGTGCTGTTTGACATTCTTTGTACATCTTACAGCTGCTCTTTGCTAATGGCCTAGTGTTTCTTTACACTAAAGTAAAGCAGTAGACTGAAATCAACCAGGAATTACACCTAATTTTGTTGGGCTATTTTTTTTGCCCTGATGAGTTGACCCTTTTACCCTTATGAAAGATTCCTCTTATCTTTAGTAATACTATTTGTTTTTAAGTCTGTTTTGTATGATATTAATATAACCAGGCCATATTTCTTATGTGTTTTGATTGCATAATACATCTTCTTCCATTGCATTACTTTCAAACTATCATGTTTAAAATATCTTACCTCTAAACAGCATATATTCCATCTTACTTTCTAATGCAGTTATCAATATTGCTGGCTTCTGCCTGCCATTCTGCTGTTTGCTTTTTAGTTATGACATTTATTGGTTGCTATTTTTCCTTTTCCCTTCTTTTAACCTTTTATATCCTTTTCAATATTCTATAGCTTAGATTTTTTTTTTTAATATTTAGAATCTACTCTACTGGCTTGTTAACTATACCTTTCTGTTTATTTTTTAAAGTGATTTCCCTAGGGTTTTGAATCTGTCAGAATCTACTAGAAAATAATTTTATATCACTTCATGTATAATGTAAGAACTTGTCAACAGCATTCTACAGTTATCCTTCTCCCATTACTTTTGCTATTATACATTTTACTTCTAGAATGTTGTAAATGCCTCATTAGGTTATTATTATTTTTGCTTTAACTAGCCAATACTCTTTTGAGAAACTAGGAAAAGAAAATATGTTTCTTATATTTGAACACATATTTGCCATTCTCGGTACTCTCTGTAGATCTGTTTCTACTTGGTTTAATTTTTCTTCGCCATGAAGAACTTCTGCTAATAACTCTAATGATACAGGTCTCCTAGAAATAAAATCTTCCACAAACTAAAAATGTCCTTGTTTCACTTTCATTTTGAGGAAATTTTCACTGGAATCGAAATTCTGGATTGACCCTTCTTTTCAGTACTTTAAAGATCTCATTCCATTATTTTCTGGCTTCCATAATTTCTGATGAGAAGTTATTAGTAAGTCTTATTGTTCTTATATGTATCTTTTTTTCTGGTTACTTTTAGGATCTTCTCTTTATTATGCTAAAGAATATCAGCAGTTTTATAATGTGCTTATATCTATATGTCTGTTTACATTGCTTCGAGTCCATTGATCTCCTTGGATCTATGGTTTGTATTTTCAACACATTTGGAAAATATTTTATTATTACTTTTTAAAAGTATTCTTTTCCTGCATCAATCTCTCTCTTCTCTCCTTCTGGCTTTCTAATTATAGATGAGTTAAATTGTTTCATTGTGACTCACAAGTTACTAAAGGCTCTGTTAATTGTTCATTTTCTTGCCAGCCTTTTTTATTTCTGTATGCTTTCATTTGCCTAGTTTCCACTGTAATGTCTTCAAATTCACTAATATTTTTTTCTATAATATCTAATCTGGTAGTAAGCCTATTCAGCAAATTTTGTTTCAGATATTGTATTTTCCAGTTGTAAAATTTCCATTTTGTTCATTTTTATAGTCCTCATTTCTCTATTGAGATTGTTATAAACAAATAGGAACAACGTATTTATGATCAAGTTTTTCTTTTAAGTCTCTAAGCATATTTATAATAAATCTTTGATCTTTAGGTATTAATTCCATTAGTTTTTTTTTTGTTGTTGTTGTTCTTTACCAAATTTGCTAGTATGGATGGCACTTCTATCTCTTATTTTCCTGGGGAGAGGGGTAAAAGATTAGATGACCACCCAAACCCTGGTGTTCTCTCAGAAAGCTTCTCAGACCTAAACTTTTCTTAATAATGAGCTACATAAACAACCATTAGTATTATTATTTATCATATATTTGATAAGAATAGGCCTACTTTTGTTAAGCACCTTAAAATTTAAGTCTGAAATCCTCCCAATGGCCTTGCAAGATTGGTATCATTACCCTTATTTCATAGAAAATGATCTGAGGGCCACAGAAGTTCCAAATCAGGCCCGTCTCCAAATCTTGTGCATTTGATATTATGCACACTGCCTCTGGTCTCTACACATGTTCACTGAAGGCGTGATACAATTGCATGATCAATGCCTTTTGTAAGCTTAGGTCTCCCTGGGTCAACTGTGTTACCTGAATTCTGTTGGACTTGCCGGGTGTTTGATGTAACTCACTCTATTTTTATATAAGTTTTTTCTATCCAATTTGTGGTAATAATATCTTTGGTCAATTCCCTTTTCTTCTTTATTCAGAAATTCTGCTGAAAGAAGGGCTTGATTAACTGGACTATCCATGTCTCAGTGGCACTCTTAGAATTAGAAATAAGATCCCTAAACATTTTATAATTTTAGAAATAAATTCAGTGATAATGCTAACACCTCCCTTCTAATTTGGAACAATAAAAACTACCCAAGATGCATTTGGTCTCTGGGGTTAACAACGCTTTCCACACATTTCTATACACTAAGTAGGTCAGCTTTCGTATAGTCTTTCTTCATGAAAAAAAAGTTCAGTTCTCTAACCTACGAAATGCATGTTTCTCTGCACCTATTTCTGCAGAAGAGGGTACTTCTTACAGGACTCCCACAGGATTAAATTCTTACTTTGTTTTGTACTATACATATATGTACTTCATCCAATCTGATCAGATAAAGCTCAAGTGTCCACCACCCAGAGCTCCAGCCACCCCAGATGGGCTGCAGAAAGTGTACATTTAAAACCATGTTCTTCTTGGCTATGAAATCTTTCTCCACGGTTGAGAGATTTTTAAAAAATCTTCACAAACATGAATCAGTTGCTGCCTCAACCTTAGCAAGACCTGGAAGATATTAAGCCAGACTCCATCCTGTTAGGTAGCTCTTACTTTGCAATAAGTTTAGGCCATTATATATTCTAATGAGGACCCAACTTGTACATTCCCATTAAAGATTAATTTGGCTGCCTTGCAACATCTGTGTTCTGCTGACTCCTCTCTGTTCCCCAGGCTGCAGGACCAAACTCATCCATCATCACAGACAGGCACTTGGAAGCCACCCCTTACTGTTGCTTCTACATATCAAAGAATGAGTCAGCTCAGGCAGGGAGACTCCTGGAGTGGTCTGTTTCAGGGGCTCCCTCTCCTCAGAAGCCCTTCCCAGGTTTCCCTGCTCACCTTTTGGGGTTGAATTTTGTGAAGGCAGCTACACAGTTGAGTCCTTGAAAGCACAGCAAATGGAGCCTGCTGAAAGGCGGCCTTACAGAAGCATTGCAACCACCCGGAGTCTGGAGACATTCCTGCCATAGCTCCCTACCCAGAATAGCAATTGGTGAAATTTAACCTGAGCACTGTTGTCGAAAACAAGTGTGAGTGTTTCAGTTAATGTTTGGAAACCATCCCATCTGTGAGTGCAGGTTCACCCCGAGGCCCAGCAAGGAGCCTCAAGAGCCTGGCTGTCCTGGGCTTCTGCCCGAAAGCTCTCCTTGCTTGTTGACAGAGCGCTTCATGGTGAGCAGGGAGCATTTCCAAGTGTGCAGTGAGGAGAGTCTCCCAGGGAGCTGAGAGAAATCCATAGGCACTGGCAGTCTTCAAAGCCACAGCTCCACACACTGGGTACAGTGCCCCCTGACAAAAAAAAAATAAAAGGGCTCTGTGCATGGGTACAGATGACTGCCCTTTCTACCTCTTGCTTATGGTGCCCAGATTTTCAGGGGCATAACCCTGACCTGCCAGATAGGCCCCCTGCCACAGGTATAGACAGCTGTGAAATACACCCACAAAGATGATACAGTTTGGAGCGGTAGGAAGTTTCCTGACAATTGAGGTATTTACGCCTTGGCTGGTAGACCCTAGGATGAAGTCATAAGAAGTTTCAAGCTTCAGATGAGTCATTTTAAAAGGCCTCTTCCACTGCTGAAATTCCATAGTTAATGAATTCTCCAATCAACACATACTAAGTCGATATGTACAAACATAAGCTACCTACAAATATATATGTCAAGCCATTTACAAGTGTATGCCACATGTGTGCTCAGTCTTGGTGCCTCAACTAAGCAGAGTACATAAGCACAGAAACACTTTATGCAAGTCTGCATAAAAGGGCTTGTTTATGCACAAAGGTGGGTACACAGAAAAGCTAGGATGACTAAGAAGCCTTGAGAGACTTCATATTGTAGTTTAAATGATTTGATACTTCTAAAACAAAAAGGCAAAAAGTCATATTGACAACCCTTTTCTTCTTCATTTTGTTGAACTAAATAAATGAAGACGGCCCCCTATATAAAATCATCTTTGAAAAAAAAGTGAGAGAAAACTTAGAGGAAGCCTCTGGAAGAGGGTTGGGTAAGTGGAGGACATGGACGAGCATACTTTAGCTCTCAGAAACACTGCTGTACTTGGGGAAACACAGGAGGAAGAAGGGGAGGGGGCCACAAGCAAGGAAGCCTCTTCCTTATCACAGCCGTCATTAATACAGAGTAAAGGGTGTGAGTTGCCTCGTGGATACACACAAATGGGCCCTTCCTCAGTCCAGTTCTCTAGTGCATCTGCTTCTGCTGGGCACCGACTGATTTAACCCAGTTTAGTCCCTTTATTTACTGCCTCTTAATCACTGTAAGCGAACGTAGGAGACTCTGTACCAGCATGATCAATTACATCAGATGGGGAAGAAAAGAGAGAAATTATGGAGGAAGAAAGGAGCGAAGCAAATGTTATAACACTGGACAAAGTTGAAGTCTTTCTAATGTGACCTAGTTAGGAGCACTAAAGAAGGTAGGAAGTCCTTCTTTCCCCCGGGGACTTTTGGGGAAACTAAACACGGTAAAGTTAATAAGGCAGATGCCTTTGCAGACTGTGCTCCAACTCCCTCCGGACCTGAGTAGAAAGCGTTTTGTTAACTGCCTCAGAATTTTGCTTATTCCCTACTGCCAGGTGTGTGCTGGGAAGGAGCTGAGGTGCAAGTGAAATCTCCCTTACTATTTCCTGGTGAGCTTGTTAGAAGTATATTCACCATCATAAAACATGATCCTATGAACTATTTTGTTTATCATTTAACTTTTAAAGTAGCTTTTAAGAGTCCTGATTAATATACTTTACCAAATAAGTTTAAATGTAGTTATAATGAGAGTACTGATACAATAAATTCTTTAAAATTCCAGAATTTACTAATTATTCTTTATTCTGGCCAAATGTACACACTGAATAGATCTGAATAACAAAAACAGCCTCATCCATTGTCCCCAGTTGTCTTAAACAATTATATCAGAGTGTGCTTAATGGTAAATATAATTAACGTCAACATTAATATCTCCCTTTTATTCTGGCAGACATTTTAAATTATCTCTAATTCTCACAACAACCTTGCAAATTATTATTACCCATTACAGAGAAAAATACTGAAACACAGAGATGTAAAGTTCTTTGACCAAAGTCACGTAGCTAGTAAACTGGGAAGCCATACCCCTTCTATATTACTCTCTTCACCCCCCACTACTAAAATTTCTTTGACAAGAGCATAATCTAAATAGCATTTGTGTACAAGCACCATTCGGCACAAGCACATGGCGACCTAACCTATAGTTCAAGCTCTGACCTCGTCGCCCTGGAGAAGCTGAGGAGCCCCCAGCAGAAATGTTGTGGAGAAGGAGGTGGCAGCACTGTGGCAGCTATGACCTTTGCCCTAGCTCCAAGCTTGCCTGAACATCCTGTCTGCTCTCTCCTGACCTCATGTGAGCAAAGGCGAGGGAGATACATAGTTAAGTTCAAAAAGAGGGGTTCGTAGGCCACTGGTGATCTTACAGATTTTCCACGAAGTCTTCTGAAACAAGGAAGACCTTAGGCCATCACCTCCCTAATCTACAGATACTAAGGCCCAAGCTATGGAAGCTCAAGGTCACTTGTCATGCAGCATGTGATTTGGGAATAGGTTGGATCCAAATGCTTAGTTTTCTAAGGTCTTATTATTTAAAGTGTGGTCTGTGGACCAATGTCCTCAGCCTTGCCTGAGAACTTACTAGAAATGCAGAATCTCAGGCCCTATCCCAGAACCACTGAATAAGAATCTATATTTTAACAAGATCTTCAGTTTATTTACACTTATGATAAAGTATGAAAAACATCATTCTAAGAGCCAGTCCTACAGGAAAGGTCTAAAATGCTGAATTCTGAACTAAGAGATTACTTGATAGAAAGTGCAGCTGATGAAATGGTTTTTATAGTGTGTAAGTATTGGAACTGATAAAAGGGCAAAAGGGCATTTTTAGCAAATTTAGCCCTTCAAAAATGTCCTGATTCACATCTTATAAGGATCAACACATCTTTAAATGGTTCAGGCATTGGAAACTCTAAATTTTATAGCCTAGATATGGTTTTGAAACATTTTATAGAGAATTCATGGAAGCACAGTAAGACTTGCTTCATTAGTCTCATGTCTGACTCTGAATTTTCTGATTTTCTTGGGACTTAAATCTCATTAGCAGTGTAATAGTTAGAAATATATAAAGGCTTTTGTGTAACTTTTTCTTAAGGAAGAATAAGTACAAAATTTAGCACAAATAATCTATATTTTATATTTTAGGTGATATTATAACTTTAAAGTTACAAGGTGAACCTCAAGGAGGTAAAAAGGTGAATTCTTTTATGGAATCTACCTGTCTGTAAGCATAAATAACTGTCAGAAACGTTGAGGCCTTTCCAACTATAGCATTAACCTGGGAACGTCCATTTTGGGGACCTTTGGTGAGGCGATGTGGAGAGAAGTAACTGTTCAATCAATCTTCTAACAGCTCACCAACGACAGGAGAGAAAAATCACACAGATGAGTCTTTTGAGAAGAAATTGTGTAAGCCTATAGGAATCTTCACCATTTTAGGAAAGGGTAAAAAAATACATGATGGAAAAATAAGAGGTAGGAAGAAAGTGAGAAGTGAAGAGAAAGGAAGAGAAAGGAATGAGGGAGGGAAAATAGAGGAATAAAGATATATGTGATTATTTTGAACTCGAGGTACTATGGTAGACGCTTTAATATCTCAAATAATTACAAATGATAAAATTGAGGTCTAGAATTTTAATAAGTTTCCCAAGGTCAAATAGCTAGTAAGTCTTCATACAGAATTTAAACCTAGATTTACTAAAGCAACAAGGTGCAGTGTTTTCTAAATGTGTGCTCATTGTAGAATCACGAACCACTGCATTTTCAAACGGAAAAGAACTTCAGAGAGCAGAGCACTGAAAATCCGAGACTCCTAGAATTCAAATGACTGGGAGCTTGACAGTGACTGTCTGTCAGGGATTCGTCCGAGACCACCAGCAGGTAGGTAGGCAGCAGCAGGAAAGACTCAGAGCTGTTTTCGAACATATCACTACATATAGGAGGTGGGTATTTTGCAAAAAGTAAAAGCATAGAGCAAGATAGTCAGCCATTCACCTGCCCCGAGACAGTTGCTCAGAAGTTCAAAAACCGATTTCCATATGATTGAAACCAAACTTGGATTTGCAAGTGTCCTAAACTTAGCCGCTCCTAAAACTTGTCCAGAAGGAACTGGCTTACTCAAAGCCTCATTGAATGTCTTGGCCAAGGTATAGCTTAAAAAAAAAAAAAAAAAAGTTTATTTTGATGATATAAGTGTGATTGAATCAGAACCATATGGATTGCATCCCCCCTTTAAAACTACACATGAATTCAAAATTAAGTGTTCATTCTCTTCAAAGTAATTAATGACTCGGTTGATTAAATATGATATGGCCTTAAGCACCATGCTGAGCTCGACTTGTTCCATTTTGCAGGAATCAAGATATTCGCTGAATCCCAGACTCAGACACTTTCCTGTTTATATTTCAGGCCAGTTTTCTTTTGTTCCCCCTGAATAAAATTTACTCCTGATAAGAAGCACGGAAAACCTGTCAACAATGCAACACCTCAGCTCAAACCCCTTTTCCTTGAGGTGGCCCTAAAAGTGAGAGGAAGAACAGCTTCTTTCTGTTCTGACTCCCGACTGGCTTGAGTTTTGGGGGCACAGGCAGGAGGTGGGGCTCTGGGAGGCTTCGGCTAGGTGAGCACAGTCTGACTCAAGTTCTCGACTCTTTGTTCCCAGGGCTACCGTTCCTTGAAAGTGTCGTGCTCAGCCAACCTGGCTTCCCGTATTCCGTAGTCACCTCCCAGCCGGTCTAGTTCGCCACCTGTCCCCTTGACTTTTTACCTCGCAGATCTCAGAGAAATGAAGTGGGCCCTTCACTTTCAGCTGTTATTTTATGTTCGGTCACTCCTTTTGATAAGGACATTGATATTTGCCAGGCTCCTACCTCTTTGCCAGACTCTGCCCAAGGCATTTTACTCACAACCACGCTTAAAGGTAAAGTGCGTGTAATGAACCACGAATAGATGAGGAAACTAAGACGGGAAGAGGGGAATAGCGTGCCCAAAGCCACGCAGTTGGGAGGCGGCCGAGCTGTGACTCAGACCCGGTTCCAAACGACTCCACAGCCGGCTGGCTTTGTGCCACCCTGCCACCCTCTTCCTTTTAGACGCTGATACAGACGCATGTCAGCCCCTTGTCCTAAATGGCCACTAGCTCCAGCCTTTCTTCTCTGTCACTGGTTTAGTGTCAAAGTGGGCAAAGAGATGGGCTGGGGTCACTGGGGTAGGTGTAGGACAGCGGTCATTAGTTCTGACAGACCACCCTGCCCAAACCCCACCAAGGAGCCAAAAAGCTGTGGAAAACTCTCTTTTGCCATCTTCTCCAGCTGCTACAATTTTCATGCATGATACTTTTCTGCAAAATTTACAATTTTGAAAGACAAAACTAAAGATTATGCATGTATTGTATGGGCTTAATATGCATTCCTTTTCAACAGTTGTTCATTTGTAAATCCTTATTGAGAGAATCATTTCATGTTGAAATTTAATAGAGTGATAGAGTGAATTTTATATATTTACAAGTGTGCTTTCAAAGTTCACAATATCCCACAGGTACACCCAGGACACTGGTGCACTACCTGCACGCACGTGTGCACATTGCTCTGCTGAAGCACTTGCACGTAGGAAAACCACACATCTGTATACAGTTCATTTCCTCATAAACAAACACACCCACGTAAACACATGGAAACAATATGCTAACACATACAAAGAAATTTGCAAATGTACTCACAAATAAATCTGTGAAAAATGGAAAATATCACATGCTCACTTACACTTCTCTCCCCCGTTTCTTCCCTCCCTTCTCCTCTTCTCTCCCTCCCACTCTCCACACACAGACATCAAAGCCTTTAAACAAGTAACTTGTTCAAACGGACATGCTAATAAGCAGCGAAAACCCTGTTGATTCAAAAGGCATTCTCTCATCGACCTGAGGAACTGGAAGTCCCTACAAGACAGCTCTCTGATCACTCCAGACACGCCACGGGGCTCCCGTTGGCACTCATGCTTTCCTAAGGAAACTCTCTGTTTAGTCAAACCTCTAAAACAATCCTTCCCAGACTCTCAAACCTGCTGTCTGTCCTCCAAGGAGATGGAAGATTCTCCAAGGGAAAACTTGCCCCCATTTTTCCCCTTTTGCGGCTGCTGCTTCTCTTCTCCCTCCTCTCCCCGTTTCGGTGGTGATTGTGGAAAGTCACAGAAAAGAAAATTCTCAGGGTACAACTCTTAAATTATGAAGCACCCTCTATAAACCTTGGTGATAATAGGATATATAACTCTGAATAATAACTCCAGTTTTAAACTCCAGAGGGTAGTGGGAGGAACAGAGCCAGATATAGTCATTCATTACCATGTGAAGTTCATTTGAAAAAAGTTGTGACAAAAAGGAAAATAGAGAGCAAAGAGAAGGTGTGAGCTACTATGCCTGGGGCGGATGGGAGGTCTTTTCAGATTAGGTGGCAGCTGAACTGAGTCTTAGGGGACCAGCCACTATTACCAGGAGAGGGGAGTTAGAAACGCATTCTAAACAAAGTAAACAACACGACAGGCAGAGGAAGGGGGTGCGGACTCTGCCTGGGACACACTGAGCAGTTCAGTGTGGCTGCGGTTGTGGGGTGAGGATTTCAGAGGGTGTGTCTTCTGATCAGATTTTAGTTTAGGAAAGATAACTCTTTCTTCGGTGAAGAAGATGGAATGACCAGTTAGAAGATTATTGTGACGGGTCTGACAGCTGAGTGAAGGAACAGTGGCCACCATAAAGAGAAGGTACCCGGAGACCCAAGAAGGAGGCAGGCACTCCACAGAATGTAACAATTTAGAGCCAGTTACTTGCAGGAGCAGGATCAGAGTGGGTGGCAGTCCAGCCACCTCCACTAGCAGACAGTTGTTACACTGAATGTTTTATAGGATAGCTCAGGTACTGATAATGGGCAAGGCAAAGGGACAGAAAATACAGTTCGTGCCAGGACTCCTACCTTCTGGTGGTCTTGCGATGGATGATTGCTTAGAATTGATGCCAACACCAGTTTGATATTTATCTTGGTTGCCATACCATTCTGGCCCTACTGACAAGAGTCTTTATGGCTATATTGTGTACGTTTAAAGAACACGGTTAATTATGAGCTATAAGGCATTGGTATGCTGGCTGAGAATTGTTAGATTAAACAGTTCACAGCATGAAGAACTTGAACAAAAAAGAAATAAGCGGTTCAAAGATGGAGTCAATCTTGTTCACATCAACATCTATCCACCATGATACCGGACAGAGAGACAGGGGCCTGTGACCCACTTAATGTCCAACTCAGAAACGCTAGTCTCCTTCTAACTCTTCTATTCATCCCAACTTCTTCACTACCCCCATCTTATTTCCAATGTATACGTGAGTCTAATTAATAAATCCTCCCGAAATACACTGCTTCTGTGACATTCTAGACTATTTGAACATCTCCCCTTCCCACATACCTGCTACCATTTCTAACTAATTTGGCCAGTTCTGTTCCATGCCTAAAATTATTATATGGTGTCCCCTCGCCTGAAAGCCAAAGCCAGTCATTACGAAAAACAAGACCCTGTCTGCCTCTCCAGCCCTATTTCTAACTACTGCCCCTCCAATTGTATTAGTCACCTTCCCCTTTGTTACTAATGCCACACTCTCTCTGGCTTCGCGTTCCCCATCCTGTTTCTTTGGCCTAGAATGGCATCCCTTCAGTGTTCTGTCTGAGAAATTCATCCTTTAAGATGGAGAACATGCATCACCACTTCAGGTTAGTTTGTTTCAACAAAGATGTATTAAACATTCACAGTAATTTGGGATCACTATAAAAAAAAATTAGGCAGCTTCCTCTTTGGCCCTCCTAGAGCATCCCGTGCATAGCTTTACGGAACCAACTCTCAGCCTGGGTTGCAACTGCTATTCGTCCCAAACTCCAGACTTAATTATCAGTAGTAAAAAAGGCCTGGGTCTTATTCAGGCCCTTTGGTGCTCAGTGCAAGTGTAAGTGATGAATAAAGTAAAAGGAACATTTCAGAGACATTTCTAAGGTGTGTTCCATAGGTTTTAGCACCTGGGGTGAGGGGAAGAAAGATATTTCTATCTCTAGAGACTAAGGTTTGGTATCTACATGACAGTGAGGGGCAGTTTGGGTTGCAAAGAAGCAGATAATCAATTTGTTTTGCACATTTGAATTTGAATACTCGCAGGTCATCCAGATAAAAACCTCTGGGGTTGTTACAGGTTCAGAACACAGGTTTAAGTGCTCCCCCAGAAAAAGCATGTAGAACAACAAGAAATTGAGGCTAAACATACCCTGGAAAACTTAAGCCAGAGAGTAAATGTTTCCCTTGAGGAAGGGGCACAAGCCTCTTTGGGACTCCTCCTTCCTTGCTGAAGGAGCAGGAAGACTGCTTGCTTGGGGACAGGGTTTCTGTCTGTTCTTAGTGGTGCGACCAGTCTGAGTACCGAGTACCTGCTGGAAGGGTCAGGCCTGGTACTCGGCAGGCAGCCTGCAGCCGTTGAACTTGGGAGGCTATTTGTTCTGCAGGCTAAGGGTTCACGACCAGAAACTTCCAGATGTCTTGATGATCTTGCTAATGAATTATTCATACATTCAACACAGAAAGCTCCTCGCTCACAATTCTCTATATACCTAAGAAAGGAATGCATGCAAGTTGGATGTCCCAGTTATGATTTCTGATGGGAGGCCACCCTAGGGCACCTAAAAACCCTTGGCAATAGATGCCATCTTGGAAATTCCTTGCTCTCCTGTAAGTCTGAGGTGTCTGGGTTCTCGGATGCAGAAACTGGGAGGTTCATAGATGACTAGGGGCATCTTTCCAAAATTTCCCAAAGCATTGAACAGGGGAGGTGACTTAAGGAATTTTGAAATTGGGAAGAGTTGAAGCTCTATCCTGAGCTAAGGTAAGGCATAAAGATATGTTACTGTATCTCGATAACAATAAATCTGTTAAGTATATAAAATTGGGGCTAGGAGTGAATAAATGAAGGCAGAAAGGCTGGCTGGCTGGAGGAGATGTGAAGATTCAGCATTCCCCCACCCTCTGTTCGTATCTTCTCTAGCATGATATATGCAATTGCATCACACAATTTTTGTTTACATATATATTTTTTAAATAAAATTTGAATATTCCAAGGGTAGACTCACACAGCGATAATAACAGAATCACAGGATGTTGGAGACCAGCTAGTCTTGATATTTTTTTTCTCTTTTCCTTCCTTTTTTTCTTCCTTCTTTCTTTCCTTTTTTCCTTCCTTCCTTCCCTGCTTCCCTCCTTCCCTCCTTCCCTGCTTCCCTCCTTCCCTCCTTCCCTCCTTCCCTCCTTCCCTCCTTCCCTCCTTCCCCTCCTTCCCCTCCTTCCTTCCCTCCTTCCCTCCTTCCTTCCCCTCTCTTCAGATCTTTCATTCAAATTAAAACTTACTGCTGAAGTTCAGTGTGCGTGAAGGACAGACCCTAAGCTGCCCCGGTGTGTAGCAGTGCATGCTGGTTCCCTGGAGTCCCGTTTTCAAAGCCGCTGTTCTAGCTGGGCACACTCACACTTTAAAGAGGCTGTTCTGCGTAACCCCCTTCCCATAGACTTGGATGGGATTAGTGCTAATTGTGCTTCCTAATCAGAATTGATAAGAGGCCCCCTCCCCCACACCCGAACATCAGGCTCTGTTCCAGTTTGGAGCCCAGGGTCTGCAATTCCTTATTTAGTCCCATTCTCTCTCCACACGTTTTGTTTGTGTGCAAATATATGTTCATCACTAGATCATATCTTTATTATCTTTATTCCAACTTACTGATTTTGATATTCCCTACACATACAGTTCATAATATCACACATAATGTTTTTCACAGCCTACGTGTTTCAGAAATATTAATCAATTTTACAGAATTAAACACAGGTCCACAAAAACTAAACAATATTCTCTATTTATAAAATACAAGAGCAAGACTCAGTCCCTGGCACACATTGGGAGTCTAATAAATATATGATATATGAATGCATGATTGGATGAATGAATAAGTGAATTAGGTGATAATGTATGTGAATGTATCTTGTAAACCATAAACTACTTCACAAGTTTGAGTTCTTACACAGGTTTTGTGGTTATTTTCTTGCTTTCCCAATCTGTTGCACCCTCACTGAATTTGGGCGAATTCTGGAGAGATCCAGGAGGAGGTCTGTGGCATGTGCCCCAAGGGCAGCTGTGAAGGCAGGCACACAGAGATAAACCTAAGGGGGTGTCCGGAGCCCTTGGGCCTGGAACAGAGGGCTCCCTGACTGCTAACAACCCCGTTCTCACCTTGAGTTTCCAGTGATCAGCAGTGAGCAAACACGAACGTTTTAAGCAGCTCATAAATCTTCCTGGAGCCTGGGTGCTGAATAAGCCTAGGAGCGTGGTGATGGTGGAAACAGGATCCCACCCCTGGAAGCAGTCCCTTGCAGTGCCAGCTTTTGCCCTGTTAGCTGCTAGCACACATGCCCCAGCTGCCTCAGTGAGGCTCAGATTCCAGTAAAACAGGACAGATGAGGCACAGAGACCAGAAACAGCTCCCTGACGTCCCTGAGTTTTCTAGTTGGGGACTCCTTCAAGAGTTTTCATGTTGGTGATGTGTCCCCAAGGTCTGGCAACCCACAAGGACATGGTCTCCAAACTGAAAAACAGACCAGGGTTATTCAGCTTCTGCTCAGTAACCCCAAGTGAAGAAGCGAAAAAACAAACCCACAGGAAAGGTTACCATGAACTTGACTGTGGACTCGAACCTCAGTGCACATTAAGCAAGTTTCTTTTACTACATTTTGATGGGGTCCAGGCGCAGGTAGGGTGGGGGTGGGGCATGGCTGAGGGACACAAAATCTTGTTTAAAACATTTTCCTGGTTTGTGATCATGTCCAGGGGGAGGTCAGTGATTCTCAGAGTAGCATAAACCCAGAGGTCACAAGCTAAGCAGAGCTAGTCCTTCTCTCTGCTCCTGCTTCGTGCACCAATTTTAGTAGTTTTCCATGTATTGTAATTTTCTCCCTACATATCTGTCTCAGATGGAAGGGACT
Organism: Macroglossus sobrinus; assembly: GCA_004027375.1. NCBI lineage: Eukaryota > Metazoa > Chordata > Mammalia > Chiroptera > Pteropodidae > Macroglossus > Macroglossus sobrinus. The sequence continues at coordinate 52,770 of PVKZ01001409.1, read as the reverse complement.
ATATTTCTTTATCCTTATATTGACTGGCTTGATAGCCACTAACATACAGTAAGCCTTCAATAAGGACTTTTCCCAATTAATTGTTGATATTGATCCCACCGATTTCAGTTTAACAAAGTTTGTTGCCAGGATGCGATTTTTACTCAGTGAATGTTTAAAGAAACAATGCTTGCGTTTGCTGTGCCCAGAGCAGCATAAGACGAGACGTGCTGGCGGGTGTGAAGGAGCCAGTGCACTGCCATATTCAGTACCTAGCGTTGTGCTGGTCCCCTCGAGGCAGAGCCATCCCCAGGCCACTTGTCCATGGCTGCAGTGTAGGGCTATGTCTTGAAGTGGGAGGTGTGACTACTTTTCAGAGAAGGAGAGTGGAGGGCTCTGTGACAACTCAAATAGTGTAGGTACAGACCCCAAGTTTGCACGTGTGTATATAACGTGTCTTTGGAATCTGTGTAGCTGAGGTGGTGTGTGTATAATGCTATTTTTGAATGCTTTACTAAATCTCCAAACAAAATCAGTATCTTTCTCCTCATCATTTCTATATTTTCTTGTCCACTTTTAGTATAACTATTAACAAATTGTACTGCAAACACTTATTTACAGATTATTCTCCATTAGACTGTAATCTCAAAAATTAGTGCATCTTCGCCTTATCCTATATGCCTTGCTTCTAGCACAGTGGAGATATAAATAAGACAGGATCCTTTCTTCAAACTGCTTGTGATCTGGTGGAGAGGTCAGACTGGTTAAAAAAAAATGAAGTCTGATCTAAGTGAATGAAAATCAATGGAGGGAAGTACAATGGGATTTCTGAAAAGACAAGTTACTTTAGACTTGTTCAGTCGAGGAAGGAGATAGGCTTTAATCTGGATAGGATTTCAGTAGACGTGGAGCCTTTCAGCCTATGCCGAGATCCATTTATTTTAGCCAAGGACACGTGCTCTCCTGAGGAGTGCCTGGGCCTGCTCCGATGGCTCCAGCACCGAGGCACAGCTACCAGTGGGAGAAACTGCCTGTTCATTAAGGGCGAATTAAGCCCCGCCACCTTTCCTGAGCCCCCGTTGGGAGTCACCTTCATGTGCTGTCGCCGGTAAAGCGATCTTGTCAGGTTATTTGGGCCTTTAACTTGACGGATCTTTACAGTTGTGTTTTTGGGCAGGAAATGGCCAGACCCCACCCTGAGCGCTCTGTCTTTTCTAACAAAAAGCAAAATCCATCATTTTAACAATGAATCTCTTTTCTTGGTTTAAAGGAATATTTAAAAATAAAAAATCCATATAAGAAGCTAAAAAAAAAAAAACAACACCCGTTACTTGCAAAAATCTGGCTTTACTGAAAATTAGTCATAAGGAAAACAGCCTCTTTAACCTTCAGTTGTAGAAATTAATGGAAAGCTTTATGTTTATGGATAAGCAAAATTGGGGCTATAACCTGGTCTATGAAACTAATAGTAGAAGCAAAAAGGACTTTCACACTTTAAGTCGTGGACCTTCTGGATTGAGAAGGAAGAATTCAGATCAGGGAAGGATTGCTATAATTCTGTGAAGAAAACTAAATAGAAACAAATTTTATTAATGTGGTTATGTCTCTTTGGGCATTCGGGTTGGATGTAGGCTGGAAAGTAAATCTTCACATTCGTGAAAATAGATTTCTTGCAGTAATTGAGAATTTAGCCCTAGTTTAACCTTCCACTTATCTTCCTAGATTCTTAAATAGATTATTCCTCTTTCTCCCATGACTACCCTCAAAGGGAAAAAGAAAAGAAATAACCAAGCTGCAAATGAGATATAAAACCATTCCATGGGGGCACCACAATTTTAGGAAAATCAAAAATCTCACATTTTAAGAAACTGGGTAATGCCATCAGTATATTATCGCGATGAAAATGTGGAGCAGAATTGGCCTTCAGAAAGTGTTTAGTCTCGTCCCCTGCCTCCCAATAGCATAGCCTTGATGGAGACTTAGTTGCCTTAGTACTTTGACTGTTTCATTAACAGTGCCTTCGGGAAGAAGTTTGTGAATTTAACCATAATACAAATTTTTTTAAAAAGTAGATTCTCTATGCTAGTATGAAAGCTAGCCCAGTATATCTAGTCCATTGGTTATTTAATTATATAATGTGATGAAAGAGTATTAAAATCAGCAGGATTTGAATGCAAAGAGATTTTTCCCCCATAGGAAATTATATTGAATGCTTTGCAAAGATTCAGTAAAGTTAAGTCATAAAAAAATTGTTATAGCAAGACAATGTGGAAGATGGAGGAAATTTTCATAAAAACAGAAGTCTTCTGTACTCAGATTACTTTAAAGTGTCCTTAAATTCTCACTATATTTTAGAGAAACTATAGATGGAAATAAGAGATACTGCTTTTTGGTGACACAGAGCTCATAGTCAGGGATTCGGACTCATAGAAAAGGCCTTGGCCCTAATCAAACATTGACATATAAATAGTCGTTCAGAAACCGTAAATTTTAATAAAATGCACGAGGTGTGTAGGTATCATGTTTATAATATTTCAGTGGTTTTCATAACCAGTAGATTAACTCTTGATCTTAATTGCATTGGATAAAGATGACTTTTAGTGAACTACTTTATGTAGCAGTTCATAAAGGTGGGGCGGGCTGCTTCTGATTTCTTAAGGCGGTACACAGCAGACTTTAAAGTATTTGAAAAAAAATAAGATGATGAACCAAAAGTCTACTCAGAAGAAAAGGATATTTAGGCCTTAAATTCACTATGATGATATAATCTCTTAGAACTGTTTCTGCCCCCTCCAAAAAAAAACTGAACTAAATGGATTGTGTAACACTCATCACCTCTCCTCCACTTGAGATAGAGGCACCCTTTCCATTCCTCTACCTTCCTCACTGCCCTCCATCCCCATCTTCTGTCTCGTGTGCCTTTTCTTTCTTTCTAATTTCTTCACCTATTTTATCTACACCACATGCCTTTTCTTTTACATTAAAAAGTTGTTAAAGTTTGTATTCTGTTCTATAAATATTAAATATTTGGTGTTTCATCTATAAAGCAATTCTAAAAGTTGAAAACCAACAGATAATGTTATGAGTATGTGACTAATAAATGCTCCCTATAAACTATAGGCTTGCCAGATTTAGTAAATAAAATTATAGGATGCCTGGATAAACAACAAATACTTTTTGAGTACAAAGTGTGTTCTATGCAGTATTTGGGATGCACTTATACTAAAAACTTGTCGTTTATCTGAAATTTAAGTTTAGCTGGGTATCTTTGTTTTACCTGGTAAACGATCTGTAATGTCCTGTGCAAGGATTATATTTCTCCATGATTCTAATGCCGTGACCCTTGGGCCACTCAACGGAGAATATTCCTGAATTCAGAGTCAAATAGATAATTATTTCTTAAATGGCATCAATTCCTTAAATCTCAGTAGATTTCTTATTTAAAATCAATTCAAGTAAGCATACAGTTTTGTTCAGGACACGTTCTTATCCTCTTTGGCCATTCTGAAATCATGTGATAGTTTTTATGACTCCTTATCTTAAAAATGAAGAGATTAGACAATTTGTTACTCTCTAAAGTCCATCCACATTCCAACAGCCCATGGTTCTATGATCTCTCATCTTCTTCATAAGACTAGAGGTGGGGAAAGTAACGATATTAGTTGGTTTTCCTAGAACTGCTTTTTCAGACACTAAGCTATGCGTCTTGGAGGAGCTGCGGAGGAGAGGGAATGGCTTGTGGTTTGGTAAAGGGAGGGGCAGCCTGAGCCACGCAGCCACCAGAGACAGCACCTGGAACAGAAGAGAGGTTTTTGCCCACACACTGAGGATCTGGCTTCCAGATGGATCTTGGGCACACATTTGTTTTTGTAATTTCCCCCCTTCTCCTCATTTCTTCCTTTGCCATGCCCCTTTCAGAGGAATTTAAGGATGGGCTTTGTGCTTTCTCTTTTTTCCTTCTTCAGCTCCACCCTCTCTCTTCTACAAACAGAGACTAGCAGTGACAGACTTTCCCTGTGCCCGAAATGAAAGGGGAAACAAAATCTAGCCGATTCACTCAGCACCCTTCAGCCTCGACACCTGGCTGATTCTGCAGCTTTAGGGTAGAGGCTGGTCTGTTTCGTTAGGACAATAGTAGCTCAATTCATCTGCTCAGACAAACTAGAAGTTCCATGTGTTCAAATGGGCTTATCTGTCCAGTGATCTACATTTTACAGGCACTTTCTAGAGGATACAGTTCTGTTAGGGCAGGCCAGGGGACTCCTGTCTTGTTGGCAAAAACCACCCTCTGACTCAGAAATCACGTTTCTGGATATTCTGTGGTCTTCTGTTCAATAGGCTTTTCAAGATTTAGCAAAATATCCCTATATCTTTTTTTTTATAAACATTTTTTAGAGCAGTTTTAAATTCACAGCAGGTACAGAGGTACAGAGCTTTCCAATATACCTCCTCCTCCCACCCATGCACAGCTTCTGCCATTATCAACATCTCTTACCAGAGTGGGACATTTGTTGCAATCGTTAAACTACATTGATACCTAATTATCACCCAAAGCACATACTTTACATTAGGGTTCACTCAGTTGTATATTCTGTAGGTTTTGATAAATGTATAATAACATATATCCCCTATTATAGTATCATATAGAGTAGTTTAACTGCCCTAAAAATCCTCTGTGATCTGCCTATTCATCCTTCTTTCCCCAGTTTCTGATCCTAAAGGAAACCTTGAGATAGTTTCAGATGGTAGGAATTGTCTCCTTCATTCAGTAAGCTGAGGGTGGAGTTTAGAGTGGTCTTGGCAGGGGTCTGTCTTCTATTCTTCTTCTTCTTTAGACCACATACTTGTCTAGATGAAGGTAGTTCTGTAAATGGATCCAGGTACATCAGTGAACACATTCCAGGCTCCAAACTCCGTTCCCATCAGCCGGATGCTTTGAGACGACACCTGGCTCCATCTTTCCACATTTTGTGGGGAGTGTGAGAAGGGTGACTCTGAAAAGGTCAAGGGGAGGTTGCAGCAGAGATAGTTTCTGTTGAACTAATATCTAGCCTTTGTCTTCATCTTAATTATTCACACTAAAAACACCAGAGCTTAAATTGTGAGTAGATGGATATGGGGTGTGAATTATTATTTCCGTTTGTTTATAAATTATTAGAGGGAGTCTTCTTTTAGCTTCACTGCTGTGGCGGGCAGTTACTGTTATAAGTAGTCAGTGTTCCTCCATGTGAAAGGGTGATATATCCTTGCTATGCTGATGTTAGGCTTCATGATTTTGCTTCCTCTGGGTAACTAAATATGAACAGAAGTGATGTGTGCCACTGCTGGGAAAAAAATTTAAGAGCCATAATATGATATTCTCTTTTTTCTCTACCACAAGAGTGGGAATATTCTTGAAAAATGTCATTTCTTCAGCCTGGGTCTTAGGAAGATGATGAGGTGGAGCAGAGATGCAGGGCTGTAGGTGATCTATAGTAGATCTAATCTGAGCAAGAATCAAATGTTTTTATAAGTCAGTGCAATTTGGGGGCGGTTTGTCATCACAATAAAATTCAATCTGTATTCCTGATCCAACTGACCTCCCTGAGCTTGGTCTAAACTTAAGTATAATTATATCAACCTCCAAGCGAACACACAGCACTCGTAGACATGGAAGCCCCAATTCGAAAGATACTGAGAGGGGCCTTGCTACTCAGATGAATGACATTTGAGAGCCCTTAAAAAGTTTCGTGTGTTAGGGCTGAACAGCATGTGACTGGTATGATTTCTAGGTACACCACCAGCTGCTGTGCCAATCAGTTTCCTTCTCTCATGTTTTCGAAGTTGATTTGTCCAATCTGGATTACTAGGGAGTAGTCCTAACCTCACAGTTTATCCAGGTCTGGCAGTAAATGGAAGGAGTCAAAGTATCGAAAACAGAAACCAAAATATGAGTATGAACACAGTGGCGTTAGCCTGGGTAGGGATAAGTTACAAAGTTTTCCAGGGATACCGAACCTTGTGGATAGAAGGTAATTACAAAATCAGGTACTAGCCAGACTCCAAGAAGTGGGGTTTCAGCAGGGACTAAATATTGAAATATAGGACAGAATTAGCAAATGAGCAAAGCAAGTGTGGTCTCCATCACTGGCCCTAAATCCATGAAATAGAGACATGGTCCTGAAAATGGGAGGAGCTCACAATTCACTTAGGGAGATGAGTAAACCAAACTGTTAAAAACATTATTGAACTATGACATCCATACAGAGAAATACTCATAAGACTGCAGGATGATGACTTTTTCACAAACTCAGTACACTCTGGGCAACACTGAGCATCACATCAAGAAACAGAACATTACACATTCCCCAGTAATCATTTTCGTGATTCTTTCAAACTTCTTCCCAAGGATAACCATTATCCTGACTCCTAATAGCACAGATTAGTTTTTCCTGATTTTAAACTATATGTAAATAGAATCCTACAGTATGTATCATTTCATGTTTGGTTTCTTTGGTTCTGTGTTACGTTAGTTAGTATCATTTATATTGTTCAATGTAGTTGTAGAGTGCTCATTCTTGTTGCTGCATAGTACCCCATTATGTAAAGATACTGAATTTATTCACCTAATCTACTGTTGATGAAAATTTGATAGTTTTTTTTGGGGGGACTGTTAAAAAAAAGTGTTGATCTGAACATTTTAGTACGTGTCTTTGGTTAACACACACACACACACACACACACACACAGTATACATGCCTAGGATTGCAACTGCTGAATCATAGGTGTTGGTAGTGGTTATGTGGAGTCCTCCACATAAGATGAGAAGAACTATATGGCCACATATGAGCTTAGAAAAAATGATAAGATTATTAATGTCTTCCATGGGCAAGGGACAGAGATGGTATACATGCCAGGTATCTGGTATTAGACGATAGTTGACTCAGTTCATCAGACAAGTGGTTGCACGTTTGAAGTTAAGGAAGCAATACTGGAAGTCCTGGAACAAGAGCCATAGAAAGCTGATGAGACAAGTAGCCCTGACAGTCCTTTCACATGCGGATTCTGTCTTGCCCAGTTTTATCATATTTCTTTCATTTATTGCAGATGGGCTGTGTGATTGTTCTGAGAGATTGTTAGTAATGGGACATGATTACCTGTGTAACCAGCATTTCTCTAAGTGACATTGGGTCTGGGTGGCTTTGAGTACATGTGTCAATGAAAAGACAGATTTAAAAGGACAGCCAGGATGAGGACAACCTTTTGGTTTCATAGGAGCTGGAAGTGGCTAGGAGCGAGGATGTGTTTTAAATTAGAGAGTACTAATATTAAAAGTAAGCAATAATACATAATATAAAAACAATAGAGAAAGCCCACAAAACATAAGGTTGTTCTTTAAAAAGATCAACAAAATTGACAAATCCTTAACTAAACTGACCAAGGAAAAAAGGAACAAATTACTAAAATCAGGGATAAAAGAAGGGACATCACTGCCAACCTTAAAGTAATGAAAGGATTATGAAGATGTACTGTGAATAAATGGCTATCCACAAATTAGATAACTTAGATGAAGTTCTTACAAAACACAAATTACCAAAACTGACTCAAGAAGAAATAGAAAATATGAACAGACCTATAAAAAAATGAAGGTATTTAATTAGTAATTTTAAAACATCTTCAAAAGAAAAGCCAAGTCCATATTCACTTCACTGGTGAATTCTGTCAAACATTTAAAGAAAAATTAATAAAACCATTGATAAACTTTAAAAAATAAGAGAGAACACTTCTTAACTAATTTTATGAGGCAAATTCTACACTGATACTAAAAACATGCAAAGATATTACAAGAAAATAAAACTATAGACAAATATTCCTTAATGAATATAGACACAGATATCCCCAACAAAATGCTAGTAAACCAAATCCAGCATCATTCAAAAAGGGCTATGTGCTATGATGTATATTAAGAATACCAAAATCAGTGAATAAAATACATTGTCTTTAAAGAGAAAAAAGGATGAAAATCATATGGTTAGATCAATAGATGCAGAAAAGGCATTTGACAAAACCCAACAACACCTTCATTATAAAATTACTCAACAAACTAGGGATGGAAAGGAATTTCCTCAGCATGACAAAGGGCATGTAGGAAAGACACATAACTAAGGTCAGGAACAAGACAAAAAGTCTGCTCTCACCACATTTATTTACCATTGTCCTAAAGGTTCTAGTCAGGGCAACCAGGTAAGAAAAAGAAATGAAAGGTGTCAGACTGTAAAGGAAAAAGTCAAACTGTCTCTGTTTGTAGCTAATACGATCACATATTGAAAAAATCCTAAGGAATTCACTAAAAAAACTATTAGAACTAAGAAACATGTTCAGCAAGATTGCAAGATACTAGATCATTATACAAAAGTCAATTAAAACTTCATATAAAAGCAATCAAAAATGAAATTAAGAAAACAGTTTTATTTACAATAACATGAAAAAGAGGGAAGTACTTAGGAATAAATTTAAGGGAAGAAGTTCAAAACTTGTCCTCTGAAAACAACAAAACATCGTTGAAGAAAGTTAAAAAGATCTAAAATTGAAAGACATCCTATGTGCAAATGTAATCTTTGTAATCAGCTCCAAGATTTCTGAAAGTCTTAAAGAGCTATTAAAGGTATTGTTTTAAAAAAATAACTTTTTATAAATCTGCCAAAGACACTGTCCTCCGGATGGCAAATGGCAGGGTGGGCTGGGCTGATTAAATGGACTTTAGAAAAGTCCTTCTCTCCGCCCCTCAACACCCGCACATCTTCGAGGAGCTTCCTGCTGCTCCAGGCAGTCTCTGTTTATGGGGCCTGGGCCCCAACCGTCTTCCCAGTCTGGGCAGACTGGATTACACATGAGTCTTAACTGGAGATGGGTTGGGGAAAACCAGGAAAAAGTCTTCTTCGTTGCAGGCCTGTGTTTCTGGAGATGCTGCAGCCGAAAACAGCAGGATGCAAATGGCAGTGTTTCCACGCCGCTAAGTGGAAACCTTTCCTCCCCCAGCCTCCTCCTCTTTCGTTTCTCTTTCCCTTTACTCTTTCATATGTTGGCCTGAGATACCCCGTTAATTTTTAAAGATTAACAGGCCATTTAGCACAAGAAGAGTGTGGCATAAATTGCAGATGAATAAATTAATACCAAAACTTCACACTAAGACAAAAATCAAAGCTGTCTGTTTAACTGCTTAAAGTATCTGTGAGTACTGGGCAGGAGGAAATTGGTATCTCATTAAAAAATGAGAGAGTGAAGTAGAGAGGAAACTGAAAGCTCGTTAAAAGTGGCGAAAAAGCCGGCTTAATTATGCTTTCCATTTGCTAACAAGAGGACATTTGTTATGAGTTCAGGACACTTTATCCCAAGCAAAACAAACAGAATTAACGACATTATTTTTGTCCTTTTAGCCAGTGGTGGCTCTGGAGTCCTGTTTCAAAATAAAGGTTCCACTGCGGGAAGTCAATTAGACCAGAGAACACTGGCAAACAGTCAACTGCTTTCGCTTTCAGAGATTGATTTGAGAGCTGCTACCCAACCTTTAACCTTGCCCCCATCTACGGGGGAAGGTGGGCAAGGGTTCCTTATTAGTGCAGGAATCTGCGTGTCTGGAGAGGCATTTAAAGGCCATGCTGAGAGTCATTCAGTCAGAAGCCGTTATTAAAAGTCCCCTGCCCCTGTAAAGCACCGGTTTTCTGCTCTGAAAAATGGAGATACTAATGACTTGATGGTTACCGTGGTGATTAAATAAGATGTTGCATGAGAAAATGACTCCAAGGAACTTTAAAAATACTGCTGCCACGTATTGATAATTACAGTGAGTCTAGTACATTATCCTGCTTAATTTTCACAATAACCATATGTAGTGCTATAGTCTCTATGAGTGAAAAAAATTTAGATGGGTTTTATGATTTTGTACAAGGTCAACCAGTAAGAGAGAGAGTGGGATTTGAATCCAAGTCTGTTTTATAATTTCTCATGAAAAGTCACAAATAAGATACGGCCTCTGACTTCAAGGCCTGTAGAGGAATAGGAACACGCTTCGATAATGAAACAGTATGATTAATGGCCAAAGGCTATAACGTGCTAAGGGAATTTAAAGAAAAGAGAGATTACTTTTGGCTGGACAGTTATGCCAAGAGGCAGTAGCAGAATGTCCAAGAGTATATACAGAATATTTGGTTCAAATCCCAGATTTCTTTATTTCTAAGCTGTGTAACATTGGACATGTTATTTTTTTTTCTCTGTATAACATGAGGATTGAAATACTGCCTCCCTTCTAGGTCGTAGTGAAGGCTGGAAAAAATAATATCTATTAAACACGAGTGCCTGGTGAATAGCTTTTTAAAAATCAGGGCATATTTCATACAAGAGGTAGTAAATTAGAAGTTGTCAAGGGCAACAATAGGGTTTCGGCAGAGACATGTAAGTTTGAAAGAATGTCTGGAAAATCTCCAGTATTAAATATGCTGCAATAAAATTGTTACTTTGCCTACTTTATTTACAAATCTGTTGGAGGCATACCGTTTTCTAAGCATGGCAAGCATAAGAATCAGTTTTATGTTTGAGTGATGGGGGTGGGGTAGCTTGTATCAGGCTACCCTTCCTGCCAATAACAATTATAAACTCTGCACAATATGTAAAAATCAACCGTTAAAAAGTACTGGAAAGTGACGAAAGGTAATAAAAAACTGAAAGGGCTTTGACCTTTTATATCAGGGGGCCACAGTGGGTGAGATTCACGCTTATAAGGCTTTTCTACTGAGGGTGACCCCAAACCTATATTCTGGTTAAGAGAAAGAGCTCAGATGGAAGGCTGCAGTGTTAGTGGCCTGTGGTGATGTGGAGAACAGAAGAGAACCTCATTTCAACATTTTTCTCTTTTGAATATTATTTTTTCCCCAGGGATACATGAGACCTCCAGACATGGACTGGAACCCTAAGAATAGACAGATGCCTCAGTGCTTAATGGGGGTAACTAGGGACCTTTTATCACTCATGGACTAAGGGCTGAAAGAACAACAAGATGTGACAGCTTTCCCATGTGGCCAGCTTGAGATTTCAGGAAGGCAGAGAATGAGAGGTCAGCGTTATCAAAGAGATTCTATTCAGTTGGCATTGAGTTTTGCAAATAGCCTACAGTGAAGGAAGCCACACAGAAGAAGAAGAAACTTGGTTTCACTTTCCTTAGGGCTCCAAGTTCATGGAATGCGATCAACCTTTGTCTTTGACCAGTATTTCTACTGGGTCTGTCATCCAGCGGGATTGAACCGTGTTTGTGTCCGTCTCTGTTCTTGGGGCAGTGGATTGTCCACCATCATGGTTACTGATTTGAATGAAGATGTTTCCTTCCACTGCCTTTGGAGTGCCACCGTGTATTCTGTGTACAAAGTGGTAGTAAAAAGGCCCACAGCTGTCAATTGACCGAGTTATATTCTGTCACCTAGTAAAAAGCAGAACCTCTCAGGACTGAGAGGCGGGGCTGCTAAGCGCGGGTGCATCCCGGGAAGGTGCGCGTGTGGTGGGTGCTGCTACGGCCTGGGAGAGGCTCAGTGAGGTCTAGGAGCGCAGCAGGGAAGGCACACCTTGCTGGCTTCTTAAAATTCACTTCTCAAAATCCGGTCAGTGGAAAGAGCTTTAGAGAGTTTTGTTTCAATCCGTTTCCTCATCGTGCGCCTGGGTTTTCGATGTTAAGCAAGAGTTTCTGTGCAACTCTCAGTTTTCACATCTGTGAGAAAGGAAGGATAACATCTACCCACCTTACTTTACAGGATTGTCTTGAGGGTTCACTGAGACTATGGATAAGTGAGGGGGCTTTGGCACTGAAAATTCACACGCTCGAGGACCACATTTTTGAAGTTTATTTCTCGTTTATTCCTCAGGCTTCGTTCCTTTTTAAAGAGGTCTCTTCAGTAGGAAATGGTTGCATCTCTTGAGCATTATGGAGTAAGGAATGCCTGGAGAAGAATTGTGGCACTCGATAAAAAGGCGCAGCAGGCAGTGATGAATACGCTCTCGGGCCTGGTGCTGTCCTGCTTTACAGAGTCTCGGCCAGGCATGTGATCTAACAACGGTTCATATTCCACTCTATCCTTTTATCTATCAATTACCTATAAAACAAAGCCAGATTCACTAATTGTGGATTTGTCTGTTTCCACCTCTGGTTCCATCAGTTTTTGCTGCATGCATTTCGAGGTTCTGTAATTATCTGTACAAAGATCTAGGTTTATTACATATTTTTGGTGAAGTGATCTTTTGATCATTATGAAAATTTCTTCTTTCTTTCGATAATTATCTGCCTGAAATCTACTTTGTCTCCTGTTATTTTAGCCACTCTAGCTTTCTGATGATCAAAATTTGTTTTGTGTATATTTTCTACTTCTTTTACTGATAACTTACGTGTATCTTTTTATTCAAGGTGCAACTTTTATACATAGCATATTGGTGGGTCTTGCTTGCTTATTCAGCCTAACAATCTCTGCCCTTTTATTAGAGTATATAGTTCACATACATTTCATGTAATTATTTATATTGTTTGATTTAGGTCTAGTAGTTTTACTATATTTTTTATTTGTCGTATCTTTTCTTTATTCCTTTTTTATTATTTTCCTGCCTTTTTTCCATTAACTCTTCATTGTAGCTGTTTGACTACTATCATGTCTATAATCATAGCCTAACCTCTACTCTAAGCCTTAATCACACGTGGTCGGTCGTCTCTATCCATCTGGTCATCTAGCGGTCCCACAGTCAGTCGGTCTCAATGAGTCTAGGTTTGCACCCATCATCTTCCAACCTCAATGAGCTACTTCTATATTTTCTCTTTTGGCTGTCCCACCATCAAAGCAATGATGAAGCGAGTTAGAAATCTTTCGTCATCCCAAACTCATCAATTATTTTTACTTTCTAAATATTTATCAAACCTGTCTCTCTAGGGAAGGAAGGTAGAGTTTTAAATTTGCCAACTAAAGGAAATTAGAAAACTTAGAATCTTCTTTTAAAATATTTTTCTAACTAACTCGGATTTTTCAAAGAGAAAGTAGAGTTTTCTCTCTATTCACTCTTCAGCTAGTCAACACACATCTCACACACGCACATGCACGCACATGCACGCGCGCGCACACACACACATGAAGGCTTCTGTGTTTTTCCAGAGATGGGATGGGCTCGTATCTTTATGTTCTTCTCTGTGTCCCTTACTGGTCCCTGGTCGTAGTTGGTTGACCTTGTCCTGACCCTGGACCTCTTAAGCTGATAGCTGCTGAGGTGCAGCCCAGTTGAATCCAACTTTTCTAGAGCTGGTGCTGAGCTATGGCAGCTTCGGCAGTAAGTTTCCGGTCATGGTTGCCCCTCACCCATTCTGATCTGGGGCACCCGGAGAGGACTAGTTGGCGCAGCTGACTGCTCTACACCAGGCTTCTGTGCAGAGCCCTGGCACCACCATTATTTGTTTCTGTATTACTATGCTAAATACAGCTCTTTGCCACAAGGCTCACAAAATATTCTCTTCCCGTGCCCTGGAAGTATAAAACTAGCCCTTTCCCCTCTGTCTACCTCACGTTTCCCCACAACTTCATTTGGATATTTTCTCCTCAATGTCCTCCCTCAAGGTCCAGCCGAGCAAGGAGAGGTAAACGACTGAGAACTATCTGACTCTTGCTGCTCCCTCTCTCTTCTCTTGCGAGCCTCTACTGGGGGCGGGGGGAGGGTAAAGATTCCCTTCTTCTCTGTAGTATTAATAATAGCAAAAGTCAGCATTTCAACGTCTAAGGTTGATTTTTGAACTATACTGGTAACTTTTAGGGTTAAGAACCCCTTCGATCTCAAAGCCTGACTCTCAAGGCCGTTCACTCCCCTTGGACAAGGCAAGAGTCTGCTTTGAGACTAGGTACAGAAGGCTGACCTACTTCTGTTTGCTTCTCTGCTTTAACAATCGGCTTTTGGCTGGAAAAGGAATTAACTGTGTGTGATAAGGTGGAAAAGATAAAAATCACAATAGTCGTGGTATTGGGATTTATAAGAAATATATTATTTGGTCTTCCTCCATAGATGCTAGTTTACAGCTCCCAAAACCCTTGGAATTTCCTAAGTGTTGAGAGCAATAATAGTGTCCTTTGTCATGTTAATGAACACATGGAAATTTAGGGGAAAATGTCGCATCCAAAAAGGGCATGGAAGCTCCCACCTTGCCCCCATCACTTGCTCTGTGCATCTCTTCCACCTGGCTGTTCCTGAGTTATATCCTTTTACAGTAACCTAGTAAGTAAAACGTTAGTCTGAGTTCCGTGAGCCACTCCAGCAAATTAATTGAACCCAAGGAGAAGGTCGCGGGAGCTTCTGATTTACAGCCAGTTGGTCAGAAGTATAAGTAAAAACAACCTGGACTTGCATCTGGCCTCTGAAATTATCGGGGGTGGGGGGAGGGGGCAGCCTTGTAGGACTGAACCATTGACCCGTGGCATTGGATGCTATCTCTGCGTAGATACTGCCAGAGCTGAGCTGAATTCTCCGACCCCCTAATAGTTGTTGGTGTGGGGAGAATCCCCACTTTGAGAACTGAATCTCGGAATATCAAAAGGGTAATATTTTATCCCTCACTTTGCCTGATATTTACAATTTTCCTTTTCTGATATACAGTAGCCCCTCTATGGGAAATATGTTCCAAACCCACCTGTGGATGTCTGAAACCATAGATAGTACAGAACCCTATGTATACGTATATGCTAAGCCTTTCCTATACATATAAATATATACATACATATTTATGATAAAGTTAATTTATAAATTAACTTATAAAGTTAATTTATAAATTAGGCACACTGAAAGATTAGCAATAATAACTAATAATAAAATAGAAGAATTATGACAATATACTGTGATAAAAGTATGTGCATATGGTCTTGGCCTCTCTCTCTGTCTGTCTGCAAACTAGCACAAATTTCCTTTTCTTTCTTCACAATTTTAGAGGTAGATTTATTGCCGTAGATCTTAGCAACATCAACATACAATTTTTTTTTCTTATTCTATTGAGAACTTCCACATTTTCACTTAAAGAAAACACTTTACGGCTTATCTTTGCCTTCTCTTTGGCTGGGATTGCCAGCATCACCACTTTTGCACTTTGGAGCCGTTATTAAGTAACATAAAGGTTACTCGAACCTCACACACACTGTGATACCACTACAGTCGATTTGATCACCCAGAGGGCTAACAAGTGACTGATGGATGAGTAGTGTATACTGTGTGGAAAGCTACACAAGGATGATTCACATCTGGGTGGGAGGTGCAAGGTTTAATCGTGCTCCTCAGAATGGAACAGAATTAAAAACTTTGAATTGTTATCTATGGAATTTTCTATTTAATATTTTTGGACTGCAGTTGGCAGCGGGTACCTGAAACCTCAGAAAAGGAAACCAGATAAGGGGAGAACTACTGCATTCCTTATCCCTCTCTCCCCATAGGAGTAACTTCATGTGCTTGAGCTGCCCTGCCTTTTGTCTTCAGGTTGGGGTCAGTCTATGGGAGGCACAGGTGAGAAATCAGAGGCTGTGGAAGTGAATAAGTCGGGGTTTTTATCCTCCCAGCCTTCCAGCAACTTCTACCCAAGGTCACAGCTCCTTCCCAGCAGCCCTCTTAGACAATCACAGCTTCCTCTTTCCATTCTGGTAACTTCTCCCTCCCTTTGCATCTTCAGATCTAGGGAGGGTACCATATCTGATCTCCTGCTAATTCTCCAGTGATGTACTATCCCTTGTTGAGTTCCCCTGACTTTTTGTAAATAATCCCTTAAGCTCTCCTCAGTTGCTCCATTAAGCATGACATTTACTTCCCTTAGGTTCATTTCTGATAAACCTATTATATCTGTATGATTTTATATATGATAACTTATTTTTTCAATTTTTCTGTTTTTTTTTTCTAGATTAGAACTTCTTAAAGGCAGAGACTCTAATTCTTACAATTCTCTTTATCCTTTCCCTGTATCGCCATCATAATGCTCTGCTTACAAGGATGAGCACTAAGTGCTTTCTCAAAGTTTTCATTTAATCACGTAACTACTTTGTACTGGACACCCTTTTAGGCACTACAGGTGCCGTGGTAAATAAGATGGTAAACAAGATGGAACATGGAACAGTCCTTGTCTTTATGGAGTTGATAATCTCCTGACTCGGTAACAATTTCCCCATTGTAGATTGCCATTTCCAATGCACAACGTGTGTACCAGTTATTGATTTCCCTGATCACATCCCTTTTAAACAGATCTGTCCCACCAGACTGCTCTTCTTTCCTTACTGCATCCAGTGAAGGCCGCATTGCTTTTCAAACCGGGCTTAGGCAATCCTGCAGCTTGTTCTTCTCCCCGCTCATACTCCACACCCCCTCTCATCAGGACTTTTTTTCTGGATGATGAAAAACTGCCAGATGGATCCCTTGCTTTGCTTGATCCCTGGATCGTTTGTGCACCTGCTGCTCCTGCTGGTGCTTACCACTGGGATTCCACTGTCTAAGAGGACGGCCAGGGTACATTTGTCATAACATGCCTCATTATCACAAAATCTCAGGGCAGGTCTGTGTCCTAAAAACATAACTGTTGAAATTGCCCATAAGAGTCCTGTTAAGCTAGAAACATTTATGGAATCTCTCCCCAAGATTTTATTATTTAAAAAATATTCTCTTTGGATCTATGGGTTGCCTTTTCCCCACAACCTGCCAGTCTCATTGCTGAGGACTCATTTTCTGCACTCTCAGTCCGGCTCCATTCTCTGGGACCAGCCTCGTCAAGTGTAGAGAGAAAGTAAGTGAGCTCAAGAAACTCAGGCCGACAGAAACCTCGCACTTCCTGTCTCACCTTACAGTTGCATTCTAGCAACTAGACTCCTGCTTTGCTCTGAGACCCAACACCTACCATATGCCCCGATCCAGGGGCAGGTAGGTGGGCACAGGAATCACGTCTGGCTTTGCCTCTGTGCGCCTTTGGGGATGTCTGAGAGCCCCCTTATCATCCCTTTATGTTCTTTACAGCGATTTTGCACCCATCATTTCACTTGGCTCTCAGAGTTGTCTCATTGAAATCCGCCTCTTTTACACTGAAGATTGATTTTTAATGGTGCCAGGACTGGAATAAAGCTCTCATAACTCCAGAACCAGTGCTTCTTATTTCTAGGCAGCATATATTTTCTTCTCTAACATAAACCCGGTCTATAATCTCACTGTCCCAATAACCACCATTGCTAATAGTTAGGAATTTTTAATCTATTTATATATTTTTTTACATTGTTGAAGCAATTCTATGCATAAGACTTTGCAACCTGAAATTTTATGCTCAATAATTTGAAATTTTTTTTTATATTGTCACATGTTGATTTTGATCCTCATAGTAAGTTGGTCTCAAGACCAAGCTGTACATGTCACATCACTTTAAAGCAAAAACAATACAAAACAAAACAAGACAATGATAGACTCCCTCAGGTGTAATAGAGATGTCTTATATCTCTATAAGGACACCTCAAGGCAGGATGTCCCTGAGCCAGGTTCTTGGACTGGGCATTATGCAGACTGAAGCAAAGTTTGTAGATGGGCATATAGAAAACAAAACGAGATACTGCAGTGGCCACCTGGGACTCTTTGGCTCGAGAACTGCCCAGTTCCCTCCTTGAACTATGTAAAATTCAAATTTCACAGTAGTCAGTGCAGGGGAAGATCTGTAGTAGAGCCCCACTGGCCACCGTGAGACAGTGCCTGGTAGGAGGCACGAAGCAACTACACACAGCAGAGCGTCACTCCTGAGCCAGCGTGCTCACCATGGGGACGGACGTGCCTGCGAATGGCAATAGCATTTCATCCAGTCACCCTCGCCCATGTACTGGGTCAACCTAAAAGGCTGAGAAAAACAGCTACCTTTGTGGTTTGATTGGAGGGGTCTCTGGACCTTCCCCCGAAGCCCAAGCCTAAAGGTCTCTACATCCTTCAACACAGAGATCCTACTTTTGGGCCATTCTTTTGGATTAAAGACCTTTGTTATAATGCAGATATCTCATTTGGGTAAACCACTGCTCGCTTGACTTACCAGTCGGAATGAATGTCTAATGTGATATGCAGATCTAACTCATCACAGGGGGCAGGTCTAAGGCTCTGAGAGCAGGACGTGGGCACCTAGAAGAAGGCATGGTACGGACTGCAGTGTGGGTACTGCAGGCAGGCCCGCTGGGAAGCCATGACTGCAGGCACGCTGGGTGCCCGGAGAGCTGGAAGAAAGGAGTGACTCCAAGGACAGTCTTTCATGGTGAATCCTGAAAATAACAGTTTACAGACCTGCGAAGAGCTGGGCTGTTTCACGCTTAGAAAAACTAATTTAGAAGAAATGTATTCTCGGCCTCATCACAGTTTCATCTGTGGGTGAAACAGAAGTTTTCCTTGGGAGTGGCAGTAAGGTTCAGCCATGGCCCGGGGCCCAGACCACTAGGCAGAGGCCCTTCCTGTTGGGACAAAGAGTCACATTCCCCTGTTATTTGTGACAGCCTCAGGACCCACAGGCTGCCTGCAATGTGCAGACTGCATAATTCGGCATGAAGATTGCCAACAATTTTTGGCCTCAGCCTTTTAACTGGTTTTCATTTAGCAACAATTTCAAAATTTTCCAGGACACTTCATGTTTTAATGAAGAAAAATTAGGTGACCTTTAGTTAATTTGGCAAAAGAGAGGGTAGGTGACAGTGACAGAAGTAGGTGACAGAATAGTAATTAATAGGGCTTACTATCACTTAAAAATCTCAGAGCAGACATTGGCAGTTTATTCTCATGTGGTTTGAAAGAAGAACGTTCTGTCCTTAGAAATGACAGTTGTTCATGCTCGGCAAATCATGCAGCCATTTGCGAATTTAGAAGCAAGGCTTCTGATGGTGACAAAGGGAACGGCATTATCCACTGAGTGAACTGAGGTCAAAAACTGGGGTTTAATCCCCAGTCCTAGGCCACACAGCTTCCACCACAGTCTCTCATGGTGTACATAAATATCGGCTAGAACTGGCCACACAATCAAGTGCTTGAATCAACTGTAAATTGACTCAACAGATCTCATTTCATTGTTGACAAAACCATAACCTTCTTACTGCAGCGCTACCCAAACGTCCTACCCACCATTCTCGCAACAGAAAATGTGGACCAGCCTCCTGGGAAAGTGGCCACCCCGCCACACGTAGGAATTTATTCACCATCCTAGAGGAGTCTGCAGTGGACAACAGAATTTTCACAGGCGGAAAACGTGACCGATCTCCTCCTGTAATGGGCCGCCCCGCCGAGGCGATAACCGTGACGGAGGGCACGAAGGTCTGCGGTCGATGGGCCTGATCTGGAGTCAGAAGAAAAGGTTCAACCATCTTTCCGCTTTCGTTCCTTGAGACTCCAGTGAGGATGGGGCTCCCCTCCCGCTCCGTCTGGTCCACCAGATGAACGATGGATGTACAGGCTGCTTCCCAGATCCAGTGAGAGTGCGGGGGCCACCACAGAGGGCAGCGCAGCTTTTGCTGCATTACCCACAGCTGCCAGAAATGGGCTTTTTGGCACTTGGCATTTTTTGCTCTCAATACATTCAGTATGTGTAACTCCAGCTCAGGCCCCTTGGCCCCACACTTGATCCACCCAATCAGCAGTTTCACTTTAAAGAAAAACACAAAGCAGGGGCTTTGAAGTTTCTTTGACAACTCTGTGTTTATAACCTAGTACTCTCAACTGCTTTGAAAAGATATGAAGTTTTTTGATCATACGTGATAAAGCAAGTAGCATTAACGACTGTGCAGCTATCAAGCCCCATATTCTTAACAGAGCGCGTGGCCTTGAACTCTATAGTAAGCATTCAGAAAATTATTATAGTGATGCATTGTTAACATGACCTAGAAATAAGGTCGTTAAACCAAAAACAGCTTGAGTGTGAAAAAGGCTACACCACTGGGATAGTTATTGTCAGAAACCAGATATTTCTGGTTCTCCCTTCGAGCACATAGAAAATTTTGACTAGTAAAAGTTGAATTAAAAAATGTTACTTCTGTGGAGGATTTTTAAGGGCTGGATGCAATATCCTGCGTCTGCCTTTCCCTCTCTCGTGGTGGAAAGCAGTGCTCCGGACAGAGGGTCTGTCCCAGAGTGAGTACAAGGCCAAGGCCAAGAGGAGCAGCCAACACATGATAGGTGTGTTGTGAGAAACAGTAATAAACCTTTGTTGTTCTAAGTCATGGGCCTTTCAAAGTTGTTACTACAGCATAACCTAGCTTGTCCTGACTGGTGTCACCACTTAGATTCTGGTTTGTAGGTGTGAGTGTGGAACAGGTAGGAGAATGAGGCAGAGTGTCTGGGTTTGGGTTTTTGTTGGAATCTTAGAACAGTGTAACTTGCAATAAAGAACACGTGGTCTGCCTACCCCCTCGCTGGCTCAGCAGCTAACTCGGAGAATCACTTAAGCTAAGCTGGCTGTGACAATGACAGAGGAGGAGGAGTGATTTAGCAGGCTATTGTTTCCTGGTGTTATTGCTTTGGTCTGATACCAAATAGCTACATGTGTGGGACAGGAGGAAGGGACAGTATGTTGGACTGTATTAAATGTTGGATTACACTAAATATATTTTATTATGAGAAAAACATTCATCTATAGCATCAAAAATACTTACTAAGCATTACATAAAAGACAATGAAATGATTTTAATTTTTTTTCTGGAAATACTTAAGCTAATTTTAAAGGCTCATGTACCACAGAAGAATTTAAAGAAGAAAAGAGCACTTACTCAAAACCTATCATCACGAGGTAGCCTTGCTCTCATGTCAGTGAACATCCTTCCACATATCTCTGTGCATATGTACAAATGCGCAAAGCTGTTTTACACAAATGGGAATATGCGATTAAATCACATCCATTTAGCCTAATAGGCACAGTCCTAGGAGCTGAGAAGCAGGTGTAAGCAACCCCTGTCCTAAAGCTCACTGTCTAGGTGTAAAGATAGATATTTAACAAGATTTTCAAGAGAACTGTGTTGTAATATGGAAAGTCCAGGGTGCTATTCTTAGTAGGAGGAATTTTACTTAACCTAAAGTGTAAGAGATGACTTCTCGAGGAAGTGATTTTTTTATAAAATGATTTTTATTTTACTCTACAGCCTGTCAAAATAACTCTACATTATAATTTTCAATGGTGGCATAATATTTCATTGTATGAAATCGTGTGTGTACTCTATTTGCAATTTCTCATTAGTTGATATTCAGATTGTGTCCTTTTTTGAATCTCTTATATATAATGCTGCAATGGAAGTCCTTTTGTTTGCATTTCTTTCCCTTTATATTTCTTAAGGATAAAGAGAGAGCGATGTGACCATTGATACAGATTTTATATTTTAGTTTTAAATATGTATATTCACACATGTGTATTATATGTTGCTAAATTATGTACATACATATCTGTGTATATAAATGTCTAATACACATCATAGACATCAAATATAGATATTGCTACACTGCCTGCAGAAATGTACCAATTTATATTCTCACATTAAAGCTTAGGAGTGACAATTTTCCTAAATCTGGGAAATTCAAGAAATGTAATTCATCAAATTGTTTTGTAAATTTTGCCTACATTATAGGTAGGAAAACTGACATTTTGTTTTCATTTCTTTAATCATCATGAAGCTAAATATGGGACATGGTGAGAATGTAGAATCCCTAATTAGACACACACAGTAAGCCAGAAGGTGAGAGAGAACCTCATAAAAATTCAGGAGGCTTTCATATTAGTGAACTTTTTAGGGGTGCAGTGGTATGGAGCATGCTGAGATACCTGCTCTATGGTAAAGTACAAGTTACAGCACCTAAATCCTCCATTACTGAGAGAGAGACACAGTGCTTGGCAGTCATCTTTCATACTGAAAGATAGTGTGCATCATACTCGGGAATAACATTCTAACCCATTTATCAGGTGACTCAGAGGATGTTAGTTCTGAGTACAGTCCAGAGCAAGGAAAGTCTCCATAGCAGGTCTTCTTGAAGCTTGGCCATGTGGCCCAGCAGAGACAACAGTGCTAGAGGTATTTGAGGTCGTTAGGGTACTGGATAAGGATGCTATTCTGGAGCCTCCAGCTATTCGCAGTGGGGTATATTCCTATCTCTGCAACAGACATTATCCACTATATTATGAACAGCCATGGTCCCTAGTCAAGACTGAGAACCTGACTGTGGGACAGCAAGTGACTGTGTCACTGAACTCTGCTGTTATTATCTAGGTATCTTCAGATTCGCCACGTTGGTCAGGAGAGCAGCAGCGATCCAGTTTGTAGTGGGAAATGGAACATCCAGCACTGGGCCTGAGGGGTTGCAAGTAAATTGCACGAACAGATGCTTCAACACTCCCAAGGACCCACGGACTCCTCTCCCTGAATTTGGCCTCGTGGCAGTGGTGATGCAGATCTCTACAAGCAACTGAAAAAAAGAAGGACAGTCTCAGGCTAACGGTGAGTTGACATATACCACAATGCACTACTGTCATACTACAGCTTTGCTCAGGGAACCTCTCAAAAACAGTGATGAAGGGCGATCACCCAGCATTCAGACTGCAAGCTGTACACTTGGTGGTTTAATTTGTATGGACGGAGAGGGGGCTTGAGGTATAGCTTTGACAAGGGGCTTCAGTGGTTGGTCCAGAGTCTGGAAGGAGCAAAATTAAGCAATATGAGGCAAAGAATTCTGGGGAAGAGGCATGTGATTGGGCTTCTGGGAGTGGGCACAAGAAGCAATGCTGGGATGCAGTACGTCTCTTGGATGTTAACCCTGTACGTCCTGGAGGCTTGGAGCGGCAGGGGGTGGAGGAGTGCTCCACCCTCAGCGCCTCTCACGGCAGTTGAGCTGTCGGCGCTGACCTGAGTTTCCTTGCTGACTCGGGACGGAGCCATTCTGAAGGGCTGGGGCAAGTGTTCTCTCAGGGCGACACTGGAGGAAGAATAGCCTCACCATATTCCCCAGTGCTGTCATGTCCCCTCTTCCCAAGGTGTCTGTCCCTAGCAGTCTCCCCAGGGATTTCTAACGGTTTTTAAGCTAGCTGCCTAAATTCGTCTTCCTTGTGGTTTCTGTGATCCCCAAGAGGGTCGATTCAGGGGTGAAGAGCAGACTTTTTCTAGTGTGCTATCTGCCCGACCACTGCATTTAGCTTCCTCAGCAGTGAGGCTGGGGTTAACGAAAGTACATGGAAAAGAAATGAGAGAAAGGAAAGAGAGCTGGGAGGGCTATGGGGAAAAGGAAAAGATGCTGAAAGAAGAGAGAAAATGTACGCAGTTCCAGGAATGTTCATATATTTGTGGTTCAAGTTCAAGTCATTGCCTGACTTCATTGGAACGAATTAGGTCCAGTTTCCCAAACCCAGTCTCCACGGTCATATGAATGACAAGTAATCACCAGATCATTTCTTCCACAACCGCTGGGGCATTCATTTTGAAATCCTAGGCTAGACTCAGAAATGTGTGAAATAGTGGGGGAGGGGAGGTTGTCTATGCAATTTCAAGGTCTGAGATTTCCCAGAAGGTACAGAATGGTGTCTTTCTATTACTCCCATGACACAACGCTGGCATTATCAGGTGTTTTTTGTTTTGTTTTGTTTTTGTTTGTTTGTTTTTGATCAATAGAGTACTGGTTGTTGTCATAAAATTGAATATTTCAAATATTTAGCTTTTTTCTAAATTTACTCTTTCCTATATGTAGTCGTGGGAGGCTCACACCAGGCAAGTGTTTTGACGTCACTGTTCGTGTAGAATTTCATCGTTGTCATTACTGTGTTTATCACATTCCTCTGGGTTATGGGCTGTTAGCATTCCACCAAAAACATAAATTCTGAAACTCAAGGTAAATCAGAAGACTGGATACCCTAGAGCCCCTGCTCCCATCCTAGCACTCATGAGAGGCCTCTCCCATCTGGCCAGATCCAGCAGCTGACATCCGCCCCTGGGGCTTTCTACTCCTGTCAATCACGGCATCCTGCTGTGAACACTGCGCAGCCATCCCTCTCACACACAGCCATCCCTCTGGCTGGCAGAGCAAGTAACCATGCGGGCTCTGGTCCACACTGCTAAGGCCCGTGACATTCCTGGAGATAGCAGTGAATCAATGACCGTCACCACTACTGCATCCCTGCCCAGAGTCCTTCATCCCAGAGGGTCCCCAGATATTTTGCAAGTTGATACCTTGTTCAAGCAATATGTAAGCCTCTCACTTCATCCACCGCGGGAACCCACGCACAGCACCTTGGCGGTGGAACACAGCAGCTGTTCTGTAGCCGCAGCACAGTCCCGTGGACTCGGCCTGGGCCAGGAGGCCTAGAGGAATACCGTATCCAATGGAAAGGACGTGGCGGGGCCAGGTCAGGAGGTAGAAGTCAGTGAGCCAAACTTGGAAGCTGGCCCAGACACCTGGTTAACCTCCTTCTTCTCCCCAGTGTCCTTGTGACCACCAACAGCCTGACTCTAAGCTCCACTGCACACCCCTGCCCCCCCGCCCACACACACACCAGAACCAAGCAGTGTCCTCCTAAGGCCAGCTCTAAACTCCAAATAACATGATGGAGTAACAGTCAATTGTTGTGAAAACTAGGGGCATCTCATCTCACACCTGCTGAGATAGCTAATGTCACCTTAGAAGGAAAAGAAATAGTGTGGAATACACAGAGAAAGTATGAAAAATGACCCGAGCATTTAGTATTGCCTCCTCCGTGACATTAGAGGGATCTACATACAGGTCTAAGGAAGTATCCAGTGTTTGGAGCTGCGGGTATGGATCATAGCCTGACAGATGGTTACAGGGCCATGATGTTGGCTTTGAAGACTCCACTTAAATGAGATATAAGTATAAGTCACTAAACCAGTGATTTTACCCAGAAGCAATGAGCTAAGTCTTTATGGGTGATCTGTTAGGAAAATCAGTCAGTTAAACAATAAAAACCCTACAACTGCTGTTGCTGCTGCCACCATTGTTACTACTACTACTACTACAACTAGTACAATACTACTACTAACAGTAATAATAATGCTAAATAATATTACTATGTGTGAGATATCTATGAAGCATTTCACATGAATTCTCATGTAGTTCTCCCAATAACTCTCTACAATAAGTACTATCATGTCCCCATTTTACCCAGGAGTAAACTGAAGAACAAAGAAGTTGAATAATTTAGCCAGGATCACGTAGACAGACAGTGGTTGGCTCTGGGATGTGACCCCAGGCAGTCCACCCACAACTAGTACTCCTCCT
Organism: Macroglossus sobrinus; assembly: GCA_004027375.1. Taxonomy (NCBI): domain Eukaryota; kingdom Metazoa; phylum Chordata; class Mammalia; order Chiroptera; family Pteropodidae; genus Macroglossus; species Macroglossus sobrinus. Next base: position 27,519 of record PVKZ01001409.1, on the reverse strand, counting down.
ATAACCATTCTCTATAGTGTCCTCCCCTCGCCATCCCATGTGAATTTTAAAAAGAGTCAGATGACATCATAAGAGTATACACTGTGATCCCAGAGAGGCACCACATGTAAAATGCAGAAGATAAAGCCAGTTTTAATTGGGAACACATAGGGCCACTTATTCCTTCCTAAAACATTTACGGAACATCTGCCAAGTATCTAATGCCACATTAGAGATCACAGTGAATAAGATGGACATGGTTCTGGGTTCGTTGGCACTCGTCGGTTAGTGGACATCTGTAACATCACCCACTTCTTTCAGCAACAACTTTCTTCCAAGGAGCTTTTGAAGCAAACTTTCAATAATACCTAAAAAGTAATATCTAGAATGGAATTTTCAATTCTGTTTTGAATTGTCTACTCAGTAATTTACTTGGGAACCATTAATTACTTTGTCTCAATCAAAGCTCTTCACAATGAACTCTGTGTGGACTTTAAAGACGGTCTTTGAGGGAATAAAAAGTACTCTGAGGTAAATATAAATGATGGGCATTTACTGACTGGGATGGGAACAATATAATTTGCATAGAAGATACACAGTTGCTCAATGGGTTTGTTACCTCTCCCAAATGACACTTGCCTTTTGTGATGGTTAATTTTATATATTAACTTGGGTAGACCACTGTACCCAGTTATTTGGTCAGACATTATTCTAGATGTCTGTGAAAGTATTTTTGGATGAACTTAACATTTAAATTAATAGACTTTGAGTAAAGCAGATTACCAGTCAGACTGGCTGATGGATTAGAAATAGAATGTGAGTGGAAAAGAGGCATGAAGTCTGACCCCTGGGTTCAGGGCCTGGGTGGGTAAATGTCTTGTTTGTTGAGACGGGGAACAGTGGGGAAGAAACAAGTTTGGAGGAAAAACCATTCTGACTGACATATTTAGAAGAGTCAATAAATGTTAGATTTTATTTATGTTGGAAGAGGATTAACCAAATAATTAAATATTTTACATCAGATGGCAAGCGACTCTCATAATATAATAGCTCGAATACCTAAAATGAGAATTTTTTTTAAATCTGACAGTGTATACATCATTTAGAAAGTGCTCACATAGTAGGGCTGTGGCTTTCTCACAGTTAATCCCAAGGATAGAACTTTGCACATCATGAAACCTTAATAAACACTAACTGATGTTTGTGATAAGTTTAGAGATTAATAGACAATTATGGGTAAAAACTCAGCCCAGAGAGGCTTATTTCAGTATCAGCCAACGCACACTCTGTGTCTCAAATGGATGATTGCATTTAATAACAGTTGGCATTTGTTCTGTCTTTATTAATTTGGTTTGTTCAGTTTCTACAACAAATAATATTTCAGTGAAATACATGTTCAAACGAATTATTTTCCCTATACGTATCAGCTTACCTTGCCTAATCTGCACAGGACTGATTATTTGATATGCAGGACTCCAAAGAAATTGAACTGTGTGGAGTAGCTGAGTAAGGTGGAGTCTCTAACCATTCTAGGTACAGGTTGCATGTGTGCTGACACTTATGTTGTCTTGATATAAGGAGCATTGGGAAGCTCTTGTGTATACAGAGACCTAACTTTCTGTGAGTCAGTGGCCAGTTTTCACATTTCTGGTGGGTCTAGGTTGGTTTTCAGAGTACCTGCTTCCAGGCTGTGTGCGAATGGTTGGCCTTGATGGGTATCTGACTTTTTTGGCTTCTGAACTAATCCTGTTCATGTATAAGTGGCCATCTCTGTCCCTCGTATTATTCCTGCTTTCAGCTTTTGGGTCCGCTCATTGCTATCAAACCAATCTCTTGAATACTACATCTTGAAGTATTGAGCTTTTGGTACCACTATCTCTAGCTAAATGTGCACATTTACGCAATTTAGACATGGTTAACTTGTATTTGTTCTGCAAGAAATAACATGAGTCATGGTCAGTCCTCAAAGAAGAATCCAAGAAAATTTCTGTCCATTCATTTATTCATCACACCTGAAATCAGAACAATGAAGACTCTTTCTTTGGAATTTATCTCATATATAAGATTTCCATACATTCCCCATATACCCAATAATTTATTCACAAGCATTTTTTAATGCCATCATATTTCAGGCACTATGTAAGACTCATATACAAATATGAATAACATCCCATTTGCGCTTTAAGAAATGTATGAATTATTGAAGTATAGGTAGGTGTAAAAATAACTATATTGCAATAGAAGAACAGACACTGAGTGACTGGTGCTAATTATTTCCTTCGGGGTATTCATGAGCTCAGTGTATATTTGTAAAGGTGGGATCACTGCTGTCACTCTTTATCTTCATTCTCTACCTGAGACGGTCCCAGGCAGGGCGTGCGGGAACAAAGGACCAGGAGGATCCCTGATACCATCACCTCATCAACCCCACCATCCTAACTGAAAGATGGTACCCTTTCCCAAATACTTTGCACGGTACATGTCATATCTCAGAATATCTTCACTGTTTCATTTAACGTGCGCATCCCCCTCTAGCCTGTCTCCAGCTCCACCTCCCCCAGGCAAGCTGCTCTTGCTTTGTCTTGATTGTGCTTTCGTGGTAGCACTTATGCACACATTACCGACTTGCGTCAAAGGTAGGGCTTCTCTCTTTTGTGCCTAAAACTTTCATGCCTTCATTAGTTAAGAGACTTTGATAAGTTAGTCTTCATGAGTCAATCCAGTTTTAACTCACTTTCAAATGAGCCACATGGGTCTGCAGAGATTATTCACGAGTTAAAATCAATGACGCAAAGCCATGTCACCAGCTTTGAGGGCTGCATCCAAACTAGGCACAGTAAAGCTAGCACAAAATTATTGGAACCACTCCTTGTTTCTTGGGCCAAATGCCCTTTTATTGAAAAAGAAAAGTCAGCTATCAAATGCCCTAGCAGCATGAGCATTTTTATTTTAGACAATTCTGGCAAAATGATACAAGCCAAAAAGGCGCAGATTTTAGACTGGACTTACCATATTAAAGAAATTTTCTACTCCTTGAAAAGCATTATACCCAAAATACTTTAGATTCATCAGCCAAGGGTATAGGACACTCTAGTGTGTGTTGGCCATAATTCCATAGCCAGGTGTATTCTGAAAATTTATGGGTGAGAAAAACATTGGAAACAATGCAAAAGAGAAAACTCCAATCTTAAATGATGAACACAGGTAATTTTCAGAGTGAAAATTCATTCACAGCATGCCCACTAGGCTGACGGGGAGGTCTGGTGAGATAAATCAGCCCAGCAGTCCACGCGGTCTGACAGGACAGAGCGGACGCTATTGCTCACACAGCGGTTTTCACAGGAGCCCAGTCGGAACCCACACAAGATCGTTCAGTCAGGCATATTCTAGCGCAGTGACTCTATCCGGTGTTAATTTATTAACATTTGCAGAGATTCCGTAAAGTTCTGTTCAGTGTATTTGGGAAGAAGGTGCATGGGGGAAACAGAATATGGTAAACAGAACAGAGTTAGGGAGTGATGCAGAAGGAGCACAGGGGGAAGAGACAAGTAACGCCAGAGAGAGGCCCATGGAAAAGCTTCCGATATGATGTTTCATGAAATAAGCATGAAAAATTCTGGTGTAAATATCTAGTCACCTATAGCATAGAAATGATGGCAGATCCAACAGGATAGACTTTAGGTTAAACCATAAGAAATAGCTTTTATTCAATCATTTTAACCTATAAAACTTAGATTCTGAGACTGAAAGATCTAGGCTATTCTATAGATGTTAGATTTTAGCCCATGAGAAATGAGGATCAAAAGAATAACATGCATGGAATTGTTTTGTAGTAAGATTACTCTGAAAGAAATATGTAGCAGGGACTGGACTAGGAAGCAGCAGGGAGGCCAGCGGGAGTCTCTGCAAACACTCGAGGCATGAGGTAGCTAGAACAAGGGCAGAGGGAGAAGGAGACAGACAGAGTCAATTAATGGAGCTCACACAACAGTCTCCTCCTCTGACCAGCTTCCATATAGGTCTGGCCAAAAAAGAAAAGACTGGAATCTGAGAGGAGGGGGAAAGCCAGGTGGTCCCACTGTCCATCTAGCTCTAAGAGTGATAATGGCCTCCTGCTTTGACTAAATGTCCCCATTTTGCTTCTCAGCTTTTGCGTTACTTACTTACACCAACTTCCTGAATCATACCTCCTGTTAGGTACACCTGCAGTGGTGGTGTCTCTTTTCCTGAATGGACAATCAGAACATGGATACAAAAGAGAAACTTAATACAAAGGAAAATATACCAGAATTGTTGGCCATGGGTATGGAGGTAAAGGAGAGAGTGGCAGTGAGGACAACTTTGAGATTTTGAAGTAATGAGAGTGAGTGAGGAAAATAATACTAGCAAGTATCCACCGAGAGTTAGAATGTGCCAGGAACCATTCCAAATGTTTTACATATAGAAATTCATTTGATCCTTACAACACCGAGGTTGAAGCTTAATATTATACAATTCTATGGGCCAGAAAAACCAAAAGACTCTTAAGTACTATTTATGATCTTGAATTTTTAAATGACAGATAGCCTAGTGACCAGTCACTTAGGAAGAGCATGGAGGAAAGGGTCGGGCAGGGAGCTCACACGTGAGCGTGTGGCATCAAGGTACTTGCTGAACGTCGAGTCTAGATATTCTGTAGTTGAAATACAGTCTGTAGTCTGAGACACGTTCAAGGAGGTGTGAGTCATGGCATAACTACGTGTTGAAACTATAGAATGCCAGGTGGAAAAAGACCAAAAAAAGGTTTAAAACTTTACCAGCGTATATTTGTATATAAATGAGGCAGATTAATTGGCCAGTTCTCTCAAACGCAAAGGTTATAGACTGCCAATGAGACACTTCCCACAGTACCATGCTGTGCTGCTGTGCATAATCCCCAATCTCCCTGTGGCATCACTAACTTTTCATCACATAACAAATTAGATTAGCAGTTCCTTGGCAGTACCGACCATGTATATTTCTACTAGTCAATCGAACAACAGGTATTTACTGAGTTTTTGGTAAATGGCTAGCTATATATTAGGTCCTGTGGGGGAGTTAAAAGAAGCACACCCAAGATATTCTCTTCTTTCCTGAAGAACTCACATAAGTGAGTTTTCACATATTCTGGACCTCCATCATATGACTTCACCTGAAGTGCCACACACACTGTGAGGCTCAGCCCATTTTCATTAGTTTTTAATGACAAGGGATGACTGAAATCCTTGCACACTTTTAAAAACCTCAGTTTGATAATAATTTAGGGTAGCTTCAAGTGTCTGAAATTTCCCATATAGTCTTAAGAAACTTAGTTATTGCTAAAGTCATGGGATGAGGTCATTCATTTAACATTTAGTGAGCATTCCCCACCTGAAGACAGTGGGATGAATCCTACGAATAGAAAAAGGTGTAAAACCTAGTTCCTGCCTTACCGATGTCTCCTGAGAGTGGCCCAGGGTAAAGGCTGTGTTTTGAAGCAGCATATAAAGTGCTCTATTGGGGCTGCTTAGTCACTACCAGAAGGGACTTAAAAAGGCACCTAACTCAACCTGGGAGGGGGCATTAGTACCTGCCTACGAGAGCAGGTGACACTGGAGCTAAGTTGTGGGAGACAAGAAAGAATTACCTGGAGAAGAGGGTAAGGCATCCTAGACAGGCGAGCACACTCGATGGCATGAAGGTGTCAGAGCACATGGCACATTCAGGGGCTGTAAGTTAGAACAGCGAGAAAGAAAGGGGTGTGTGGGATGTCACACCTGTAAGTTCCAGGGGTATCAGAACTGCAGGTCCGTGCGGGAAGCTCCATTAAACCCCCTCAGAGGTGAGACGGGCCACTGAAGGATGTTAATTGGGAGAATGAAGCAATTGCATGTAAATCAAATCATTTCAATGGTGTATGGAGAATGTCTTTGCTGGGGTGGGAGGAAGTGGAATGTGAGACTGAGACAGCACTAAGAAGGCGGTTGCAGAAACCCGGGTGAGAAATGATGAGGGTCTTTCTCAAACTGGCCAAGAATCCTCTCACAGTGACCTTGGCTTTGCATGTGTAAATAGGAGGAGTTCATTTTCTCTATCTTCCTTTTTAAATGAGTATTCTTTAATGTCGGTTATAGCCCTTCCTGGAACAGTTCACCGAGACCCCCGGAAAGAGGCAGCCATTAAAATTAAGCTGAGTGAGATGGAAAGTGGGGCTGTAAAAACTGCACCGCAGCCACCTGGAAGCAGAAAATGTCAAGTTTGTGAGTCCTGGCAGGCTTCATGGGAAGGAGCCCTGTGCTTGCAGTGAAACAGAAGGGACCACGAGCTGGGTTCTTTTTACTTGGAGTTTTCAATTTTAACCTTAAAATGAGAGGAGTTAAGAGAGTCTGGAAAGGGTCAGCACCTATCTTTCCTGATTTTAGGAATGTAAACTTTAAAACTCCTTTGTAGTCAGTAAAAGCAGTGAATGGTAATGGAGTTGGGAAGAAATTTTCAAAGCTAGTAGTGTTAAAATGTAATTTTTGACGAGGTAATATCATGACTCTCAGGCAGATATAAAATGAACATATGTCCCAGATTTTTTTAAACTCATTAATGAATGAGGGAACCAGTAAGATCTTAAAACTGGTCTTAAGCTTACTTGAGAAGCTGTGTACATATAGGCAATTTAATGAATTGATGGGTTTGATACAAAATGGGTTAATATCGAGAAGGTCTAGAAACCTTTTGGTTGTCTGATCTACCAGACAGCAATTATTTGCATCTCTACTTGCACACAAATTTTCATGGTAACTTTTGCCTCTAAAGAGTTGTAAAATAGACAATCAATAGAAAGCCACAGCCAATAACTGCCCCAAAAGAACATTCTGTAAGTAGAGGCCTGTTTCCTATTGTTGGATATTTTTTTTGACAATAGATAAAGCTTTTGATGAGGATGGAATTTTATATCTAGCATGCAAGAAAATGCCAAGGTTAACAAAATCAGATTTGGCCATAAAAAATAGCAGCATACACCAGTAGAAAAATGGGGTTAAGTATTTGAACTGACAGGTCTAAAGGGAAGGGATAAAAATGACAAATAGGCATACCAAAAATGTTTACTCTCACAAGGAGTTTAAGAAATGCTAGTTAAAACAATAAGGTATCAGGTTCCCTCAAGGAGTTAATAATACAGGTTTAAATGATGATATACAGTGTGAGCCAAACGTAGAGAAGTAAATGCTTCCACAGTCAGCATATGGGCGTCTGCACTGAGTGTAGTGCTCTGGCTCATACTCCCGTCCTTCGGGCTCTTGTCCCTTGTGTATCGTACACAGATCCCTGCCCTACAGGAGGAAAATGGCAGGGATAGAACCCAGGGAGCCTTCACCTCTGTCCTAGGGCGTGCAGCTTCGGTCTCAAGCTGTCACGCAAGGGCTGCCACCGTATTACTCCCAACTCTGTAGGCAGGGTGGTCCCCAGATCATCCGTAGTTGGCTTCCAATAAGAAAAATCTTTAGCTGTCCCAGTCTAGGGAGCCACCGTTGAAGTGATCACAGCAAGGGGAAGATTGCCACGTCTTTGAATCAGGAAGCTGGTGCTATTGCCATGGTGCCCTTCATTCTTTGTTTTGTGCCCTTTTGCCTTATTGCAACCCACTCCCATTTCTATCTCCCTTCTCTCCTCACCCTACTCCCCTCCCCTCTCCTCTTCTGTCTCTGTCTCTGTCTTTGTCTCTGTCTCTCTTTGTCTCTGTCTGTCTGTCTGTCTCTGTCTCTCTGTCTCTCTCTCTCTCACACACACATACACACACACACACTCACACACATACGTGTCATGTCACACTCCCTAGCAACTCTATTCTAGCTAGAAAACAAATCTGTGATGTTTCTGATTTGTGTTACTACTAACAAGGGTGTTTGCATTTCAAAAGAAAAATTCTTTTTAATATATATTTGGGCAATATGTAATTCAAATCTCTGCTGTTAGAACTCCAAACTTTCTTTGGATGGGGAAGAAAAAATATCAGACTGACAGAGGAAGTTAGAGCTTGAAGAGGCCAAGCACATAAGTGCTCTGTTTTCAAAAATATGGGGTACAGTTGAGGAATACAAAATTGAACTATTGTCTTTAGGGTATTTTGCTCCATGGTTCTAGAAGATAATAATATTTTCATGACCAAATTGTGAAAAAAAAAGTTGTCAAGCAAACATCATGTGCTAAGCATAGCACTAGGGAGGGACTTACCATTTCCCGTTATCTTGCTGAGCACTGCGAATTCTCAGTTGAGTAAGACATGTGGCCCTTTGAACTCAGAATGCTATGAAATCTAGAAGTACCAATGAGTTCGAAATAATAATGTAAAAAGAAACATGACAAAGATAACATTGATTAAATGCTTATGATATTTTGGATCCTGTTCTAAACAATTTACTTGTGTTAACTCATTCCTAGCTCGGACCAAAGAGAAGCAACACTGGGAAGCATATGCTGTTATTATTCCCAGTTCACAGAGAGAAAAATAAAAATAAGAAAACTTAAGTCATTTGCCCAAGTTTGTCACGAAGTGGTAATGGAAATATATTCTATCATTAGTAGAAACCTATCTATATGTCTCTCCGTCCGTCTGTCTGTCTGCCTGCCCGCCTGCCCACCCATCCACACACTTACCTACCTACTTGCTTAATCTGGTCCGGCAGGTGAAGGGTCAGGTGTTCCTGTCTGGGTGGCACAAGTAAACCTGCAGGTAACAATATTGCACTAAGGCTAATAGATAGACTCATGATTCAGATAGAAACATTCTGCTTCATTCTTCCTTTCACCCAGATGTTTGGCACACAGCAGTGGCAACGTATTTGCCAACAACTGCACTTTGGGGATAAGTACTTCTGGTTGGAGCAACAGTGCCGGGGGTTACCCTTTGCAGGAGCACTCCTGGCATCACCTCTCAGCTGCCTGTGCACTTCCGGAGCACAGGCATAGCTGACAAACGCCACCAGTCTTGCCACCAGGCTGTGGAGAGGCAGCATCTGAGAAGTGTGACCTGGTGGTTAGCAACTTTCCATGAGCACCCCAGCAGATTCCCCATCAATTCACCCTGGCCTTCAGACAAGTCAGATGACTGCCAGACCCTGGCGGGGAGTGAGGAGAGACAGATATTGTTTATTTCTTCAGACTGGAAAAAGGGAAACAGATTTATTGGCAGACAGGCTTCCAAAAGAGAGGACCGGTTGTAGTGGTTGATGCTTCCTAGTGCTCTGTAGTTGCAAATTGTTCTATCCCTAGAATGAGGAATCTCTTTAAACACATACACACACACATACACACACACACACACACACACACACACACACACACACAACCTAGTCATGTGGATTTCCACTGATGTCAAAGTTCAGAATCCTGAAAGAATAATTTGTATAGGTGAGCACAGAGCATTGAAACTTGTTCCTCTTCCAGAAAGAACAAAAATTGTATATATACATGCAAAGGTACTATCTGTCTATATATTTATATGTTTTTCAGAGGCAGCTTGCTGCAATTTCTTCAACAGAATAGCTACATTAGGCTGTGAATCTTTTGATTCTTAAAGGTTTTAACCATGAAGGGACAAGTGAAAAAAGAGACAGAGAGAGAGGGTTGGTTTTACAAAGGTGTTTTCATGGCTTCCAGGCATTTCAGAATAAAATAAATTGCATTACTTTCATAGTAGTTAAACAAATGCAAGTTTAATTTTTATGATGATATTGTTATTTCACTTGCCTTCTCCACTAAGTGCCAAAGTAGGTCAGAAATAGGACACCAGAGATTCTTGTGGAACAGGAAAAAAGAAATTCCAGTAAGTACTGGAGTGGGACAAAGAAAGAGATTTTAAATTCTTTATGAATCATCCAGGAGAAGAGAAGAGAATCCATCCTGAATGATTTAGACACTTACTGAATCAGACTTTACCAAGGTTTTTACCTGTAGTTCCAAGTCTCTTATTGTCCGTTTGTTTGTCTGTTTCTTTCCTTGTAACAAAGCTTCGTATCCTCTCGTCTTTGGTTCTCGTTTCCACCTCAAAACTGTTACTCTACGAAGCCGAGTAATCTCATACTTCACATCACCAAAGTATTCTTCTCCCTTTTTATAATGCATAATTATCTCCCAGAAGAGGACAAAAACGACATTTTCAGATATAAAAGGATTGTATTTACTACCTAGATCCATGCTAAGAGACTTGTAAAAGGAGATATTTTAGCAAAATGGAAATTCAATGTGGAAGGAAAGAAAAAGTAGAAAAACAAGATCTATAACTAAACAAAGAAATTGGTAAACATATAGTTAAATCTAAATATTTGATCTCTATTAAAAATATGAAATGACCAGTAGGGATTAGGTTTAAATCATTTTGGAACTAAAATTCTAGGTAGTAATAATACAAAAGAGTGGAATTATCCTTAAGTCCTTCTATTGTTAAGAAACACGTAAAGATACTGATTAACTTTAACACGCCTGTTGAAAATGTAACGGCGTGAATGTTCCAAAATATAGGTATCCATTCTACTGTTGCTGGACATTTAGGTTGTTTTCAGTTTGAAGCTGTTCTGAATAACATTGCTTTGGGTGCACATGTGACACTATATGGCAGTGGAAATAAATACGGCAATTCACAACATAGATTAATCTCACAAGTAAGAATATATACTCCATGATCCCGTTTTTTTAAAAAGTGCTAAACCTAGCAAAAGTAGGTTATTGGCTTGCTGTTGGAAGTCACAATGATGGTGACCTTTGATGAGGATGGAAGTGGAAGTGACTGGAAGGGGCACCAGGGAGTATTAATGACAGCGACTAAAGGGCGAAAGTTATGCAATTGATTTTTTAGAAACTAAGTGCTGTTTACAAGAGACACAGTTAAGATGCACAGATGGTTCAAAATGAAGGATGTTATAAGATACAGTTGTTTTCTATTGTTGCTGTAACAAATTACCACAAACTTAATGGCTTAAAGGAAAACAGGCTTACTATCTAACAGTTCTGTAGGTTGGAAGTCCAACATGTGTCTTAACTGAGCTAGAATCAAGATGTGGGCAGGGCTGCATTCCTTTCCTGAGGCTCCTGGCCTTTCCCAGCTAGCTGCCGGAGCTGCCCACTTCCTTGGGTTTTGACTTCTTTGCCTATTTTCAAAGACAGCAACATGGGCTTAGTTGTTCTCGTATCACACCATTCTGACGTTACTTCTGTCATTATATCTCTTTGACTCTCTTCTTCAGCCTCCCTCTTCTACTTTTAGGGATCATAATTATATTACATTACCCGGGCTAATCTCCCTATTTTAAGGTCATCTCAAGTTTTACCTACCACCTCAATTTTGCATTGCAGTGTAACATTACATGTTCACAGCTTCCAGGGCTTAGGGTGTGGACATCTTTGGGAGATCATTATTCTGCCTGCCGCAGATATATTTGGCAAATAGTCACCGAGGAAGTTGGTGTAGTTATAATAGTAATATTTGGCATAATAGTATTTAGGTCAAAATTTATCAGTAGGGAAAAGGGAGAAACTGCATCATGATAAAATCTACCAAGAAGGCTTACGAATGTGATCGGTCCAATAAGGATGACAGCCAGGACTTGGCCCCAGGTTTTGTGTCTGCTGGCCCAGCGTTCCTACCAACAACCACCTCTAAGGACGCAGACCAAGAGAAGGTCCTGCTTGAATCCCACTGCGCAAGTGCTGGTCTGTTTCTTGCCCCAAATGAAAATAATAATTACGACCTAGACCACAAGGCTGTCGTAAGAAATACCTTAGGTTTGAGGCACACTGCAGCTATCATATAAATGTTAAATAAAAATAATATTTCCTGTATCCTTACTAGGGCTGGGCAAATCCAGATGTATATTGTACTTTTCACATATTTCAAAATATTTTCAAATGTTTTGGTTTGGGTTCAATAAAAACCTCAAGTACATTTTGCCAAGTGCTTTTTCCATTAATTATTCAATCCATTTGTATTTCAAGGGAAATTCGGTCCACATGTTTCTAATTCATTTAGCACTAACTCATCAAAATATTGTTTTCTCTCAGTGCTATTTTCTGTCCAAAAGGCTTTTCAAGCCCTCTCCTTATTTCTTAGAAACAAAAAGATGTGGTTTGCCAAAGGCGAACCCTAGTAAACGACCAGCAGTTTTACTGCACACTGCATGTAGCATTCTCTGGGTTCGAAGGTCTTCTGTCTATCTGTCCCGGTCCTTGTCACCTTTCTCAGCGATTCTTTGGCTTCCTTGCCTTTTTCTTTCCTTTGACCAGGTTTGCTTTGCCCACACTGTGACCCACTACAGATTCAGAGATTTTGTCACCGAGGTCCACAAGCCTGCAGACACCTTGATCCTCTCACCGAACCCCTCCCCCTTAATAAAAACCTTCCAAGTCTGGGGCCAGTGAAATAATGGATTCGTACTGCCTTTCAAAACACCTTCATGGGATCTATAGCCAGCCTTAAAAATAGATACTGTAAAAAAATCTGATCTTTTTCAGTGTGTACTTGTGTGTGTGAGAGAGATCTTGCACGTGATTAAAGCTGTCTGAACTCCAGAGAGCCTACAGGAAGAGGAACTCCATAGTCGTGTTCACCGCGAGTGCTCCCGGGACAGCACCAGCGGTGCGTAAGAGTCAGTTCCCACATCACCGAGGGCACGTTCCTGCCTAAAGAGGTTCAGCCTGAATCTCATCAAAAGGAGATTGTGGAACATTCTACAAGATGACTTCTCTGGACCCTTCACAGGTGTCCATGTTATGAAAGATAGAAGCCACCAGGGAACTCTTCAGGATTAAAGAAGAGGGACCTAAAACTTAAATGTAATATGTTATATTCAGTTGTATTCTAGAGTTTAGGAAAGACAAAAGGCTATTATGAGACAAGTGGAGAAATTTGAATATGTTATACTTCTGAGGTATGTAATGATGTAGTTATATAGAGGTGTTCGTATTCATACATACGTTTAGATGGAGAGAGAGTAAACAGAGGAAATCTTAACACTTATAAATCTCCATCCACCCACCCCACACACATACCCCACTTACCCCTACACACACACATACTCACACACACAGGAAGTGTGTAGGAGACGCCCTCCTGCAAATTTTTACAAATCCATCTCAAGCTAGAAGTCAGTTTGTCCTTTTCAAAATGTAAACATTTAGATCTTCGAGGTTAACTCCTTTACCACGTGATACCCAGTTTAATATACATAGATGTTAGTTACTGAGAGCAGTATTGCAGATGGGCATCGTTGCCGTGTGTACAGGCAGACACTGTAGGGTAGGAATACTCAGTGGTCACTGGGCTTTTGAAAGTCTAAGGACCCCCTGAAAATGTGCGTGCATACATTTTTCCTGGTAGAAAGTACAGTTTTCATCAGCTGTACAAAAGAGGCTTTAAGAAATTTTCAAACTGCCTTAAGAAATACCTAACTGAGTCTTTTGTTTATGAAGAGAAAACTCTAATTTGTCATTGCTAATAATGCCTGTGGCACTTTGTACAAAGAAATTCACAATAGCAAGTATAAATCTTTCAGTAAAATTGAAACCTTTTCACCGATTACACACAATTCGTGTCAGCGTGTGTAGAGACTGCTCCTTGAGAAGCTCAGTGCATTGGTAAGATATTTAAATAATCACTTTATGAGCCAGAAAAAGGAAAGAAAGATAGTAGAAAGCTGTGTGGCAAGTGGTGGCCGGTCTTGTGCATTTGAAAGGCTGCAGCATGCAGCCCCCCAGAGTATGAAAGGAGAACTGACTGCGCCTTCCAGTTAGAGCAGAGTTAACCTCAGCAGTGCGACTTTTGTTTTGGAAGGGGATTTGGGACATCACTGGTTTATGGGACACGATTGTACACCAGGTGGTCCTAGTTAGGTGAGAGATTTTGTGTAAAAATAATCCTTCTTTGGCTTTATTCAACACAATAAAACCACTAAGACGTTTTCCCATATGAAGTATTTCTACAGACACATTCAAAATGTTAATCCCCATTTTTATATGCATTTTTCACGACTCCTACGAAGTTTACCAGGTTGGGAAATTTGCAAAAACTGGTCCCTTGGCAAAGTCGTGGGATGCTTTCACCACGACAGATTTGTTTTCTTTTCACGGGAGTCCAAAGTACTTTCACAACAACCCTGAGTATGGTCGTCACAGATTGAATCAAATATTGTTATCCTAACCTTGCAAAGGAAGCTAAGAGTCTCACAGTGACTTTTAAAGCCATCGAATTCTGAGTTCATATAGTGCCTTCATCCCAGAATGTTATCTATGCTGAAAATTAATTGCAATACAAATTCCTATTAATGAAATTGATTATGGGCAGTTTTATTCTACAAATCCAAAATAATATAATACATGTTATTCACCTAGGAGTATATGTGAATATGTCTCTAATACAATACTTGATCTGTGGAACAGTCGTCCGAGGCCCCAGCATTTCCGCAGACTCACTGAAAGATAAAAGCGTGAATTCAGGGGAGCTTTGCTCTTACATGGCTTGGGCTAGTAGAAAGAATTCAGACCTAGCCTTGAATTCTGAAGTCACCATTATATATGTGACCTTGGGAAAAGCTATTTAGTCTCTGAGCTTTATCTGCTTCTTCACCTACAAGGCGTTCTGCACTGTGATCTCGTGTTCTCAGGAGGACGGAGACAGCTTTGGTGGCTCTCCTTTAGTTAGTACAGCTCTTCCTAACATGCTTCAGAGTAGCGTTCACTACACATCCTGGCCATCTGAAGTAGAACTATACGCACTCTCTCCTCTGTTTCACATGCCAGTCATCCGTGTGAGTATATATGGGTATTTTAGGTGCAGCCAAAAGAATGAAACTGCAGCTTTTGTCCATGTCCTATACCACATTAGTAAAAGTGTCAGGAAATGGTACATATGATTAATGCTGCTGAAATAGGCAGGAAATTATTCAGGTGGATTCAATCAACCCAGCCAAACATATAGGTAGCTTATTAAAATTTAGACAAAAGTCTACAGGCACTTAATACATAACGATGACTCTAGACCTAAATTAAGAGCGTGCCCCTCCTCACGCACCCAGCCCCTAGACGGACTGCCTGGAAGCCCCACTCTCCCTCCAGCTAGTTATTGACGTGCGTTTCAGCTTTTTTTCCCCTGTCGCTGAAAGTAAGACACGTGGCCTCTCTAAGCCCCCAACCCAAAACCTTTGCTGAAACACTGTGCCATTGAGTTCGCCTGGAGGCTGCCTCTTAGCAAAGCAAAGGCAAAGTGACATTGACTGCTGCTTAGTTTCAGCTACACCCTCAGGCCTCTGAGCTCTTCTATATTGGTGGGGGTTTTGAAGAAAAAGAGGCACAATATGGATGTAATGGGGCCGGGAAAGGATATCTTTCCAGACAAAGGGCTGTGTAGTTAAAGTGTCATTTGAGATAACGCAAGGCAAAGTGCTTTTCAAAGCTGATCATATCTGGGTTGCTATTTTTGCAGCAGGAGGTGTGGCCTCTTTCCTCCCCACTCTTTGGGGCCACATCACCTAAGTTTAGGGGAGATAGGTTTCTTTTAGAAGCCTACCCCAGCCAGAAATGCCCTCAGTTACCACAGAGGGGTTCAATTCTTTTAAAATCAGCCCAGAAAGGTCCCATAATATGACAGTAAAATTCATCTCAAGTTCCAGTTCTATGATTTACCAGCCATAGAAACTTAGTACTAATAAGGTGACCTGTTTGTATAGAGCACACCTCATTCAAAGAGTAACAGATATGTTTGTGGTGTGTGTGTGTGTGTGTGTGTAAAATTTGAGAACACCAGAAGACTAATGATCTTACATAGAAAATTAAACACAAGAATAATAGTAATAGTATTAATTGACACCTATTGTAGACTCTATCTAAGTCCCAGTTCTTGCAGTCACCAACCGGGTGCTCTTGGGCACATCACTGCAGCTCCCCAGGCCTCCATTTTTCTCACGGGCAGAATGAGGGGATCAGACTGGACAAGTGTGTGTTCACTCAGAGTGTGTTCCTTGGAGCATTCTGTATGTTTTGCTTCCCTACCCTTCTTCACTCCCACCTTCACAAAAATGATCAATCGGTGGTAAAATTCATTTGAAAATCGTCTTATAGTACAAATTTATCTTGTGAATATCCCCAAAGGGTGTTTATTGTTTAGCATTTTTCAAAATTATTTTTTCACAGCTTATCTTCAGAACCAGAAAGAGGCATCCTTATATCTTCCCCAGAGTGAGACTTTTAAAAAAGTTTATTGTAGCATTATTTGGTTGCTAGACATACTGAGAGCAGAAAATGGGCAGTTTCAGCCTACTGCATTAGTTATTTTCGCCTCAGTTAAGAGCAAGTTCTATTCCTCCGAGCTGCCATTTGGCTCCAGAGGTCTTCCTGAGTCATTCACCAATTGTCTCAGTTAAAAATAGGGTCGCGTCATGTGGCGAGATCACCACCAACAAGCAAGCATGACCTTATTTAACATTACATACTTGCCTCGTAAGCTTCTTTCTCCTAGATGTCTTTGAAAAGATCTAGATCTAGAAATGAATTTGGGTAATAAAACAGACATGACTCATTTTCAAGTAGTGCAGGAAAAAGCTTTTCAAAAGAAATGCATACGCCTGTGCACACACACACACACGCACGCACATGTACACGCACACGCACACGCACACGCACACACACACACACACAGCCCTCCCAGTAAAAGGCCTGTAGAAAATAGTGGTGGTGCATGCAGGGGGAATAAGATTGTCTGGGGTTTTTTTTCTTGTTAATTTATTTTGTTTTTAAACTCCAAAGGAATTTATGTAGCAAAAAAACAATGCCTTTCTTTAACTAAAACAGAGCGGTGGCCCCAGAATGGGGGAGGAGGGGAATTGTACTTTGCTGGCATATCTAGACACTGGCCTCGGTTTTATTGACTTATCAGGTGATGATGATCCAGGCACCTATGTTCGTGTGTGCTTGTGAATGTGCATATATTTTGATTTTAAAGTATAAAAGTATCACCAACTTAACCTATAAACTTTAGGGAAAAAGGGAATACCACCATCTGAACACTGGAGTGATTTTTGTTCATGCCTCTCCAGTTTATTATGAATATGCTGCTTATTTATGTAGTTGTAATTCTAATGTACAAAAAAATATTTAACTTATTTATGAGTTTTTTCCCCATGATAGTACCAAGCCTCTCATAATTTTTTAATGGCTATCTAAACTTTCATCAATTTATTTACTTAACAGTAGGACTTTTAGTGGCTTCAGATTTATAAATTATTCTGCGATAAACATCTTGATGCAGTTTTTTGTTTTCATGTTTTGGGTAGTTTTTAAGAGATACTCATAGGCATGAAATCACTGAGTCAAGTGAATGAACTATTTAGGGATCCTGATATAAAATACTCAATTGCTCTCTGAAACGTTTGGGCCACTGTGCTCTCATCACAGTGTTAATCGCACTTAGTTCTTAACATTGAAAAGAGTAGTTTACCAACTTAAAACTGCCTTCGTTTTCACGTGCATCTCTTTGAATACTAACCTTGGAAATCAGGCCCTAAGCCCTTCACTGTCAGAATGGGGTCCCTGATAATGCCTGGTTGCTCCTTAACGACATTTTCATAATTTGCAAGTTGGTGGACCCAATGCTATGACCCTTAGGTCAAAGTCGGTCCTTAAGTTACAGGGCAATCAAGCAAGGAAAGCTCTACTCTGGGCTTCAATCAGTCAAGGAAAGCCCTGGCCGGGGCTTCCAGCCCTGCCCCCCGGAACAGAAACAGAAAGCGTTCCTTTCAGACATCGCCCTAGATCCCAGCTAGGTGTTAGGCAGCCATTATTTTCCTAAAGTTTGATGACTCTCTCTGCACTTGTTATAACACTTAGGTCTGTGTGCTGTGTTCAGGGAACACCTATTTTGGGCCAGATAACGTGATAGGCCCTGTAGATTCAAAAATGAATAAGACACAAGCTTGCTCAGCAAGTTTAAATCTAGCACAGTGGTTCTCAAACGTAGCTTTCAATAAAGAAGTTTCCTGTATTTACCTCAGACCTGCCAAATCCAAAGTTTGAGGCTTCCGTATTTTTAACGAGCTACCTGAGGTGAGCCAGGCGCAGGCACTGGTGGCCTAGAGTCTGCTTCTTGGGGGCTTCTCAGGACAACAGAGTTATGAACAAGAACGTAAACAAGCAGTGTTCTGTGGGAGCATAAGTGACGTGAAGAGGAGGGAAAGGCGTTCATCTCTGGGGGAATGACCGATCCCATCAGAAAGAAGAGCAAATTGCACAAAGCCTGTCACCTCTCAGAAAGGTCCTTTCAAACCTATGGTGATACTTACTGGCTATGGTAGTAAGAGCCCAGGTTTGTTTACCTTTTGCCTGTTACTGAAATTGCCTGCCTTCGCTTCTCCTCCACCTACGATCCAGCCACCCTGTGACGACAGTAATCCCCTGAAGCTCAGATGGACTCCCAATTGCCAACCAGATGAGCCCCCACCTTCTTAACATGACAATCTAGGTCCTTTATCAGCCTTCCCCGGACCACCTTTCTGTCTTACAGTGATCAGATCAGTTAGAGTGTTACTGGGTAAGGTTTTCTTTTCAAACTTACACTACAGTCCATCCCCTTACTCCGAGTCTGAATTTCTGAAGGTGCCCAGCATGCTCTCATCCCCTTTCACACCACTGCCAGTGTCAGCCTTGCCACCTGGAATGCCCTCCTCCCATATCTAGTCCAGCTCAAACCTCACATCGCTCCAAAGCCAAGTACCTCTTCACCCTTTCATTTTTCCTACGACGGCTGGCTATCATTTACTGAGTATTTACTCTGTGCTATGCACTCTACTGAAAGTCTTATGCATACAATTTTATAATCACGCCAAGAGTTACATATGCCCATTTTTCAGATAAGGCAAATAAATCTTAGAGAAATTAAATACAGTATATAAGCTTACCTTGCTAATGAGGGATAGAGGATGCAACGAAATCCAAATCTAACAAACCTGAACAGTAATAATAATAATTCTTTGGCACTCCAATCTTCTAAGACCTCTCATTGCTTGTTATCTGTTTGAGAATCGTCACGTTCTGCCTTATGTTACAGCCAATTTTAAATGAACTGGGCTCCATTTGGGGAGCACTTCCTCAAACGCAGAGATCCTAACAGGTGATTAGTACTTAGTATTCCCTAGGAGCTAAAATTGCGCTTTTTAGTCAGTTCTTAGTGAATGTATGTAAAAGCAAAATGAATATAGTTGCATTCTCACTGATGAAGTATTGCTATGGAATACAGTAATTAAGTACCTATCTATAGAAGCTCATTATTTATATCTTATTTATTACACCGATTCAGACATTCTAGATACTTGCCCTTACCATATAATAGAGCCAAAAGTGAGGTCTGACACCAGCGTCAGCTTGCAAGCGGTTGTTAGTCTCATTCCTCAACACCAGCGTTATAAAAGGTCCCGCTGGATTAGCACTTAAAATGTCATTCATTTAAAGCACTTGAATAATTTTTTAAGAGAGGTCTTGGCTATGATACCACATACATTATGATTAATAAGTAGGAAAATAACTATATAAATCACATGTGAATATCATCTACTGTGAAAATATTTCCCCACCCTAAAATGAAATCTAACAAAATAAATTATGTTCTCTCTTCCAAATTAAGGACCCACATTTTACCTTCTGTAGGTTAAACGTGCCTTTGAAAATGCAAGATGACAGAATCCAGGGTATTTCAGGGTCGTCTCCTTCTCACAGTGGCTGCTTACCCTGTGTTCTGCAAAGTACAGTACTTCGAAATGCTTTTAAATTTTGTGTAGTGTGTTTCTGAACCTTAAATGTTACTTTTTGGGGGGTAAGAAAATGATCAAGAGGGTCTATTTAAAAAACAAAAGTCAGACGTCAAAGACAAGAAAATTACATCACTACTAGGGTTTCTGACAAAGGGAATACACTTGGGGCCAGGCATGGGTTAACCCTGAGTCACTCTCCTCCCAGATACCATACAGCTGTTGAAAAGTATCTGTCAACAAAACTATTACTGTCTTTCCTGGGATCAACACCGTGTCCTGGATCCTCAAGGTCAGCAGAGCCGCCTTCAGAG
The DNA here is from genome assembly GCA_004027375.1 of Macroglossus sobrinus. NCBI lineage: Eukaryota > Metazoa > Chordata > Mammalia > Chiroptera > Pteropodidae > Macroglossus > Macroglossus sobrinus. The sequence goes on along the minus strand of PVKZ01001409.1, from coordinate 7,454 downwards.
CAGGGAGAGGCGACAAGCAGAAAGCTAGCAAGACCAGCGTAACCCCAAGTGACGCTGGCAGGTGGAGGGCCTTCCCCGATCGCTGCAGATTCTAGAGGGAAAGGTAGGGCTCGAAGGGTGGTGGCTGCCCAAGCAGATGGAGACATATTTCCCCACCCTAAAAATGCTTTTCTGGAGCAGCCTGAGGCCTTGGTCTTCCTTCCTCCCTCCCTCCATTGACAGGAAAAAGAGTTGTTGCGAGCAGTAAACAACTCAGCACAGTAGAATGCAAGTATTGGCTAATGCTTAAGAACATTCCTATGTCTGGTGCTGTGTTAAGCTCTTTATGGAAATCATCTTCACGAAGACAAAAACGAAAACACCCCGTGAGGGAGAGTCTGTCATTTAACAGATGAGGAAACCAGTTAGAGAGGTTAAGTGACATACTGAAGTTGTGGCGCTAACAGTGGAGCCAGAATTTGAACCAAATTCTAACTCCTAAGTCCATACACTCTATGAGTGTGCTTTCTGCCTTATGGGAGGAGCGTGTCCTGCACGGGCTCTCACGTAGGCACCCTCAGTGCCCTGGGATTTCTCGTGTGGCAGATGTGTAGTGCCAGAGAGTCGTGGCCAAGAGAGGACTTCCTGGCATGGCCGGCAGTGGGATATAAATCATGCAGTTTTCCTGAAAGACAGTCTCTCAATAGTCATAAGAATCCCGAAAAATAGGACATACTTTGACTTCACGATTTGTCTAAAATGAATTTAGGTGGAGATATTCGTTGATGCTGTTTTTAATATTAAAAACTAGGGGGAACATCTTCTGTTAAAAATTGAGGTATTCGTTACATTATATGAAATACACTGGAATACTAAAATCTCTTAAAAACAAAGTTCTGGAAAAAGTACATTGACATGGAAATATATTCATGATATATTGTTGTGATTAAAATAGTTTACAAATAGCATGTAAATATGATTTTTATTTAAATGTGTATGCATATTATATATTATGTACTGAGCTAACAATGAAAGTTGGTGGATGTAGAATTGATGGCTATGGAATCATAAAACCTCCTGGTTGGAAGAGCTCATAAAGTGCTTTAGTCCAGAACGTCCATCCCAGCATCTTGACAGGTAAGACCCAGCATCCGATCCAGGGCATATGCTATCAGGGGGCTTATTAACACCTCCTTTGCTTAGCTTCAGGGAACGTTTGTACAGCACATGTGGTTTACAGAATCCTTGTCTCCACGGCACAGACCTGTGTCAGCCAGGTTTCAGAGAAAAAGGGGCGGGCAAATTTGATCCTTAGAAATTGATTAACTGCTATGAAGCCATTTTCTTTCATGCATTTCTCTTAGGGGAAAGATTTCTTATAAGTCCAACTAAGTAAAGCTTATAAACTGATTTGAGCTTCTCCCAATCACCAGCAACAAAAGCTCCAACATCTATCCCCAGCATCAGAATCTGTAACTAGTTCTGATAACTGCCTCCAAAGGATTTTATTTGTTTATACATCTGGAAAATTCTCTCAGTGAACGCCAGGCTCCACAGGAGAAAAAGAAGGCAAACGTGAGAAACTTACCATCTTGTATGGAAAACCAAGAGCTGAACTGGTTCCTTGGGGTATACTTGAAAGTTTATGAGTTTATGAGCTCTTACCTTACATTCTGTGCATTACTGAGCTGTGTAGCAGGGCTCTAACTGAAGTAAAGAGATTTTTCTAAAACTGGGTATCTTTGTGATGAGACAGAATTTAATTTGGAATAGCAAGTTAGCCATAGGGTATGTATGTGTTGAGGTGGGGGGTGTCGGCACATGTAATTCATTCATCCATTCATCCACTTATGTGCCAGGCACTCAACTAGTTGCTAAGCAATCGAGCACAAGACCAACAGTTTCTAGCGCATGGAGATTCTGATCTAGCATGAGTTTTCCGGGAAGAGGAAAGAGCATATGTAAAAGATCAGGAACCCGAAGTAACAGCCGAATAGCCAGAAGTTCATTCTTTTCTGGGAGAGAGAAGCTGGCCAGCTAAGCAATGATCAGATCATGAAAATTCTTCTAGGCCATACTTGACGTCTGCATTTTATGTCCAAGCAAGGAGAATTAATTAGCAAAGCAGTGTAGGATCGTGCTTATGAGCCTCAAGTTTATCATCAATTCCTTGGGTTTGAAAACTATCTCTGCCCTTGCTGTTATCTTGAACCACATAAAATTTCCGATATTCAACCACTTTCGGCCTTCAAAATGGCAATTTTATATGGTTCAACCTAATAAAAAATAGAAGAATTAGTTCTTATGTCTTCACTGCAGCCTGCTGAGGTCTCATTCATTTTCAGAGAGTGCGAGAGCCACTTAGGAGTCTAGCCAAGGGCTGGGCAGGTCTGCTGACGCCTGTGAGATGACACCTGCCTCAGCTGGCAGCGTAGGGCAGGCCATGCCCAGGAAGGTGCTGGTCTTCGGCTTTTGCTCTGTCCTCAAGCCCACCTACTGCCGTGCTTGGCCCTGCTCCTCCTTTCCCTGGTTTTGGTCAGAAAATGTATAACTCACAGGGCCTGCCATTTATGTCATCTCTCAGCCATCCGACCCTGCTGGAGGAATTCCTGGCACAGGAGGCCCGTTCACATGCAGGCCTCTCTTCTTCTTTCCCTTGCTCACCCGCTCCCTTTCGCTGGCTCAGGAATCTGCCTCTCTGGTAAGGCAGGGATGAGCTTTCTGAATTGTGTTTATTTGTTGGCGCTCTGGTGTGAAAGCGCTCCCCGTCAACTGCATATTAATCTTGTCAGCAGTCTGTATCTGTTTTCCTCTGCCTCCCTCCCCTGGCCTAATTTATGGCTTTCCTTCCCCCTGCTTCCTATTGTCACAGTGACAGGGAGTGCTTCGTCCTGGGTGCTCGGGCCTTAGACAGGAGCAAGACCTATCTTGCAAGACGAGCTGAGGAGTGATGCCAAATCCTGCAGTGTGTTTGGCAAGGCTAAGAGTGGACCGGGCTGTCTGCATTTACTGATGTCCCCCCACATGCCACGTGCTGCACTTAGTGCGATCGGCAAATGGGACAGGTAGGAGGGCCGGTCCTTGTCTCCTAGTGGAGAAGGCGCGTGGGACAGCAGGCAAACGGTGCAGCCAGGATCTGTTTTAATTAACAGGTATTAATAGCACATACTTGAAATCAGATGAAATGGGTTGAAATCCAAGTTTGGGCACTTCCCATCTGTGTGACCACTTGTGTGTCCATTTGTAATGAACATGTTATGTGAATTACATGATCTAGGGTTCCTTAGCCCTTGTTAGAATATGGGGCAAATACTCATCATTCAATTTATGAGGTACATTTTTATGTATTATTATTAAAAAAGGAGAAAGGGGGGAAAGGAAAAGGAAGGAAAAGAAATTTATGAAATTGTGAACTTGTGTAATTAGAAAAGAGTTCTTAATAATATTTTTGAAGCCCTGCCAATTAACCTTGAATGTTATGCTACTATTGCATTTCTTATATAATTAGACCCTTAGCAAGAGGGTGCGTGTTTGAAACCTCGCTAAAGCCTAAAGTCGTGCCACCTCGTCCTAACTGTGCCCCCGGAATTAGACCAGGGTCCGGCACGGAGTAAGTCTGCGTCCTCAGGTGCTGTCTTTGAAGACTCTGTATCCTGAACTGGAATTTCTTTACAAAGTTAAGTGTGTAAAATGAGCTGTCATGAGCTAAATCCAGTTCCGCGCCAGCATCAGCGCTGCTCTTGCTATCAAGGTCAGCCCGTGGCTGTTTTTCCTAGCCCTCCTCTATGACAGAGGTCACAGTCATAGCCCTGAACTAGGCTCCGCCTAACGTGCTGTCAGTGCTTTGATTTTATTGCAGCAGAAGAGCGACCCGGAGTGTTACAGATTAACCTCGGCAGGGCCTCTCCCTCAGTGGCCCTCAGCCCCGTCCAGAAAGCCCTTCCCCTAAGCACAGTTCCAAGTCGAGGCTGATAATTTCTCTGTGGAATTTCCCTTTCTCTTAGAGATCGTAGGAGTTCTGATATGCTTTGCGTTCTGATACTTTTAAAGTTTAAAAGTTAGATGTACACCCAGTAGACCCTCTGCCGCACTCGTGTGCAAGGTGGATAGACGGAACGAGGCAGACCCCTCAGCCGTGTCCAGCGTCCCTCCTTCCCCGCCCCGGCACACGCTGTCCCTGCATGCTTCCCACACCCGCCACCCCCACCTGGCGAATGCTAACTCATCCTTCCCTTCTCAGCCTGGATGTGCTTTGGTAGAGGAAGCCTTCCCTGACCTAATGTGTCCCTCTGACACACTACGTCTTAGTTCTTTGTCTCTTTCCCCAAGTGACAGAGAGACCAGGCTTGTCGTAGTCATTTACTGCTGCTCCAGCATGGTGCCTGGCCTTCTACGTAAATTTACTGAAGAGAGAAAAAGGGGAGAGAAGGATGCATTATTACTAGATATACAGTGGTCTGGCCGGGATAAAAACAGCCAACAACTTCTTCAGATTCTGGGCCTGGTATGCTAACACCCAGTGACAGCGGCCTGCATGCTGAGGGGCGCCAGAATCAAGGGGTCTGAGGGGTCTGAGCATGGGCCCTCGCCACTCAGTAAAAGACGATGATGATGATGTTGATGTCTTTGAGACTCACGGGGAGAAGTGGAGGGGACACCATGTTCCCTGGCAAACTCAAGCCCTGCCCGCCTAGAGGGGAATGCGGAGCCGGGCGTGAGGTCAGTGAAGCTCTGGGCCCTGGGACAGTATTGTGCAAATGCCGGAGGGACATCAGAGTACGTGACTTAGCTCTGATTTATGGGGCTTGCAGGCTGCCCAGAGCCCGAGGGCTCTCTCCGGTCCAGGGCACACCGAGCTACAGTGCTGGTGGAAGCTTCTCTGTACAGTGACATTGCAGGGGACACTCCTTTTTACGTGGTAATTCCGACATTCCTGGGGGTCCCAGCTCTAACCAAACACCTCGGTCCGCTTTAGTTTGTCAACCTGCGTTAAAAAACTGGTGGCTTTTATCATCACGCCTAGCCAAAGACACAATACTTTCTCTTTCAAACTGTCAGCGGCAGGAATCGTTGGCCTGCCTAACCGTGGAGACGGACAGGCCATCCTTCTCCTCTCAGCTGAGGTTGCTAGAGTCCTCAGACAGGTGTGTCCTGTGTCTGAGATCTTCTCTCCTAATTTCTCAGGCCTTCAAGGAGGAATCTGTCAGGCTGAGCTGATGCTAATCGATCCCGCTGCATATCTGTCTCTGTAAATATTCACAAAGCTGAAATCGAGTGTATGTTCCAATTTCCATCCCGCTTTTTCATTTTACATAGTAAACACCCTGTGTCTTTAAGTATTTTTGATAAATTTTATTTTTATGGTAGCGTAATATTTCATCCCACGAAGGATCAAAATCTACTCAGTGTTTCTCTGCTGCTGATTGTCTGGGTTTTCCCTCACCGTTCTGTTTTCTTCTGACGTACTTAACAAAGCAGTAACTTCAGCTAGGAAAAGGAAGAAAGCACACAAGGGCCTCTGTGTGTCCTTAGCGCAGTTGAGGAGCAAGTAGAAAGATCTGGTAGCCAGCAGCAAGAAACTGAGGACACATACCAAGTATGTCCATGGCCGTGGCCCGGGGCGGGGTTAGGACGTCAGGCCCTGGAGACCTGATGGATGAGGGCAGCGTGCGCCAGGCGAGACCGAGTCCAGAATCTGCCGAAGAGGCGCCTGGCTTAGGTGGGGTCAGTCACTCAGCAGAAGCTTTCACACTGGAGGTTAAAGATCCTTTTCCTTCGAGCGCCCTCTTCAGCCTGGGCCAGAATGTATCCCAAGTATGGAGCAAGGTCTCATCTACAGATAAATCTCGTGTTGGAATAGTTAAAGTTAGAGAGTTTTCGTGGAAGGGAGGCAGGCTAGCCATTGTTGCTATTCATATAATAGGTACTCAATCAATAATTGTTGCCTGATTAGCAAAAAAAAAATTTTTTTGCTGGTTTTGTGTGTGTGTGTGTAGTTATAGTTGTTGTTTACATAATGATGAGGACAGTTTTCCTAGAGCCTTGACATCACAACAGAGGGGACAGCTAAGGGAGGAGAGGAGGCGGTAGAACAAAGATGGTAAAAGAAAAATCCTTAAGTAGAGCTAAAACCACTGGCATTAATTGCCTTCCCGCTGGGAACCCCAGATGACCAATGCAAAAAAAAAAAAAAAAAAAAAAAAGGAGTTGCATAGAATATGGGAATATGGCAGGCCAGCTTTTGAAATCTCCCAAAAGTTTCTAACCTTGTAAATGAAGCCCCTAAAATAATGTTGGCATCAACTTGCTATATATGAGACAGTAATGTCAAGCTCCTGTCCTCAAACTCAGTGTTTCTAAGCTGACTATAAAATCTCTGTAGACTTTATAGTCACACAGGGGCCAGGAAACAAACATAGATGCGTAAGCACCGAGCAGGAAAGGATTTCACAAAGAGACAACCCATTTGAGAAAAAACTCAGATAAAAAAACTTGAGTGTTCTAAGTTTACCTCCCTGTTATAAGAACCAAAGGCCATTTAATGAAGTGAAGAGACTCCCTTCGCCCAAATTAAAACTATTAAAGAAGTCAGACAAGCTTGAGTCACCTGGTGTGGTTTGCTGCCACTGGGGAAGTCCAAGGCAAACACTGTACCAGAATTTGAAGACAACAGGGTCCCTTGGAAACTATTCCTTGCATTCATCCCGGGTCAAAAGAGGATAAAGATCAGAGTCGTCAGGGCTGGAGTTTCAGAACATGATGTGATTACGACGGTGTTCACCCTGTCATGGCCAGCCTTCCCAGCTGGCAGTGGGCATTATGAAATTCCCTGCCCCAGGCATGTGGAACCTTCGCCACATGAGAGATTGGTGGGGACATCCCCACAACGTGACCTGTTACTCTATGTCCTCATAAAATCAGGATGGAGTTCAGTAGGCACCTTCCCATCAGTAGGAGGAAAGCCTCACCCAGCCGCTGGGGACTGCAGGGTCCTGAAGGTGGGGAGGGGGCAAGACACAAGGTCTGATGTGTAGTTTAGATAGAGTAGCCTCCTGTCACACTCCTTAGACAAAGTGGGAGAGCTCTGGTCCAGGTCGCTCTCTGCCTGGAGCAGTAGGGGGAGACAATTAAAAAAATCATGCCTGCTAATCCTACCCAGTACTGGCCGAGACTACTTTGGGCTGGGGGCACACATGCTCAGGCTTCAGAGATGCGTATGGGTGCATTTTGTTAATCCCCATCACTGCGTGTCAGGGATAACTGATCTATGACTAAAAATAGTGTGAGGACAGCAATACTAGCCATTCGGGGCTGAACTGAGGACACAGTGGAAAACTTGACAGCAGCGCAGTAGAACCCTGCTGGGCCAAGGCCACAGGCTCAAGGGCAGGAGTGCTGGGTTCATCTGCAGGGGAAGCTTGACTGACAGGCTCACCTCTCGAGGGTGAGTTTCAGTGGTTGCGATCCACGTTATC